>CM076575.1:899063144-899531946 GCA_034641835.2 Pinus albicaulis | reverse complement strand
GAGGCTGAGGAGGAGCAGGGTTGCTGGGTGACATCACTTGGCGGCCTGCTTGGTGAATTTCGGCTTCTTGGGGATTAATACTTTTATACGGGTCTAGTTCCTCGGGGAGTATTGATTCATCGTTCAAATATTACCATTGGTTCCCCACTTACCCTGCATAAACATAGTCCCCTTTTCCTTCCTTGATTGAACACAATCATAGAACTGCCCATATCCACAATGTTTCAAATCTACAAAGGTAAATGTTATTCATGAGCTCTATTTTTTGAGTATAGTTTTCATCTCTAGTGTTTCTCCTGCTTGATGCAGACAGTACCCTAGAGGAGTCACTTCAAGAACACAAGCATTACTTCCGCGATAGTGAGCCTAAACAATACCCCGACGGAGTTTCTTGCTTCACCTCTGTACATAGGAAACAGTTCTCTTCTTTCACCCTTTATTTATTTATTTTATATAGGACTATGAATCGACACTTATTAATTTCATGGGAGGAAGAGGGATCCCGGCTTATTGAGAGCAGAGGAGGTTGTTCCTTCAGAGAAGCATATGTAGAACCTATGATATTAGTTTTCTCGTTTGGATTTTTCCCTTATCCTTCTCTACTTTATTGGATTGGCATGGAAAACATCGAAGCATAAAGAACTAAGTGTAGGTGTAATGTTTCTAGAATAGGTACGAATATCATGGTTCAACGCAAAGCTTTCCTTACGCAAGGATTTTATTTTTTGTCAGAACATCATCTACCAAAAGGTCTAACCAAGACAAAGAAGAAGGATTGGTGGTTACCCAAATGTTGGAGTGTCACAAGGCTCTTTTTTCACTTCAACCACATAAATTGGAACTATAAAACACACATAACATGCGACACTTATGAACATGAATGAAAATAAACATAACAAAAGACTGGAGAGGAAACATAACGAAAACAATAGACTACATACATAGGGTAGGGTATAACCATAGAATATTATTGAGAATATTGTTTCAAATCTTGGTCATTCAGAGGAAGAGAGTTAGTATTATCGTCTAAAGATTAGAGATGATAAGTATTATGACCAAGCTTCTCATGCACAAGATACGGTCTGATCCACATGTATTGGAACTTAGTGTGTTTTCCCTTACCTTCGTGAGCTTTATCCCACTTCAAGACTAGGTCACCCACACTGAATTCAATTTTCCATACAGACTTCTTTTCAAACCATCTCTTGATACGACTTTGGTGAAGAGATTTTTTTTATTTTCTTTCTTCCTTTCTTCCTACAACTTAAGAAGAGCATCTATCCTAATCTGAACTAAGAGGCAAGGCTTACCCTGGGATTCTTACGAAATCTGAATCGCAATAAGGTTGATGTTCAGAGCTAGGATGGCTTCTTTTCTATACACCAGGAAATGTAGGAGCGAGGTATTCAAAGAAGATTCATGTGTAACACAGCCAACTGATAGGGCGTTCACCAAAGTAGTGTGTCAATCCCTTTGTTTATAGAAGACGATATTTTTAATAATATTGATGAGGTTCTTATTGGTCAACTCAGCATGCCTTTTTCCCTGTGTGTAGTAATTAGTTGAATGTTTCAATACAATACCATTTTCCAATGCAAAATCACATAACTTTAACGATGAAAAATATTTTGCATTGTCAAAAACAAGTGAAGTTGGAACATTGAACCTAGTAATGATACTTTGTTTGGGGAAGATGATGACTTCCTGATCATTCACTTGTTTGAGGGGAACGGATTTCGTCCACCGTGTGAAGTAATATGTAGCACTAAGGATATAGAGGTGTTTCTTTGATGTGTGTGGAAAAATATCTTTGATAAAAAATAAGCACCATTGTTGAAATAGTTCTTCTACAATGATAGGATGCAATTGGGAAACTGACTTCTTTTCTCGGTCGACACATTTTTGACAAACCAAACACTTGCGGACGCAAGTGTGAGCATATTTGAAAAGTGTGGTCCAATAGAAATCAACCCACATAACATTGTGTGTAGTATTGTCACCCACGAAGTGTCCTTCAGCTAGTCCATTATGGAGGTCACGCATAACCTTTTCTGAATCTAGTGCTTCTAATCATTTGAGAAAGACTCTATTGTGGTGCTTTCTAAAAATCATTTCATGCACCAATTGATATGATAAGGATTTCAATCTTATTTCCCTCTTCTGTCTTACAGGTAAATGAGAGGGAAGAGTACCGTGTTCAAGATATTTTTTCACGTCTGTGTACCAAGATCTCGATGTGTTAGTGGGGATACTTGCTCAATATTGTGCATTTCAATCTCCTGCTCCCCTCTAGAGGAATCATCCTTTGGTGCATTTATCGCTTTTGCTGCTAGCTCGCACAGGCCATGGCCTTTGATGGTGTGAATTTGTTTGAACTTGAGATCATATTCCTGTAAACCAACCATCTAGTTCGCTCTTCTTTTTCCCAACTCTTATTGAACAAACAATGATCTGGTCATTGGGTGTAGGAAAAAGATAATACAATGATTTTTAGAAGATAAGGTCGAAAGTGTTTCACCACCTTGTAGATTGTGTAAGCTTGTTTATCGATGGCGGGATAATTGATTTCAATTCCTTGCAAGCTGGCACTCATGAACAATATAGGCCGCTCATTATTCTGATCATCTTTTTTCGTAAGCACAACAACCACAGAACTATCGAAAGTGAAGGTGTAGAGCAGGAAATATTTGCTAAAGATTGGATTATACAACGTTGGTGCTTCCACAATTTCTTACTTTATATGGGAGAATGTGTCCTTTTCCATTCTATCCCATTTGTATATCGCATCTTTCTTCACCATCTCTTGCACTAGTTTCACTATCTGGGCATAGTCGAAGTTGAATTTGCGGTGGAAGTTTATCTTCCCCAAGAAGGAATGCATGGTTTTCTTGCTCATCGAGAAGGGAATTTGTGTAATAGATTTGACCCTTTCAGGGTCCAACTTAATCCCACTTTTTGTAATAATATGGCCCGAGATATTTCCTTTGGACATTGCGAAAATGATCTTCCTAAGATAAACATATATAATGTATTTACGACATCGCTCGAAAACCTGCTTCAAATGGTGCAAGTGGTCGGATATTTTCTTCGAAAACATCGTTACATCGTCAAGATAGAACACTACGCTCTGACCGATAAAACTGAAAAATACGATGTCCTCCGTACGTTGGAAAGTCGCATAAGCATTAAAAAATCCAAATGACATTCTTTTGAAAGGAAACATACCCCACAATTCAAAAATTTGTTTTGTGTCTATCAAGTTCTGACACTAGAACCTAGTTGTAACCCGAAAACCCATTCAATAAGGAGAACATCTATGACTGTCATATTGTTTGTAGGATTTGCTCCATCGACGAAATTGGATAGTTGTATTTGTATGGGGCATGATTAAGATTGCAGAAATCCATGCACAAGAGTATTTCCCCAAAATTCTTTCTTACTGGGACCAAATTTGAGACACACGTTGACTTTCACACTTTAAATATTATTCGAGCATCCAACAGTTTCTTCAAATCTTTTTGCATCAGAGGCTCAAGCGTCAGATGAAATTTCTGCGGCTTTTGTTGCAAAGGCTTGGCCCCTTCCTTGATGGGAATCACATGCTGGATTATTTGCATGTCGTAAGTTTTTAGATCATCATATGTGTTGGGTCACCGATTTGTCATCATTTTCACTTATCTTTGTCATTCATTAAGTCATTACTTCCAACCATCCATTGCACCATTTCACTCACTTGCCACCATTTTTACCATAATTCCTCATTATGTGTCTATATATGTATAAGTGATTAATTAACATCGTTTTCCTTTATTTTTAGTATATTAAGGATAACATTGCATGGTTTTACTAATGATAGTTTGATAGCTCAAGTTTTTGCAATTTAGCCAAGTTTATGCAGCTGTCTCCATGGTTGAGGTAATAACACCACTCTAGAAGGAAATCCAACTCTTGGAAATTGTTCTTAGAAGCTCCAATATGGATTTTTATTGGTAAAAATCCACCCATCTCACACGTGTGGACCTCTAGCAAAAGATCAAAGGAAAAATGTAACAATTTTTACTAGTCAAATTCAACCTCATTTTTTGAGCAAATGAAAGAGAATTTAGGAAAACAAAAACATGGGTTTTGTTCAGCACAAACCCAATTAGGTTCACTAATGGGAATTTTCTCAAATAAATTACCATTTGAGATATTTTTGAGATTTTTTGGAGCCTTATTTTGCAGATTACGTCGATAAACGGTTTTTCAATTCATCATTTAATGCATAATCAACAAAGAGACTAGAACATGTTGTTCTTTATAAATTTCCCTAGCTCTGTCACTCCTCTGCTTCAACTGACCATGGCACCTAGGCTACGCCAAAGAACCATTCGTGGAAGGCCAGAGAGGTGAGCTCCCCGGTTGCTACCACCGAGGGCCGGATAATCGCCTAGAGTCTATTGAAGGTTCCTCCTCAGGCAGTCATGCTATATAGAGCCCCAGACCTGATCGAGAGGAGGAGGCCCCCTCGCAGGTTTCGCCAAGAGGTAGAAGTGGACCTCGAAAGTCCACCACTGTGCCCCAAGCGCACCCCTTGCCTCGCAAGACTGAGCCTCTTCCAGCTCAATTAGATGAGGGGGATGACATATATGTTTGGATTATGGATTCTGAAGGTACATGGATGCGTGTCCCTAATGCAGAATACCTAGTGGCTCCCATCCTCTACGCATCGGTCTCCAAGCCTTCGCGTCTACCCACTGATACAGAGGAAGTTGTTGCGGAGGCGTATGTCTGCCCCATAGTGGAGGAAGATCCAAACAACGATGATGAAGTCGAAGACTAAGGACTGCGCAACGGCTCAGTTCTTCCTTGTTTTTTGTCATGCTTACTATCACCAAGGAATTTCCAGTTACACCAGTGCTTCAACACATTTTGTAATTTCCTATTTCATGTACTTTTCGGACCGGTTTCCTCCACGAAGGCAATCCATTATCCGTGCAACAAAGGCTAGGATTGGTTAAGCGCAAATTACCAACCCAATCCATTATGTTTCTTTTTTCGAATTAGTACATATTAGCCTCATTTACCAAAAAAAAAAAACCATATTATATATATATATAAACCATATTGTCAAAAAATGGCATAATAAATATCAATAAATAAAAAAACACTTTTTAATAAGTTAATATATATTGTGAACAAAATAAATGTATGAATCATTATCCTCATCTGCTTCCTCCTCCTCTTCCTGTAACCTCTAAAGAAGAGTCATCTTGTGAAAGCCCAAATTAGTTGCCTCTTTCCTCTTCATTAGGAGACAAATATTCAAAGGAGTAAGAATTGTGAGCCTCAACGTATTTTCATCGTGGATAGATAAATCAAATTACTATTTTTCATCATTAAATTAGTATTCTCTTTAAACTAGTTGCCTCACCTCCTCTTTCCTTTTTAGTAGGAGACAAATATTCAAAAAAGTAAGAATTGTTAGCCTCAACATATTTTCATCCTCGATTGACGAATCAAATTACTATTTTTCGTCATTAAATTGTTATTATTCTTATAACTTATTAGATAGTTTATCCTCCTTTTTGGAGGAGTCTTTATTAGATACCATTTGTGTGTAAATATTTGAAGAAAAAAAAACATAAAAAAATAATTTAAAAAATAACCCTAAAAAATAATTTAACAATTTATTTAAAAAAAAAGCCTTGCATCTAGCTTAAACAAACTTAAAAACTACATAGTTTCAAACTGAAAACAAAAAGACTCATCCCTAGTAAATATATTACAAAAGAAAAAAACGTGAATGTATTAAGTACAATATATCCTTAAAAAAAAAGTCATTCTAATATAATGTTTTGCAAAGTAATTATATAAGTTCTAAAGATAAAGAGCATCCTAATTTTTCACTGTTTTTTATTTTACAAATTTGGTTAATTCCTATACAATTTCATGAAAACTCAATTAAAAAGGTGTATTATAATCTAAATATAAATACTTTTATCTAAATAATATTATCATATACTCGTTTTTAACCATTTTTCTTTATTTTACCTATCAATCCTAATAAATAAATCAAATCTTATTCTATCAATTTACCATGTGATTGGGCAAAGTATTTCTAAAAACACTTTATTCATACTTTCCAATTGCACAAATACTTTCCAATTACATACATTGTTGATGAGGATGAGATAATACTATATTCAAAATTGTTTAGACACCTTTACTTATCACTCTACTTTTCTACTATGAATGGATACAACTTCGTGAGTATTCTTTGATAATGTTAATTAGTAAAAGTGGATTCAATGATCAGATGAAATGTTTTGCTAAAATTAGAAATAATAATAATTAACATTTAGATAAAAACACAAGAACATTTATAAAATATTGTATAGTTAAATGGTTTCTTACGAAAGAAATTAATTTACCTATAAAATTAATAATTCAGCATGTTTTGTGCTTTTGATGATGTAGATTTCAATTTTTCACATAGAATTTAATGCTAAACTCAACATAACTACAGCATTTTAAATTTCAGTTTTAGGAAAATGTTCCAATAAAGCAATGTAAAATATTTATCACTCATATATATATATATATATATATATATATATATATATATATTTTTTAAAATGTTCATTTAATGAATTTTTTAATATCAAGATACTTATTCTATAATAGTTCAAAATGTTCATTTAATAAAAATTTTAATATCAAGATACTTATTTTATATTAGTGTAAATTGTTTTGATTATGATTGTTGACTGGTTAATTTAGATTTTTGTTTTTAAATAGTTTTATTTTTAAAATTTAGAGTGAACTATTTTTTTATATATAGCTAGACAGACATACAAAACTATGTGGAAATTTTAATATGGAAATAAATAAAATGAGAGATATATTTTGACATATTTTATTATAATAATATGGAAAATGTTAACTCTTCTAGATATTATAATTTAGGTTGATAATTAATGTAAGGTGAACATTTTCATTGAATACAATAGTTAGACTATGTACTCAATACTATTAGTGAGCTAATTAAAGAAAGCCCTTTAGGTAGGGTGTGTACTCAACACTATAAAAAAATTAATTTAACATCATTAAAGCAGCTCTAGTGAGTATTTAGTTGGTGCAATTAATAATGTAATGCGGTATCTTTAAATGAGGCATACTAGGCAAGTGACATTAGGCAGTTGACATTCAATAAGATAACATTGGTTAATCATTTATATAAGAGTTGTTAACACTTATAGTTAGAGATTGCTCAAATTTGTTTCTAAACATAAAATAACTATGTTGAAAAGATGACCTTTTACATTATATTGAAGTTTTGCGATTTGGGAAGTTTTTAATTAACCCATTTATCAATTCCAATATCAATATTATGTTTTTCGTGTTACATGTTCAATTATCGTTATCGTCCTTACAACGCGCAATGGAAATTGAGTTTGTCCATCAATTATTTTTCTGTTTGACTAAAAATTATATTACATTTTATAAAGTCAACATTAGAAAAAAAAATTAAAATTAAAATTAAAACAGGGTTCCTCATAGCACATTAGGTAAGGTTACTCCTGAGAGTGTGTTCACTGGCAGCAAGCCTGAAGTGAGCCACTTTAGGATATTTTGTAGTATAGTGTACTGCCATGTACCCGATGAGAAGAGGAAGAATTTGGATTAGATTGTTGAGAAACGGTACCTTGTGGGATATAGCGAGAATGCGAAGGTTTACCACATCTCATCTGGATTTGTGCAGGAATGCAACAAAATACACATGTAACCATAAATACAAAGATGCAGCGGAAATAACACTTCATTTCATTAATATCAAAGAACTGAAATTTTCTTACAGACAAAATGGAAATAAACTAGCTAGGGCACTGGTAGCTTATCTCTGAGAAAAAATGTGGCGGCTATAGGCCTCTAAACTGAGTTACAATGAGGCTCGAGGGCCTATTTATTATTTAGAAACAATGGAAAACCTTAAACATCCAAAACCCTAACCTTAGGAGATGAAGCGCCAAAACTATGGGCCCCATTTGGGTAAATTGGTGTTTCAACTTCTCGGCGACGTAACTTTGGCATACAATCTCCATTTGACGCGAACCATACCTCGTTAGAAAGATCTATCTGAGGACTACAACTTTTGATGTGAGAAACATTGATCCATGAACCCATGTTGCTCCTAGTTTTCCCAAAAAATGGCGTTTAGGGCCTCAAAACGGCTCCGAAAGTTCAGAACCCGAAAAACTGCTAAAAATAGTAAGTTGTGCCGAAACTGAAAAAATGAAAGAGACAATGGTGGGGCCCCAAGTGGAATAGGCAGGTGGCCACCAATAGCCACCTGGATCATTCCTCCCCCCCTTAGGAAGCAATGGTCTCCATTGCGTTGAGTTCCTCCATGAGATGAGGAAACTTCTGTTGAACTTGGTCCTTGGTGAACCACTTGCCTTAGTGCAGGAGTTGGCCAGCTTTGACAACTCGATACAGTTGGATCTTCTGTTGGCGAGTGTTCTTGATTTGCATGTCCATAATACAATTTGTGGTGGCATGTTCCATGCAGTCTAGGTTTAACTCTTTTGGTGTGAGTTCTTCTACAATATCAGAGGTGGGAAGTAGGGACGAAGGAGGTCTACATTGAATACTAGGTGCAGACCAAGGAATGGTGGAATAATGAGCTCGAAGGAATTTTTCCCTACAGCCTTGGTGATGGTGTATGGCCCATATCAGAGCGGGCGAAGCTTGCGGTGGGGTCGAGTGAAGTGCTCCTTCTGCAAATGTAGCCACACTTTGTCGCCCACCTAGAAGTTGTGTGGCACTCGATGTTGATCATGTCGTTGCTTTTACTTAGCATTGGCTCTGTCCAATATGTTATGAACCTGTTGGTGGATGTGTTGAATGTGCTCGATGAAGTTGTTCGCTTTGTCAGCTTCAGACTGGACATGAGCCGAATCGGCCGGAGTAGCTGCAAATGGCATGGCTACGTCAATGGGGCATAGTGGCTGGAATCCCAAGCCCTCCTGAAAGGGGCTATGGCCGATTGAACTATGGAGAGCTCGATTATAACTATGTTGTACATAAGGGAGGCTCTCGTCCCATGTGCGAGGATGCTTTGAATTGTACATGCGCAGAATGTGTACAATCATTCTGTTGACGACCTCTGTCTGGCCATCGGTTTGGGGATGGAAAGCTGTGGACTTGGTGAGCTTGGTATCCAACATCGACCAGAGGCTGGACCAAAATGTGCTGAGGAACCTGCTATCCCGATCTGATATGATAGACTGTGGGATCCCAAAGTGCACCCACACTCGTTCAAAGAAGAGTTTAGCGGTGGCTTCTGCTGTGATATTCTTCTTGCAGGCCGCCATAATGGCCATCTTCGAGAATCTGTCGACGACCACAAAAACACAGTCATTTCCCTGCTTAGTAGAAGGCAGGCCCGACATGTAATCCATGGAGATGGATTCCCAAGGTCGACTAGGGGTAGGTAGAGGAGTATATAGTCCTTGCTTCTTGATGGTCGGTTTGGCAATGGCACAAGCAGTGCAGGATCTGATGTGCTTCTCGACATCCTTTCGAAGGTTCGGCCAATAGAAATACTTCTGTAGTATTGCTACTGTTTTCTCGACCCCGAAATGCCCAGCGACTCGACTGTAGTGTGCTTCCCATATCATCTTGGCACGCTCTCTTGAAGGAACACAAAGGTGTCCCAGGTGACATAAAAGTGCATCTTGGAGGTGAAATTTTGGAACTTGCGTACCCCCCAAGAGTGCCTTGTAAGTGTGGCCGAATTCTGGGTCACTCTCATAGAGAAGCGGCCAATCAGAAGTCTCGTGCCCACAAGAGTTGAGCACGGTGGTGAGCGCCACGATCGGTGGTCGGCTGAGGCAGTATGCAACATTATTGGTGCTACCCTTCTTGTACTTGATGTTCAAATGAAACTGTTGCAGATATGTGGACCACTTCTGATGGCGATCATTCTGCAACTTCCCTTGTGTCTGTATGAACTGCAGGGGCCGGTGGTCTGTGTGGATGATTGTTTCCCTCCCCAAAATGTAATGCTTCCATTGTCAACAGGCTTGCACAATGGAATACATTTCTTTGTCATAGGTGGGATACTTGCGAACTGTCTCAGACAATGTCTCACTGTGATATGCCACTGGATGTCCCTGTTGAGTAAGAACTGCCCCAATAGCATAGTCGGAGGCATTTGTCTCGATCTCAAACGGCTGCTGCAAGTCTGGTAAGGTGAGCACTAGGGCAGAACAGAGGCGATTTTTCAATTCTTTGAATGCCTTCTGTTGAGGTTCCGACCAAAATAATTTTGCTCTCGCTCCTCCTTTGGTGACTTGACTCAAGGGCCAAGTGATATGAGAGAATCCCAGCACGAATCTACGGTAGAAATTAGCAAGACCCAGATAGCTGCGAAGCTCTGTTATAGTAGTCGGGGCTGGCCAATCCCGAATGACTTGGATCTTGGCTGGATCCACATGCACCCCCCTTTCATCAATAATGTATCCCAGAGATTGAACCTGGGTCATGCCAAACGTGCACTTCTCCAAATTGGCACACAACTTGTGTTGCCGCAGTGTTTGGAGGACTTGTCGGATGTGATGAAGGTGCTCTTCCCAAGTCTTGCTGAAGATCATAATGTCATCCAAGTACACCACTACAAATGAGTTGGTGAATGGCTGCAATATGTCATCCATCATCCTCATGAAGGTTGCGGGAGCATTCATCAACCCAAAAGGCATGACTAGCCATTCAAAAAGGCCTTCCTTGGCTTTGAAGGTAGTCTTTCACACATCAGAGGGTTCAATTGGTACCTGGTGATACCCAGACTTCAGGTCAATCTTGCTGAAATATTTTGCACCTTTGAGTTGGTCCAGAAGGTCATCAATTCGTGGGATTGGGTACCTATTCCGGACAGCGATCTTGTTCAACACCCGATAGTCAATACAGAGTCTCCACGTCCAATCCTTCTTCTGTACCAACACGATCGGGCTCCCACAGGGCAATGAACTTGGTCTGATGTGGCATTTATGCAGCAGCTCCTGAATCTGCTTCTTGATTTCATCGTTCTACATAACAGAGCGTCGATAGATTGGTCCATTGGGTAGCGGCGCACCTGGGGTCAGATCAATCAGGTGCTTGACCTGACAATGCAGAGGAACCCGTGTGGGTGAGGTGAAGATGTCTCTATACTCCTCCACAACCTTATCCATTTGTTGTTGTCGCGCAGAGGAGCCAGGTCTGGAGGTCGTGGCCATAGTCTTCTTCTTTCCCTGGGGGTGTATCTTCAGGAAAACAAATTTCCTGGTTTTGGAAAATGAGCTACTGCATTGTTTTGCAAAAGAAATTCAAAGAGATAGTGAGGCGGGTGGTAATTCTCCTGCATCCTCGTACAACTTATTTCAAAGTGTCAAGTTAATAAAAGTGAGGCTAGGGACTCACACACGCATGTCGCTTCCACAAGTATGGTTTGGCCTAATAATACATCGAAACATCATTGAGTCGTTATACATATTTACCCCCTGCACGTAAATTTTTGGCCTGCCACCTTTTTGAATATCCTTCGGACCTCTACCATAGCTTAAGATCCTGATGCTCCCGTTTGATTCTATCATCTCCGCCCAAAATGTATTACCCAAAGGTTTAAAACCCGCTTTTTAAATATGTTGAGTCGAAGCCCCAGGGTCTTAGCCTCTTTCCTATCGGTGTCACATGACCTGAGCCCGAAAACCATGAGCCAAAGGGAATGGAGTTAATCGTTTTATGGTTCGGGCGTGATATTCATCGTCGGATCAAAATTCAATCAACGGCGCGGCAATTAAATTATATGGAGGGCCCCGCACGTGCAGAAAACCGGCGGTAAAACCCCGCACCGCTTCCACCGGGTTGGCGGTTTTGAACTAAACGCCAGCGATCCCATTAGAAATGCGCCACGTGTCTTCTGTACGGGTTCCAAAACCGCTTTCCCCACACGTTAATGCCTGTGCAATCGCCGGGCAGCGGAATTCATGTGAACCGTTGGATCCCCCGATCTTCATCCAACGGCGGATATGCACCAGAACTGCTCACTTGTTAACATGAGTTTGCTGCAGTCTGTGGCCCACCATCGTGTCGCTCCCATCCATTTCTAACCGTTCATTTACGTCTATAATCCAACGGTCCTAAGTTCAGTCCCCCACCACCTGTTGACTCCGCCACGTTGCCATTCCACTTGTCCCCCCATACTCCCACGTGTTCGCTTCCGTGCGCCCAAAATATTTCCCCCGTCATATATATATGTATGTGGGCATGTTTTTATTCATATCCTCCATTTTATTTGTTCCTCACGACCAAACAGTTTTACGTGTAAATTTCGCAGTCCCTCTGTTTAATCATAATCCCCAACGTCTTTCCTCCGCCACCCTGCGTGTTTCTCCTGGTCGACCATATATCCATCGTCCCCGCCTCCATCTGTGTCGGATTTCTCTAATATTTTGTGGGTTTTACAGGTTTCAAGATAATGGGAGGTCGTTTTAATTCGCCGCCTCTGTTGCAAAGGTTTAGTGCCCATGAAAGACGATTTCCTGAGGGTGAAATTTAATGAAAAAGCTGAGGGTAGGTGCAAGAAATGATCGCCAATCAAAGAAGACAAAGAAATGTATTCACAGAACCCTCCAGAGAAATTCGCCCTGCATTAAAGACCTAGGATTCAAATCCAAAGCTAAGGGCCAAGAGTACAGTACAGAAATGCAGATTATCTCAAGTCTCTTACGACAGCAGATTTTCCCTCAGCTAAAGGCAACACACTGTATATATTTTATTATTTGTGTCTTGTATATAAGGAGATTTTTATCTCCCAGCATTTATTTCCATAGACAGAATGCTAAGTACAATCATTTATAGTTAGTCATTCATAGAGTGGGCGTGAATGCTTTCCGCCATTTTATTCAAATTGATTTATTAATTGTACCTCATCTACCTCCTCCTCTAGAATTCTCTATCTTTCCTATAAAGGCCCGAAAAGAAGACATTGAAAGGGTTCCAGATTTCTATCAGCAGACTGTGCAGTGAAAAGGCTCTGGTATACATCTTGTAATATTTTCTGTACGAAGGTTCAGAGCCCGTAGGGTCTCAGTGAGGAGGGGTTATAACTGTAATGAGGATTCTGGTCTCTGGTATCTCGCAGTATGTAATTTCTCTTATGTGTTAATACAATATCTCTTTCATGTTATTTATCTTCTTGTATCATGTTCTAGAATGCGAGTGGCTCACTAGTTTGCAGTAAGGATTCATCCTTGTTGATGCCCTTTCTGGAATTAGTCAAGCGCTTTAAATAGGCCTAGTCATGATATACTGTTCCATGATCATCTCTTCCATATTTTCTGCTATATTAGTTGCATGAGGGGGGTGCTTTTAAAACGCCATTGTCATATAAGGATTCATAGATTGGTATGCCCTTATGTGGTTATGTTGTGTATCTGGGTATCAGCTTCATGTTAGCTAATATCTTCTTTAAGTCTCTTCACTGCACTCACTCTTGATATTTGATTTCTGTGATGTATTATTTGAACTGGCCCTCTTTACAGTAAGCGGTCTCTTAACTGTCTGATGCCTTTGTATCGGAGTTTTACATGATGTCCCTACACTGTTCTTATCTTTGTACCAGCTTCTGAGAGAGATTGGTCCCATTCAAAACTAATTTCCTTGTTCAAACAAGAGATAGTAAGTGAGTTCTTGGACTAACAACCCAAACTATAAAGGGCTCCTTGCTATATTAAGATGTCTTAGGCACTGGTCTATGGCAACTCTAGACTGCCTCTAGGAGGGTGACAAAATCATCCACAACATCTTTCTGGCGCCGTTGCCGGGGACGAATTCAAGAAAATCAATTTCCCTGGGCCTTGACAAATTGTTTTCACTCTCTAATCAGGTGAGCACAGAGAGTTGAAGAGTTGCGATCTCTCACCTTGGCGACTCCACGTTGGTCTTTATTTGATAAATCTATTGGTAGTCCTGGCTGCTCGTAAGCCACATTTGAGGTCAGATACCTCACAGCCGAAAACACCTGTGTCTGACCCGGAGAAGATCATTCACAGAAGAAGTTGGAAAGAGAAGAAATCAGTTCATGCTAAAATTCCTGAATTGTCTGAAGAATATTATCCATCCTCTTCTTCCCAAGAAATCCAAGTAGAAAATCCCGACTCCACTGAGGAAAATCTTGAATATTACTCAGATAGCCCACCTAGGGGAAGCGCTAGAACCAAAGAGAACTTTTGTCCTACCCCTGAATGCGAAGTTAAAGAAGTTACAGAAGTAGCCCCTGTAAATCGTGAATTATTTCCATCTACACCTCAAGCTTCTGTACAGTATACTCCCATTGTTATCCATACCCCACTTCCTCCTTCTCCTCTTCCTCCATTTGTACATCAAACTGTTGTAGCCCCACCTCCTCCAATGGCTAATGTCCCTGCCTTCCTGTTGAACAAATATGCTCCACTGGCCTTACCTCAAGTGCTGAATGATATGCCGCAGGATTATTTGAAGATTTTTCCCATATTTAATGGAGAAAATGAGATTGATGCTCAGAAACATCTTGAGGTTTTCTGTGCCTTTGCAGAAAATTTAAATGTTGAACATTTGGACGTGGTCTTAAGATTGTTTGTTCAATCTCTAGATGGTGAAGCAAGAAAATGGTTCAAGACATTAGCAGACCGTTCCGTAAATACCTGGGAAAGAATGGAAGAGGTTTTTCTCAGGAAATGGGGAGAAAAGAAAGATCACGGGCAGTGCCTCGTTGAATTCAATACGCTAAAGAAGAAACATAACGAGGGGGTGGCAGAATTTATCAAAAGTTTTAATAAATTATATCTGAACCTTCCTGCTGATATGAAACCTCACCAAAATGCTGACAAAGTTGTTTTTATAGTAGCTTTTGACTCTGATTTCGGTTTATCTTTGCGGGAAAGAATGCCTGTCACCCTGGATGATGCTCAGACAGATGCTCTAGAGTTGGAGGCAAATTTTGCTGCCACTGGTAAGTCAAAGGGAAAAGTCGAACAAGATACTAGAAGAAGAGGCAAAGAAGAGGTTTCTACCTCTAATCAAGACAAAGACTCTGACAAGATGGATGAAATAAGAAAAATGATTAAGAAGATGGTTAAACTTGAGTTGGAGGCCAAGAATTCAGCCCCCAAGAATTTTTATAATGCTCCGAATAGAGGATATAATCCCCAGTACAAAAGGCCACCTCTCTAGATATTACCGAGAGAGACAAAGGAACAACAATATCAGGTACCCCATCCCTTGTACCTGGAAGGCCCAGTAGATGACTCCACTGGAGATGCAGCTTACGGATTAGAGGATTCCAATCTGGCCTTTTCACACAATGATGATATGGAGTGCCCCCTGCAAGAAGAAGACGAAGAAGCAGAGATTGACCATTACTGCAAGCAATTTGCTGATTTCATGGAAGCACAATTCAACGTCAAATATGATCTCAGATCCTCAAGGAAGAGGACCAGAACTCAGGAGCAAGAAGAAGAACCACCTCGAGAGGAAACATCCGCTCATAGGGAACCATCAACAAAGAAGAATGCCGAAAAAGGTAAGAACCTTCTGAATACCCCCTTGCAGTCTAATGATCAGATTCCCTCCTCTTCTAAAATAGTTGGTCCTCCTAATGCTGAGCCAGTGTCAAAAGAAATCAAGTCTTCAGTTGAGAATAAGGAGTCAAAAGAAGTAGTGATAGAAAAGCCCACATCTGCTTTCAATTTGCAAAAAGAACTTGAGAAGATTAAGATTCCTATCCCTCTGACTGAGTTGTTAAAACAGCCTGTATATCAGTCTCAAGTTACCTCCTTTATGCTTCCTCCTGAAATACCAGTTGCACCCGATAGCCTAAATCTTCAAGAAGAAAGACCCATGGTAGTCTTTGGCCCACATGTCGAGGAGATAGACCCTTCTACTCCTCCCTTTTATGTGTCTCTAGTCATTCATGACCTACTGTTACATAACTGTATGTTAGATTCTGCGGCTTCCCATAATCTTATGCCTTTTTCTGTCATGGAGCAACTAGGGCTGCAAATTACAAGACCATACAAAGATTTATATTCATTTGATTCTAAAAGGGTGAAATGCTTGGGAATGATTAAAGATTTAGTGGTCAATTTGGCCCAAATTCCAGCAAAGAGTGTGGTCATGGACATTGTAGTTGCTGATATCCAAGATCGCTTTGGCATGCTGCTGTCAAGGTCCTGGGGTACAAAGATTGGGGGGTCAATAAAACTGGATTTAACATACGCTACTGTCCCAGTCTTTGGAGGACAGGAAAGGAGGTTGTACAGAGAGACTAGATTTGTTAAAATGGTAACCAAGGCTGACTGCTCAGAAAAATCTCCAGTCTATAACAAAGAGGGAGACTTCTCATGTTTGATGTTAGAAGAAAATCAAAATTATGCTCATGAACCCCTCTTTGGTCAAATCCAAGCTGAGCAGTCTAAAGGAGATCAGGAATCAGAAATTTGGACTTTGCATTTTGATGGAGCAAACTCAAGAGAAGGCAATGGAGCTGGGGTATTATTAATTTCTCCTACAGGAAAATGGGTGCCACTGTCTTTTAAATTGGAGTATGAGGCTACAAACAATGTAGCTGAATATGAAGCATTATTATTGGGATTGCAAACAGCTAGAAACATGGGCATCCAATGTTTAAAAGTCTTGGGAGACTCTGAGCTAGTAGTAAGGCAGATAAAAAATGAGTGTCAAACTAAGCATCCTCTGCTCAGAGCATATAGAAACGAAGTATGGGACATGATAGAAAACTTCTTCTCAGCATTTAACATACAGTTCATGCCCCGGGAGAAAAACAGAATAACAGACTCTCTTGCTGTTGCTGCCAGTACATTCCGTCCTCCTCAGAATCCACTTTTAAGATATGAAGTGGAGGTACGGTACAGAGCATCCATTCCAGACAATATAAAGCACTGGCAGGTATTTGAAGATGATGAACAAATGAAGAGATTCATGGAGACAGTGGGAGAATTCACAAATACAGAGATTGATGATGAGAGGGAGGAAGAAGCTGAAAATGTCGCAGAAAACAAATGGGAAGAGAATATAGCAGGAAACAAAGTGCTGCAGCTGAAAGGAAATGTTATACCTAGAGGGCTGGTGCCTCTAGAAAGATTATTTAACAAAGATGATATTCCATTGCAGCCAAACAAAGTGACAGAAGAGGATCAAGTGGGAGATTTGAATCTGGGTACTTATGCTGATCCCAAAATTGTTAAATTATCCAAAAGAGTCCCAGAAGAATACAAAGAAAAATATTTGAAGTTGTTTCAATCTTACAAAGATGTATTTTCTTGGTCCTATCAGGACCTAAAAACTTTTGATGTAAATATAATACAGCATAAGATTCCACTGAGGGAAGATGCAAAGCCTTATAAGCAGAAGCTCAGACAGATCAATCCTCTGCTGCTTCCCTCTATTGAAAAAGAAATCAAGAAATTACTGAAGGCCAAGATAATTGTGCCATTGAGATACTCAGAATGGATAGCGAACCTTGTTCCTGTTCGAAAGAAGAATGGAGAAATAAGGCTGTGTGTGGATTTCAGGAATTTGAATAGAGCATCTCTCAAAGATAATTATCCACTGCCTAAGATGGACCACATCCTGCAGAAAGTGGTGGGAGCATCCAGAATGTCAATGATGGATGGATTTTCTGGTTATAATCAGGTGGCTGTATTTCCAGAAGACCAAAAGAAAACTGCCTTCACCACGCCTTGGGGAACCTTTATGTATGCCAGGATGCCATTCGGATTAATTAATGCAGGAGCTACTTTTCAGAGGGCAATGGACATAGCCTTTGTGGGAGAACAGGACAAGTTTTTGGTAGTTTATCTTGATGATATCACAGTGTTTTCTAAGAATGATGATGAGCATATTGAGCATTTAAGAAGAACTTTTGAAAAATGCAGAAGGTACGGCCTATCCCTCAATCCTCAAAAATCTTTATTTGCATTAGATGAGGGAAAACTCTTAGGGCACATTGTAACAAAAGATGGCGTGAAAATAGACCCTAAGAGAGTTGAAGTAATAAACAGCATTCCTTTGCCAAGGAATAAGAAAGAAGTACAGGTGTTTCTAGGCCGAATTAATTTTCTAAGAAGGTTTATTCCTAACTATGCTGAGATAGTTAGGCATATAACTAATATGTTGAAAAAGGAGAATGAAGTAAAATGGTCCCAGGAGTCTAGAGATGCATTCACAAGGATAAAACAGGCATTTGCTGAAGCTCCTGTCCTGGCAGGGCCAGATTACAAAAAGCCATTTATGATTTTCTCATTTGCTTCCCCTCACACAATTGTTGGAGTGTTATTGCAGAAAAATGAAGAGGGATATGAACGGCCCATAGCTTTCTTCAGTCAAGTGCTTTATGATGCTGAATTAAAATATAATATATTGGAGAAGCAGGCATACGCCCTAGCAAAGTCCCTTAAATCCTTTAGAGTATATGTTTTGCAATCTCATATTACTGCATATGTCCCTACAACAGCAGTCAAAGACATTCTTGTTCAAGGGGATAGCGAAGGTAGAAGAGGAAGATGGATTGCAAAAATCCAGGAGTATGATTTGGACATAAGGCCTACCAAGCTAATTAAAGGACAGGGACTTGCCAAGATGTTATCTGAATCAAATCATCAGGCCTTGGGCATTAATTTATCCATGTTAGCAAATGAAGAATCTGAGAAAGAAGAAGAGCAGCAAGGACTGGAGATGGCTACCCAAAAGGTACATATGAAATATCTAACTAGTCCCTGGTACAAAGAAATTGTGGAACATCTTTTAACACTTAGCTGTCCTCCAAGTTGTGATAAGATAAAATACAGAGCTGTGAGAATGAAATCTCAGAAATATATAATCGCCAATGGACAGCTATATTGGAGAGACCCTTCAGGTATATTGTTGTTATGCCTCACAGAAAATGAAGTGCAGAATATAATGACAGAATTTCATGAGGGGATATGTGGAGGACATTACAGCTGGAGGACTACAGCTCACAAAATCCTGAAGGCTGGGTTTTACTGGCCTAAATTGTATACAGACACTTTTGCTTGGATCAGAGCATGTGACAAGTGCCAAATATTTGCAGAAAGACAGAAATTAGCAGTTATGCCCTTGATTCCTATTCATGTAAATGAACCATTTCAGAAATGGGGATTAGATTTTATAGGGGAAATACATCCCCCATCAAGTGGCCAATATAAATGGATACTAACAGCCACAGATTACTTCACAAAATGGGTGGAAGCCATACCTACAAGAAATGCTACAGATGCTGTGATAATGAAATTTATGGAGGAAAATATCATATCTAGGTTTGGTTGTCCTGCTAGAATCGTAACTGATAATGCACAAGCTTTCAAATCTGCCAAATTTGTCAATTTCTGCCAAAGGTATAACATCATCCTGACTCATTCCACAGCTTACTATCCACAGGGAAATGGTTTAGCAGAGTCTTCTAATAAAACCCTGGTGAGGGCCTCGAAGAAGACAATCAGTGAAAATCAGAAGAATTGGGACTCTCAATTGAAGTTTGCTCTATGGGCAAATAGGATAACCAACAAAAGAGAAATAGGGAAGTCACCCTATGAGCTGGTATATGGGAGAGCTGCTGTGTTCCCTGTGCAATTGGCTTTGCCAGTGGCACGTTTTATGCAGGAGAATCAGGAGGAACCAGATGATATGATCAGGAGGATTAATCAATTGGTAGAATTGGAAGAAACACGGAACCAGGTGGATCAGAGATTAATAGAATATCAGGAAAGAATGAAGAATGTCTTTGATCAGCACGCAAAGGATAGAAATTTTCAAATTGGAGACCTGGTTCTCAGATGGGATGTTCGCAAAGCAGAGAAGGGCAAACATGCTAAGTTTGATCCATTGTGGTTTGGGCCATTCAAGATAGTGAAGCTTGGAAGAAACAACACCTTTTATTTAGAAAATCTATAGGGTGATTTGTTGGATGCACCCGTGAATGGCCAATTCCTCAAACCATATTTCCAATTCTGACCCAGACTGGAAGTGTCCTACTGTATATATTGTATATAAGTATTTTTGGCTTTGATTTTTACGAAGGAAAAAGAATGCTGATAATTACCTAAGGCGGAAGCGCAGAGGAAATTGAGTAGCAGAATGAAATTCTTAGCGGTCTGTGTGTTCTCGACATGCCCGAGGATGAACATTCCGTCCCCAGATGGAGCCGATGTTATACATATTTACCCCCTGCACGTAAATTTTTGGCCTGCCACCTTTTTGAATATCCTTCGGACCTCTACCATAGCTTAAGATCCTGATGCTCCCGTTTGATTCTATCATCTCCGCCCAAAATGTATTACCCAAAGGTTTAAAACCCGCTTTTTAAATATGTTGAGTCGAAGCCCCAGGGTCTTAGCCTCTTTCCTATCGGTGTCACATGACCTGAGCCCGAAAACCATGAGCCAAAAGAAAAGGGGCCTATTGTTTTAATGATCGGGCACAATGGTGGCCATCCGATCGGTTCAAAGCAACGGAGCGGCGCTTGTTTTATGTGGTGTGTGGAGGGCCCCGCGCACAGAAAATCTAATTATTACCTCGCACCACTTTCATCGAAGGGCGTATTCGCATGAGAGCAAGCCGATGCTAGAAGAAGCGCCACGTATCTTTTGTAATGGGTCCAAGAAGAAACCACTCCCTCACACAAGTTAAGCGCGTACGTCGCCGGGCAGCGGAATTCATGTGAACCGTTGGATCCCCCGATCTTCATCCAACGGCGGATATGCACCAGAACTGCTCACTTGTTAACATGAGTTTGCTGCAGTCTGTGGCCCACCATCGTGTCGCTCCCATCCATTTCTAACCGTTCATTTACGTCTATAATCCAACGGTCCTAAGTTCAGTCCCCCACCACCTGTTGACTCCGCCACGTTGCCATTCCACTTGTCCCCCCATACTCCCACGTGTTCGCTTCCGTGCGCCCAAAATATTTCCCCCGTCATATATATATGTATGTGGGCATGTTTTTATTCATATCCTCCATTTTATTTGTTCCTCACGACCAAACAGTTTTACGTGTAAATTTCGCAGTCCCTCTGTTTAATCATAATCCCCAACGTCTTTCCTCCGCCACCCTGCGTGTTTCTCCTGGTCGACCATATATCCATCGTCCCCGCCTCCATCTGTGTCGGATTTCTCTAATATTTTGTGGGTTTTACAGGTTTCAAGATAATGGGAGGTCGTTTTAATTCGCCGCCTCTGTTGCAAAGGTTTAGTGCCCATGAAAGACGATTTCCTGAGGGTGAAATTTAATGAAAAAGCTGAGGGTAGGTGCAAGAAATGATCGCCAATCAAAGAAGACAAAGAAATGTATTCACAGAACCCTCCAGAGAAATTCGCCCTGCATTAAAGACCTAGGATTCAAATCCAAAGCTAAGGGCCAAGAGTACAGTACAGAAATGCAGATTATCTCAAGTCTCTTACGACAGCAGATTTTCCCTCAGCTAAAGGCAACACACTGTATATATTTTATTATTTGTGTCTTGTATATAAGGAGATTTTTATCTCCCAGCATTTATTTCCATAGACAGAATGCTAAGTACAATCATTTATAGTTAGTCATTCATAGAGTGGGCGTGAATGCTTTCCGCCATTTTATTCAAATTGATTTATTAATTGTACCTCATCTACCTCCTCCTCTAGAATTCTCTATCTTTCCTATAAAGGCCCGAAAAGAAGACATTGAAAGGGTTCCAGATTTCTATCAGCAGACTGTGCAGTGAAAAGGCTCTGGTATACATCTTGTAATATTTTCTGTACGAAGGTTCAGAGCCCGTAGGGTCTCAGTGAGGAGGGGTTATAACTGTAATGAGGATTCTGGTCTCTGGTATCTCGCAGTATGTAATTTCTCTTATGTGTTAATACAATATCTCTTTCATGTTATTTATCTTCTTGTATCATGTTCTAGAATGCGAGTGGCTCACTAGTTTGCAGTAAGGATTCATCCTTGTTGATGCCCTTTCTGGAATTAGTCAAGCGCTTTAAATAGGCCTAGTCATGATATACTGTTCCATGATCATCTCTTCCATATTTTCTGCTATATTAGTTGCATGAGGGGGGTGCTTTTAAAACGCCATTGTCATATAAGGATTCATAGATTGGTATGCCCTTATGTGGTTATGTTGTGTATCTGGGTATCAGCTTCATGTTAGCTAATATCTTCTTTAAGTCTCTTCACTGCACTCACTCTTGATATTTGATTTCTGTGATGTATTATTTGAACTGGCCCTCTTTACAGTAAGCGGTCTCTTAACTGTCTGATGCCTTTGTATCGGAGTTTTACATGATGTCCCTACACTGTTCTTATCTTTGTACCAGCTTCTGAGAGAGATTGGTCCCATTCAAAACTAATTTCCTTGTTCAAACAAGAGATAGTAAGTGAGTTCTTGGACTAACAACCCAAACTATAAAGGGCTCCTTGCTATATTAAGATGTCTTAGGCACTGGTCTATGGCAACTCTAGACTGCCTCTAGGAGGGTGACAAAATCATCCACAATGAGCAATGTCACAATAACACCATATGTGAAGGGCTTGATGTTATAGGGAAGGTTGCACCGTTGGTCGACGCGGGATCCCGTCCTGGTGAAGCTACTCGATGGTGTATGGTTTGGAAAGGCCATAGGTTAGCAAGCCCAACCACTCTACCAGTACATCCCGCCGAAATGAGGTTCTTTGGCTCCCTAACACGACAATGAACCGAGAGGGGGAACCCTTACTCCACATCTAAGAGTGGGAAGAGACGCCCGCTCCTTCCGGGATCATAAAGACCACATTCTTCGGATCATTGCAAAGGGTGGGGGCCGTGGTGCTGGCTCGCATCAATAATCTCGCTCTTGTGATTTCTCGTCGGGGTTCTGATTCAGATTCAGAGCATGCATCTGACTCAGAAGCCCTCATCTCGGCCACTAGCGACTGCTTGGCCTGACACTCACTTGTGTTGTGAGTGGAGCTCTTACGGAACTCACACCACTTTCCCGTGTCCTTCTTTGGCTTTGCGGTGTTGTTCTTTTCTTGTGGCTTTGGCAGGTTATCTTGGGCCGCCATAACTTGGCTTTGTCCATTGTTCTGCAGTTTGGGGGCACCTTTTCCTTGCTTTTGATTCGCAGATCCAAAGTCTTGCTTCTTCTGTTTGAATTTCTGCTCAATCTTGGCATCATACTGGTATGACGTACCAAGCGAGGAGATGTCGAGGAACTCCATTTCCTCCTGAGTGTATCTGTGCAGACAACTGCGATACTTTAGCACCAAATTTTTCTCTGAATCTTTGATACCCAACTTTGTGTGTAGGGTATGGAACAAATTCGTTAGCTCATGCACATCTTGATCCTTTGTTGCCGCAGCGTGGTCCATTGTATGTACTTGTCCTCATAGCTCCCCATGGGATAGTATTGTTCCTTGATGGCGTCTCGGAAAGAATTCCAAGTGGGTACGGCTGAGAACAGAGAGGGTTTTGTCTCGTCCCTTTTCTCACAGTATGTTTCCCACCAGTCCTTGACATGGTGGGTAGCTTTGAGGAGTACAAAAATAATCTTCTCTCGATCGAAAAAGTCATGAACCGAGAAATATCCTTCTAATATATTCAACCATCTATCTAGACATCTACATCTATTTGACCCTCAAATATGGGAATGTCAAAGTTTACTTGTACCTTAAAGGGAGTCGCGCCTCCAGAGTGGTTGCTGGATGCATATGCACCATCGGTGGGCAGTCGTTGAAGGATCTGGGCAAAGTTATCCATCATCGCATTCCTTTGTTTTTCGAGGGCCTCCTTGAGCAATATTTTGATAGGATCTCCTGCTCCCTCATCTTTATTTTCGTCCCCCATGGGCGGTCGTCAGGGTTTGCAAGGCTGATCTTGCAAAGGTTCAACCAGATCGAGCCCTAACTCCTTATACCCCGACCTCGTTGGGGCCCCGACCTCGCTGGGGAAATGCAACATGCAAAGAACGATCGAAAAACGAATCACTCAAATACCATTGATCCGGATTTACAGGAATGAAGCAAATACACATGTAACCATAAATGTAAAGATGTAGTGGAAATAACACCCATTTCATTAATATCAAAGAACCTAAATTTTCTTATTACATGGATAAACAGGTTTTTCAATTCATCATTTAATGCAATAATCAATAAAGAGATCTACAGAACAAGTTGTTCTTTAGAAATTCCCTTAGCTCGTCACTCCTCCGTCACGGACCATGGCAATTGGACCTCGAAAGTCCACCACTGTGCCCCAAGCGCACCCCTTGCCTCGCAAGACTGAGCCTCTTCCAGCTCAATTAGATGAGGGGGATGACATATATGTTTGGATTATGGATTCTGAAGGTACATGGATGCGTGTCCCTAATGCAGAATACCTAGTGGCTCCCATCCTCTACGCATCGGTCTCCAAGCCTTCGCGTCTACCCACTGATACAGAGGAAGTTGTTGCGGAGGCGTATGTCTGCCCCATAGTGGAGGAAGATCCAAACAACGATGATGAAGTCGAAGACTAAGGACTGCGCAACGGCTCAGTTCTTCCTTGTTTTTTGTCATGCTTACTATCACCAAGGAATTTCCAGTTACACCAGTGCTTCAACACATTTTGTAATTTCCTATTTCATGTACTTTTCGGACCGGTTTCCTCCACGAAGGCAATCCATTATCCGTGCAACAAAGGCTAGGATTGGTTAAGCGCAAATTACCAACCCAATCCATTATGTTTCTTTTTTCGAATTAGTACATATTAGCCTCATTTACCAAAAAAAAAAAACCATATTATATATATATATAAACCATATTGTCAAAAAATGGCATAATAAATATCAATAAATAAAAAAACACTTTTTAATAAGTTAATATATATTGTGAACAAAATAAATGTATGAATCATTATCCTCATCTGCTTCCTCCTCCTCTTCCTGTAACCTCTAAAGAAGAGTCATCTTGTGAAAGCCCAAATTAGTTGCCTCTTTCCTCTTCATTAGGAGACAAATATTCAAAGGAGTAAGAATTGTGAGCCTCAACGTATTTTCATCGTGGATAGATAAATCAAATTACTATTTTTCATCATTAAATTAGTATTCTCTTTAAACTAGTTGCCTCACCTCCTCTTTCCTTTTTAGTAGGAGACAAATATTCAAAAAAGTAAGAATTGTTAGCCTCAACATATTTTCATCCTCGATTGACGAATCAAATTACTATTTTTCGTCATTAAATTGTTATTATTCTTATAACTTATTAGATAGTTTATCCTCCTTTTTGGAGGAGTCTTTATTAGATACCATTTGTGTGTAAATATTTGAAGAAAAAAAAACATAAAAAAATAATTTAAAAAATAACCCTAAAAAATAATTTAACAATTTATTTAAAAAAAAAGCCTTGCATCTAGCTTAAACAAACTTAAAAACTACATAGTTTCAAACTGAAAACAAAAAGACTCATCCCTAGTAAATATATTACAAAAGAAAAAAACGTGAATGTATTAAGTACAATATATCCTTAAAAAAAAAGTCATTCTAATATAATGTTTTGCAAAGTAATTATATAAGTTCTAAAGATAAAGAGCATCCTAATTTTTCACTGTTTTTTATTTTACAAATTTGGTTAATTCCTATACAATTTCATGAAAACTCAATTAAAAAGGTGTATTATAATCTAAATATAAATACTTTTATCTAAATAATATTATCATATACTCGTTTTTAACCATTTTTCTTTATTTTACCTATCAATCCTAATAAATAAATCAAATCTTATTCTATCAATTTACCATGTGATTGGGCAAAGTATTTCTAAAAACACTTTATTCATACTTTCCAATTGCACAAATACTTTCCAATTACATACATTGTTGATGAGGATGAGATAATACTAGTAATTTCAAATTATGCTATGTTTTCCAATTGCACAAATACTTTCCAATTACATACATTGTTGATGAGGATGAGATAATACTATATTCAAAATTGTTTAGACACCTTTACTTATCACTCTACTTTTCTACTATGAATGGATACAACTTCGTGAGTATTCTTTGATAATGTTAATTAGTAAAAGTGGATTCAATGATCAGATGAAATGTTTTGCTAAAATTAGAAATAATAATAATTAACATTTAGATAAAAACACAAGAACATTTATAAAATATTGTATAGTTAAATGGTTTCTTACGAAAGAAATTAATTTACCTATAAAATTAATAATTCAGCATGTTTTGTGCTTTTGATGATGTAGATTTCAATTTTTCACATAGAATTTAATGCTAAACTCAACATAACTACAGCATTTTAAATTTCAGTTTTAGGAAAATGTTCCAATAAAGCAATGTAAAATATTTATCACTCATATATATATATATATATATATATATATATATATATATATTTTTTAAAATGTTCATTTAATGAATTTTTTAATATCAAGATACTTATTCTATAATAGTTCAAAATGTTCATTTAATAAAAATTTTAATATCAAGATACTTATTTTATATTAGTGTAAATTGTTTTGATTATGATTGTTGACTGGTTAATTTAGATTTTTGTTTTTAAATAGTTTTATTTTTAAAATTTAGAGTGAACTATTTTTTTATATATAGCTAGACAGACATACAAAACTATGTGGAAATTTTAATATGGAAATAAATAAAATGAGAGATATATTTTGACATATTTTATTATAATAATATGGAAAATGTTAACTCTTCTAGATATTATAATTTAGGTTGATAATTAATGTAAGGTGAACATTTTCATTGAATACAATAGTTAGACTATGTACTCAATACTATTAGTGAGCTAATTAAAGAAAGCCCTTTAGGTAGGGTGTGTACTCAACACTATAAAAAAATTAATTTAACATCATTAAAGCAGCTCTAGTGAGTATTTAGTTGGTGCAATTAATAATGTAATGCGGTATCTTTAAATGAGGCATACTAGGCAAGTGACATTAGGCAGTTGACATTCAATAAGATAACATTGGTTAATCATTTATATAAGAGTTGTTAACACTTATAGTTAGAGATTGCTCAAATTTGTTTCTAAACATAAAATAACTATGTTGAAAAGATGACCTTTTACATTATATTGAAGTTTTGCGATTTGGGAAGTTTTTAATTAACCCATTTATCAATTCCAATATCAATATTATGTTTTTCGTGTTACATGTTCAATTATCGTTATCGTCCTTACAACGCGCAATGGAAATTGAGTTTGTCCATCAATTATTTTTCTGTTTGACTAAAAATTATATTACATTTTATAAAGTCAACATTAGAAAAAAAAATTAAAATTAAAATTAAAACAGGGTTCCTCATAGCACATTAGGTAAGGTTACTCCTGAGAGTGTGTTCACTGGCAGCAAGCCTGAAGTGAGCCACTTTAGGATATTTTGTAGTATAGTGTACTGCCATGTACCCGATGAGAAGAGGAAGAATTTGGATTAGATTGTTGAGAAACGGTACCTTGTGGGATATAGCGAGAATGCGAAGGTTTACCACATCTCATCTGGATTTGTGCAGGAATGCAACAAAATACACATGTAACCATAAATACAAAGATGCAGCGGAAATAACACTTCATTTCATTAATATCAAAGAACTGAAATTTGCTTACAGACAGAATGGAAATAAAACTAGCTAGGGCGCTGGTAGCTATCTCTGAGAAGAGATGTGGCGGCTACAGGCCTCTGAACTGAGTTACAATGAGGCTCGAGGGCCTATTTATCATTTAGACACAATGGGAAATCCTAAACAGCCAAAACCCTAACCCTAGGAGATGAAGCGCTAAAACTATGGGCCCCGTTTGGGTAAATTGGTGTTTCAACTTCCCAGGGGCGTAACTTTGGCATACGATCTCCGTTTGACGCGTACCATACCTCGTTAGAAAGATCTATCCGAGGACTACAAATTTGGAATGAGCAACATTGATCCATGGACCCATGTTGCTCTCCGTTTTCCCAAAAAACGTCGTTTAGGGCCTCAAAACGGCTCCGGAAGTTCATGACCCGAAAAACTGCTAAAAATAGTAAATTGTGCCGAAACTGAAAAACTGAAAGAGACAATGGTGGAGCCCCAAGTGGAATAGGCAGGTGGCCACCAATAGCCACCTGGATCATTCCTCCCCCCCTTAGGAAGCAATGGTCTCCATTGCGTTGAGTTCCTCCATGAGATGAGGAAACTTCTGTTGAACTTGGTCCTTGGTGAACCACTTGCCTTAGTGCAGGAGTTGGCCAGCTTTGACAACTCGATACAGTTGGATCTTCTGTTGGCGAGTGTTCTTGATTTGCATGTCCATAATACAATTTGTGGTGGCATGTTCCATGCAGTCTAGGTTTAACTCTTTTGGTGTGAGTTCTTCTACAATATCAGAGGTGGGAAGTAGGGACGAAGGAGGTCTACATTGAATACTAGGTGCAGACCAAGGAATGGTGGAATAATGAGCTCGAAGGAATTTTTCCCTACAGCCTTGGTGATGGTGTATGGCCCATATCAGAGCGGGCGAAGCTTGCGGTGGGGTCGAGTGAAGTGCTCCTTCTGCAAATGTAGCCACACTTTGTCGCCCACCTAGAAGTTGTGTGGCACTCGATGTTGATCATGTCGTTGCTTTGTACTTAGAATTGGCTCTATCCAATATGTCATGAACCTATTGGCGGATGTTTTGAATGCACTCAATGAATTTGTTTGCTTTGTCGACTTCGGATCGGACATGAGCGAATCAACCGGAGTAGAACGCAAATGGCATGGCTACATTAATGGGACATAGTGGTCGGAATCCCAAGCCCACCTAAAAGGGGTTGTGGTCGGTTGAGCTATGGAGAGCCCGATTATAACTCGTGTTGTACATAGGGGAGGCTCTCGTCCCATGTGCGTGGATGCTTTCAATTGTACATCCACAAAATGTGTCACAATCATCCCGTTGACGACCTTTGTTTGGCCATCGGTTTGGGGATGGAAAGTTGTGGACTTGGTCGACTTAGTGTCCAACATTGACCGCAGGTCGGACCAAAAATGTGTCGAGGAACTCGTTGTCGCGATCCGATATGATATACCGTGGGATCCCGAAGGGAACCCACACTCATTCAAAGAAGAGTTTAGTAGTGGCTTCGCTGTGATATTCTTCTCGCAGAGCCATCATAATGGCCATCTTCTGAGAATCTATCGATGACCCAGAAAACACGCTCATTTGCATGCTTAGTAGAAGGAAGGCACGACATGTAATCCCAGGGAGATGGATTCCCAAGTTAGACTAGGGGTAGGTAGCGAGTATAGACCCTTGCTTCTTGATGGTCGGCTTGGCAATGGAGAGGGCAGGCAGATCTCGATGTACTTCTCGACATCTTGTCGAAGGTTTAGCCAATAGAAATACTTCGCAGATGCGCCATCGTTTTCTCTACCCCAAAATGCTCAACGACTCAACCGTAGTGCACTTCCCATATCATCTTAGCATGCTCGCTTCAAGGAACACAAATGTGTCCCGGGTGACATAACGAAAGGCATCTTGGAGGTGAAATTTTAGAACTTGTGTACCCCCCCAAGAGTTCCTCTGTATGTGTGGCTGAATTCTAGATCGCTCTTATAGAGAAGCGGCCAATCGAAGTCTCGTGCCCACAAGAGTTGAGAACTGTGGTTATGGCCACGATTGATGGTCGACCGAGGCAGTCGAAAAACATTATTGGTGCTACCCTTCTTGTACATGATGTTCAAATGAAATTGTTGTGAGATATGTGGACCACTTACGATGGCGATCGTTCGCAACTTCCCTTGTGTCCGTATGAACTGCAGCAGTCGGTGGTCCGTGTGGATGATTGTTTCCTTCCCCCAAAATGTAGGACTTGGTCAGCTTGGTGTCCAACATTGACCAGAGGCTGGACCAAAATGTGCTGAGGCACCTGCTGTCGCGATCTGATATGATAGACTGTGGGATCCCGAAGGGAACCCACACTCATTCAAAGAAGAGTTTAGTAGTGGCTTCTGCTGTGATATTCTTCTTGCAGGCCGTCATAATGGCCATCTTCGAGAATCTATAGATGACCACGAAAACACAGTCATTTCCATGCTTAGTAGAAGGAAGGCCTGACATGTAATCCAGGGAGATGGATTCCCAAGTTCGACTAGGGGTAGGTAGCAGAGTATAGACCCTTGCTTCTTGATGGTCGGTTTGGCAATGGAGAGGGCAGTGCAGGATTTGATGTACTTCTCGGCATCCTGTCGAAGGTTTAGCCAATAGAAATACTTCTGCATTACTGCCACTGTTTTCTCTACCCCAAAATGCCCAACGACTCAACTGTAGTGCACTTCCCATATCATCTTGGCGTGCTCACTTCAAGGAACACAAATGTGTCCCAGGTGACATAATAGTGCATCTTGGAGGTGAAATTTTAGAACTTGTGTACCCCCCAAGAGTTCCTTGTATGTGTGGCTGAATTCTGGATCGCTCTTATAGAGAAGCGTCCAATCAGATGTCTCGTGCCCACAAGAGTTGAGAACTGTGTTTATGGCCATGGACGATGGTCGGCCGAGGCGCCGTCGAACATTATTGGTGCTACCCTTTCTTGTACTTCGATGTTCAAATGAAATTGCTGCAAATATGTGGACCACTTCGATGGCGATCATTCGCAACTTCCCTTGTGTTCCGTATGAACCGCAAATGGCTTGCGAAGTCCGTGTGGATGATTGTTTCTTCCCCAAACGTAATTCTTCCATTGTCGACAAGCTCGCATAATGGAATAAATTTCTTTGTCATAAGTGGGATACTTGGCAACTGTGTTAGACAATGCTCACCGTGATATGCCACTGGATGTCCCTGTTGAGTAAGAACTGCCCCAATAGCATAGTCAGAGGCATTTGTCTCGATCTCAAATGGCTATTGCAAGTCTAGTAAAGTGAGCACTGGGGTAGAACAGAGGCCATTTTTCAATTCTGTGAACGCGTTCTGTTGAGGTTCCGACCAAAAGAATTTTTCTCTCGCTCCTCCCTTGGTGACTTGACTTAAGGGCCAAGTGATATGAGAGAAACCCAACACGAACCTCTGGTAGAAATTAGAAAGACCCAGAAAGCTGCGAAGCTCTGTTATAGTGGTTGGGGCCGGCCAATCCCGAATGACTTTGATCTTGGCTGGATCCACATGCACCCCCCTTTCATCAATAATGTATCCCATAAATTGAACCTTGGTCATGCCAAAAGTGCACTTATCCAAATTGGAACACAACTTGTGTTGCCGCAGTGTTTGGAGGACTTCTCAGATGTGGTGGAGGTGCCCTTCCCAAGTCTGGCTGAAGATCATCATGTCATCCAAGTATACCACTACAAATGAGTTGGTGAATGGCCACAATATGTCATCCATCATCCTCATGAATGTTGCGGGAGCATTTGTCAACCCGAAAGGCATGACCAGCCATTCAAAAAGGCCTTCCTTGGCTTTGAAGGCAGTCTTCCACACATCAGAGGGTTCAATTGGTACCTGGTGATACCCAAACTTCAAGTCGATCTTACTGAAATATTTTGCACCTTGGAGTTGGTCCAGAAGGTCATCAATCCGTGGGATTGGGTACCTATTCCGGACAGTGATCTTGTTTAGCGCCCGATAGTCAATACAGAGTCTCCACGTCCCATCCTTCTTCTGTACCAACACAATCGGGCTCCCACAGGGCGATGAACTTGGTCTGATGTGACCTTTCTGCAACAGCTCCTGAATCCGCCTCTTGATTTCATCATTTTCCAGAACAGAGCGTCGATAGATCGGTCCATTGGGTAGTGGCGCACCTGGGGTCAGATCAATCGGGTGCTTGACCTGGCAGTGCAGAGGAACGCCTGTGGGTGAGGTGAAGATGTCCGCGTACTCCTCCATGACCTTATCCATTTGTTGTTGTCGTGTGGAGGAGCCATGTCCGTAGGTCGTGGCCACAATCTTCTTCTTTCCCCGGGAGCGATCATCAGAAAACAAATTTCCTAGTTTGGGAAATGAGCACACCGTATTGTTTTGCAGTAACCAAAGAGATAGCGGCAGGAGGTGGTACCTCTGGTATCCTGTACAACTTATTTCCCAAAGTAACAATAACAGCACGAGGTCGAGACTCATACACAGCATGACGCTTCCACAAGTATGGTTGCCCTAATAATACATCAGAAACATCAATAGGAGCAACGTCACATAGTACCTCATCCGTGAAGGGCTTGATGCTATAGGGAAGGCGACACTGCCGGCTGACGCGGAGATCTCGTCCTTGGTGAAGCCACCCGATGGTGTATGGATGTGGGTGAGCTGTGGTCGGCAAGCCCAACCGCTTCATGGCGTCTGCTGAAATGAGGTTCTTTTGGCTCCTATTGTCGACAATGAACTGTATAGGGGAGCCCTTTACCCACATCTGGGAGTGGAAGAGACGTTCCTCCTCCTCTGGATCTTCTGGTTCCTCCTTCTGGACCTTTGTAGTGGCAACAGTGACGTTGGGCTCTGCATCAATAATCTGTTTCCCTTTTTCATTCCCCTTTTCAGGTTCTGATTCAGAGTCGGAGCATGCATTCGATTAAAAAGCTCTCATCTTCGCCACCACAAAGAATCGCTGGCTCGACACTCATTTGTGTTGTGAGTGGAGCTCTTATGGAACTCACACCACTTTCCCATGTCCTTATTTGGCTTCGCAGTGTTGTTCTTTGCTGGTGGCTTTGGTAGGTTGTCTTGGGCCGCCATGCCTTGGCTTTTTACTTTGGTTTGAGGTTTGGGGGCACCTTTCCCTTGCTTTTGATTCAGAGATCCAAAGTCTCGCTTCTTCTGTTTGAATTTCTGCTCAATCTTGGCAGCATACTGGTATGCCGTACCAAGTGAGGAGATGTCAAGGAACTCCATTTCCTCCTGAATGTATTTGTGCAGACAACCACGATACTTTAGCACCAAATGTTTCTCTCAATCTTTGATACCCAACTTTGTGTGCAGGGCATGGAACAAATTCGTCAGCTCATGGACATCTTGATCCCTTTGTTGCCGCAACATGGTCCATTGTATGTACTTGTCCTCGTAGCTCCCCACGGGATAGTATTGTTCCTTGATGGCATCTTGCAAATAATTCCAAGTGGGTGCAACTGAGAACAGAGAGGGTTTTGTCTCGTCCTTTTTCTCACAGTAGGTTTCCCACCAATCCTTAACATGGGGGGTAGCTTTGAGGAGTGCAAAAATAATCTTCTCCCGGTCGAAAAAGTCATGAACCGAGAAATATCATTCTAATAGATTCAACCATATATCTATCGCATTTGCATCTATTTGACCCTGAAGTATGGGAATGTCAAATTTTACTTGTACCTTAAAGGGAGTCGCGCCTCCAGAGTAGCCGTTAGATGCAGATGCACCGCCGGTGGGCAGTCGTTGAAGGATCTGGGCAAATTTATCCATCATCGCATTCCTTTCTTTTTTTAGGGCCTCCTCGAGCAATATTTTGATAGGATATCCTTCTCCCTCATCTTTATTTTCGTCCCCCATGAGCGTCCGTCGGGGTTTGCGAGGCTGATCTTGCAAAGGTTCCACCAGATCGAGCCCTAACTCCTTATACCCCGACCTTGTTGGGGACATGCAAAGAAGGATTGAGAAAAAGTAGACCGCACTGATACCACTGATCCAGATTTATGCTGGAACGCAACAGAATACACATATAACCATAAATAAAAAGATGCAGTGGAAATGACACTTCATTTCATTAAAATCAAATGACTAAAATAAACTAGCTAGGGTATTGGTAGCTTATCTATGAGAAGATATGTGGTGGCTACAAGTCTCTGAACTCTATGTTACAATGAGGCCCGAAGGCCTATATATTATTGAGAAACAATGGAAAACCCTAAACATCCAAAAACCTAACCCTACGAGATGAAGCACCAAAACCATGGGCCTCGTTTGGGTAAATTGGTGTTTCAACTTCCTGGGGATGTAACTTCGGCATACGATCTCCGTTTGACGCGTATGATACATCGTTAGAAATATCTTGTTAGAAAGATCTATCCTTGAATGCAACAGCCTGCAAATATCAGTGCAGACAATCATATTTGCTGAAAAAACGATGTCCAAAAAACTTCGTTTAGGACCTCAAAACAGCTCCGGAAGTTTAGGACCTGAAAATTGCTAAAAATAGTAAGTTCTGCCGAAACTGAAAAACTGAAAGAGACAATGGTGAGGCCCCAAGTGGAATAGGCGAGTGGCCACCAATATCCACCTGGATCACCAAGCCACAGAGGAGGAATTCCGATGAACTTTGAAAACCCTCGCCATGGGGTTTTAACACCAATTTGCCAACCTATAATTTAAATTGAGAATTGGAGGTAAGAAAAATATTAATTTGAATGAAGACAGCAATTAAAAATTCCAGGGAAGAAACCCTTACCTCGGCAGACCATTAATCCAAATCTAGACACGAAACCTTCAAACCCACGAGGAGAAACCCAGAGAAATTTCATGAAGGGAAAAACCCCAAGGATAGGTTTTTCCCCATGTGTTTTGGAGTGCATATGTATCATAAAACAAAACGTCATCAGTAAAATTATATCTCATATTAAACCAAACACAGAACGAAAAAATGGGATATGAAAGTTGAGCCTAGACGGATAGAATGTTTACCTTAACCAAAGCCGCTTCGGCCACCGAGAAGGAATAATTGTGTATCAGGTGTGCGTAATGTCAATAGAGCAACATATAGAAGTGTTTTAGTTGAATCGTCCAAGGTAGGTGAGCATCTCATACCCTGGAAGGGTCGAAGGGCAGCCACAACCACCTCTTCCGAAATTACAGTGCCATCACCGAACGAATGAGGAAACAAACGAGGTTAAGGCCTTAGGGTTTGTGAAATGGCACGAGGTTCGTAGATCAATCGTGGATTGATCTCAACTTTCCACCATCACTTACCTTGAGACCTGAGTAAACCACGTGAAAGAGGAAAGATGTCACATGGATATATACAGTTGGCGATCGGTGGGTGGATGGTGTTTCCATATGGAGCGTTGCCATAACTCCAATGCAAGGCGGGTAGATATGTAACAAATTTAAATCTTGGCCTATAGTGTGGCAAGAGCACCATGATATATGTATACAAACCCTCCACCAACATACATATCTTATTAGGAAGTTAAATAAGCCTTTATCCAAATTATGTGAGGTGCCCTAATCAAACAATGGGGCTACAAAATATACTAGTTAGATTTACCATATCACACTTGACCTTATTTAATAAGTTTTCTAAACATCCAAATGTTTCAAGAATTGTGTACACATGATCATAAGAAAATAGAATAAAGTAGAACAATGTGATGGAAAAAAATAGGCCTCAGAGGAGAATGAACCCGAGGATCTCCCTAACCCTATACGGTGAGGAAAATAGCTAGAAAAAAAATAAAAATTGGGTATGTGACAAAAGAAGTGTGGTTGGTTGGCCTGTGCGTTGCTATATTGCACAAACCATCTCTATTTGTTCTCTCACTATCAACTCTAGGATTCTCTACTCATCAATGGAACAAAATGCACTCAAATGGAATGAAACCTCCTTTCCTCCAACTATCCTAGTTAAAACACAACTCGATAGACTCCTAGAAGGTAATTTTGACTCCTTCAACTCTTAACTAGATTTATAATATCAACTCTTCTAGATTCTTATTCATCATGATCACATTGCTAGCCCCTTTTCTATTAATAATGGGGGATGATTTTTTATTCTCTCAAAACATGGTGGTCAAAGCAGAAAAGGGGCCTATATCTCTTTCTCCTTCCTAACTTCCTCGTATATATATATATATACTTTAGTCCTTGATATGCTAATTTGTTACAAACTTATATATGTTTGCTCATAGTAAATTTCTTGCATGCCATTTCACTGTGAAAATATAATAGAGTGGACATAACTAAGATACTTAATTTTAGTTAATAATAATAAGCTAGTTTATCATTAAATCAAGGTTTAGGAAGTTTTTAAATGAAAGGTCATAAGGAAAATGAAATATCATTAATTCATATATGAATTTAAATCAAATTTGTATGTATTTATCCATACTTGTAATGGACTATGATTTGGGGCACTCTGACTATCTAGTGCTTTCGCTTCTTTTGCCGAAACCTAGCAATACCATTTTTCCTAGAATTGTAATTTTTCTTTTTTTAAATATGTTTTTTAATATACAAATGGATTGAGTGCTCTAAAAAACCTCGGGCCACTTGCACTATGTAGAACATAGCTCAAACTTCCCACAATTCCTTGTTTGATGGAAAAATATCCTAGATTAAGGGCCAAAGCATACAAGACTATGTACTATGACTTGAATAACATATCTAATTATCATTTCATATTATAAATTATTTAATTTTTTTTGGAATATTTCTAATTGAGTCACCCAAAACCGCAAATGTTGAAATTGATCTTTCTAGTCAATTCAAAGTAATAAACAATGAGGACATTGAAATTTTACTCACTTATAAGAATTCAAAACCTCATAAATTCTCTCCTATGCATCTTTCATTTAATGCGGTAAAAAATCATTTATAAATTCATGAGAGGCTCCAAAGAATAAAGCTTGTTATTTGAGAGTGTAATATGATCCATGCATGGAGGAAGTATCAATGCATTTCACAACATATGTTGCGTGTGGAAAAAGGTGATGAGTGTACAACAAAGAGCATTTAGGGAAAATTCACATCAATATACAACAATGCTTGATTGAGCCTAGAGGCACTTTATACAAACCATTGTGTTCAAAGAGATGTGTGATCATGTGGACGCTCAATGTGGAATTGGCAGGTATCCTTATTAAAATGCAATTAAAATATTCTCTAAATATAAAAGCAATGTTGGCTATAATAATAAAAACAACAATGAATATGCATGTTTAGTTGGTTTTAATAAAAAGCATTATAAAATATCAATAATCCCAACTTCACTATGGTCACTACTAGATTTGTCATTCATATTGCAACTAAATGTGGTAAAAATATTTCACTCAATAATAGTCAAAAATAAAATAAAATATTTGGATGTCCACATGACGTAATATAATTCCATATCAATTTTAAGAAGAGAGAGAGTAGTTAGAAGTAATAAAAGGGTTAAAGTGAGATGCTTTTCAAACAATATTGCAACTATTTGATGGTCTATGCTAACTAATTTATGTGTGAAACCAAATGTTCTAATTGTTTATAATAAAGTATTCATGGTCCAAAGATTAAAAAAGTAATTGAGAGTTTAAAAATAAATAAAAAATACAAGTACTTCTTAATAAGAGGAAGATATGTGGTCTCCCTATAATAAATTAGGTTTGTGAAAATAGAATTCTCACCTTATAATAAGAAATTATAATAATTGAATTATATTATAAGAAATTAATGTTATGAAATGATACCCTAAAATAATTATTTTATAAAATAATGTAATCATTATATTATTTGTTTTTAGTTGATTTTAATTTCAGTAAACCTAAACTTTTGGTCATTATCTATTTATTTGTTATTTTATAAAAATGTACATATCATTTAAAAAACATATTGATTTCACATATAAATAGTTTGGATAATTTGATATTCAAATTATAAAAATTATTTTAGAGTAATTGATAAGTTATATTTATTTCAATATCCTTAATTCAAATAGATAATTTAATGAAATTAGTTTAATTTATAATAAATAATTATATATAAATCAATTTACAACTTTGTATATTTAAAACAATAAAATTAGAAATTTAGAATTGTTGCTTCCATCATAATTCCAAAAATTATAAAAAATATATATTTAGTAAGATATAAATTAATTATAATTATAAACAACAAAATCAAAGATAATTTAATTATAATTATAAACAACAAAATCAATATAATTATAAAAGATAATTTAATTATAATTATAAACAATAAAATCTATTACATTTACATAAAGTTAATAATTAATTTCAACTTGAATTTGAATCAATCAAACGCACTCGTCATATTAAGAAAAAATTACGATATATGATACATATCGCCAAGTTGCGTCATATTAGAAAAAAAAAAAAATACGATATATGATACATATCGCGAAGCAGTTGAAATATAATTGATGAAATAATAATGGTCAACTGAAATGAAATAGCATTTACAAAGGACCATATGGTGAGATATGGCGTTAAACAATAATTGTGTTATGATTTGAGTTGAGTTGAGGAGGTTTCTCAACCAACGTCGACGAGTTTGTTCTATGATTGGAGGAGGTTTCTCAACCAACGTCGACGAGTTTGTTCTATGATTGGAGGAGGTTTCTAAACCAATGGGCAGATTCCCTGGCTTGTCGCTTTAAGTTGTCGTTGTAATCAACATAATATAAACCAAATCGATAGTCATATCCACTCGCCCACTCAAAGTTGTCCAAGTAGGTATGATAGATGTTGAGAATGGTACTCCACTCGCCTCGAATCATGCAATGCTTCTTCAAGCGGGGTTGTGCCATTGTCGAAATCAGCATACCCTGGTAATCAAAATTCAATTCATGTTGTGTTGTGCGTAATGATCAGATCCATATTATATTATTTTTGACTGAATTAGATGATATTATTGACATTAAGTAACATTGTCGCGTACCGTACCTGTCTCAGTGACGTATATGGGAGGATTGTCATAGCGGTGCTTCGTATAGTTGATCACATCCCTTAATCCAGCAGGATAAGATCTAAAGGAGCTCACACCTTCCTGCAAACGGGGAGATATATATAATTATAATATTAAGAGTAAGTTGTCACGAAATTATAGAGTTTTTTTTTTATATAAAAATTAAATGTTTAAACACTTACATCGGAACCGAGGTAAACTCCGTTTACTTCATCTGAACCACCACCAAAGAAGGAAGTTTTTTAATACCAAAATATATGCAATATTGCACCATGGAAGAATTAAACTAAAATAAAAATAGCATGAGTCACTTGATGTGTTGGAATTTGATTGACTACTTTGCCAAGAAATTAAGTGATAATTAAAGCAGTACATATCAAACTTACATGATATATTTGCCCGGGCGTCCAGAACGTAGTCAGTGTCCAAGGAATTCTGTGGATTGGGATTGTTGATGGTAAAGTCTGTTGAGTAATAATTAAAACCAAGAAAGTCAAATGAGCCTTTCAGATCTTTGGCCTCTTCACTGCTGAATACTGGCAAGCGTGCTCCCACCAAGCTTCGCATAGAGTCAGGGTACTTCCCCGATGTTAGTGGATCCAGAAACCTGTAATAATTCGACAGGAAAAATTAATTACACTTCACTTCACATCTCGAGTAGACATGGATATGGCTGGAAGGAAAAGCTGCATCGCACCTCTAGTACCAAAACTTAAAATCCATCCTAATTGTCCGGAAAGGCCGAACCTAGAGCTAGGCTGGGGGAGACCGAATCCTAATACCCCCTTTGACAAGTTCCCATTAGTTTTTGTAATGCAGCCCAACTAGCATATGAATATGTTTGGGATTGAACTTTGGCGTTTTCACCACAAAATGAAATTGAATTACAAAATTAATTTTTGGATTTTCTTTTTGATATTTGTGCTCACGCCCATGGTACGTTAAAGCCGTGTGTACATACCATCCTATTCTGAAGTCGATTGCTCTCTGAGTAGCCTCTTGATCGAGCAAAGAGTTTGAGTATGGCACCATCCAGTTCACCACAAGTGATATGCCTATGGAACCCTTCTGCTTCCCCTGCAATTTATTTTGGGACAATATTTGAGTGTGTGTTTATATTCAAGAGACACGTATGTATGTATGTTTAGTGCTGTTACATCTTAAAACAACAGAACATCATAACCTCACCTGGTATTTAGTCCCATATAATTTAACGACGGCATCTTAAAACAACAGAAGAACATAGCCTCACCTGGTATTTAGTCCTATATAATTTAACGGCGGCACTATGTGCTAGAAGCATATTATGGGTTATGATGTAAGGCTCTGTTGCAGAGTTCCCCGCTGTACAGTTTCCAAATCCCGGCGAACAGCGACCCGGTGCGTGAAGCCCTAGATTGTAGCCATATAATGAGAAGGTGAGCGGTTCGTTTATAGTTGTCCAATACTTCACACGGTCTCCGAAAGCTCGAAAACATTCTTCTGCGAACATGCCAAAATCGTCCCTGAGAGACAGAGAGAGAGAATATATCACGTCAGAATCAGAAACAGGCACGATGTTATGTTTTATGTTTTAGAGGAGTGAAAAAGGCACGATGTTATGTTGTATGTTTTAGAGGAGTGAAAAGAGAATTAGGAGAGTGAATCATCTTACACGACTCTTTTACTACGGAATCCCCCGTACTCGTCCTCCAGAGCTTGCGGCATGTCCCAATGATACAGTGTCACGAAAGGCTCCATACCTGCATGAACATTCGTGAATACAAAATATATAAACAAAATAGAGCTCTACTCAACGCGGGCAAGGGGGCCAAATGATTATGATTTTGTAATACCATTCTTGAGCAGCTCGTTGATGAGATTATTGTAATAAGCGATGCCCTCTTCATTGACTCCTCCGTGTCTTGGTGATCCTTTTGAAGACATTTAATGGATGGAAATAAGAGACTAGCTAATTATCACAGAAACAATCCAATCCATTGTTGTGTTGAGTCAGTTACGTGTATTGATTCAACTTACTGGGAAATATGCGAGACCAAGAAATAGAAAAACGAAACAGGTCCATTCCCATGTATTTGAGATGCTGAACATCTTCCTGCACATTACAATATTACGGCTCCATAATTAATTCCACCATGCAGATTACAATATTACAGCGCCATAATTAATTCCATCAAGTTACAGCTACAACTAGGCTCAAAGAATAGTGCATAACGGCCAAGTTAGGCTCAAAGAATAGTGCATAACGGCCAAGTTGTACCTTATAGCGGTGGTATTGGTCTACTGCAACATCGCCATCCTTTCCATCTTCAATTTTACCTGCAAGTCAACGTTCAATAACAACAAATAAATAAAAACAGCGAGATGGAAGGTGTAGCTATATATCTATCTATGTGTACTGTGTGGACTGAACCTTGAATGTGGGAGAATGTGTCCCAGATGCTGGGTCCTTTCCCGCCCTCGCCGGCAGCTCCCTCGTCCTGTAAAATCAGTTTCAGTCAGAATTTTGTTAAGACTAGGAAAACAAACTGTATTAATAATACATACAGTGAATGAATGGATCTATGGGCAGGGCAGGGCGGACTGGTGATCATGAAGCTGGAATTACCTGATAAGCCGATGACCCGGCACCAAATTTGAAGCCCTTGGGGAAGCTGCTTCTACCGAGATGTGGAGAAGTTGCTGCAAATACGATCATGAAAAGATAAAGTGAAAGCAAACATACGCAGAATGAGCATAGACCCTGAATTTTAGCCATCTCAGCTTTCACGACGATCCCAATGTATATTTATTCCGTTAAATTTAATCAAGATGCGAATTTATAGTCGTCCCGTGGAGTGCAATGGAAAGCAGTGCTTTTGCCTTGAAGCGAATTGCGATCCCAACTAATGGAAGTGGGTTTTGCTTTCAATTGAATTGCGATCGCAATTTATAGTCTCCTGGAAGACGTTTCTGATCAAGAAAACACCTCGCACTTGATCCATCTTGTAAGGATTTTTCAATTTTGGTTGGCGTTGTTGACGTGGTTAGAGGCGCCATTCCACTTCAATCATCATATATATCTATAACGTGGATTGGTTGACGTTGACTTGGTCACAGGCACCATTCCACTTCAAAAATAAAAATAAAATAAAAACATATACATATAACAGACTTCAAATCTATATCTGTATGTTGAAAATCTATTCACGCAACACAGCTTGCACCCATTCCACTTCAACTTCATATATATGCTGGCGTTGACGGGCGCCATTCCACTACAAATATAAATATCTAGGCTGAAGGCGAGGGCGCCATTCCCCTTCAAATCTATTCACAGCATAGATTGCATGCACGTGCGTGTCGTCGTTACTTCCCACAGAAGGACGACGTTTAAACAACTACCACAACAACAGAAAGACCGTTTGAATGATCCATTGCAACAGAAAACACGCGGTTTGAATATGTATATATGTATATATTACGACACAACAGATAGACCGTTTGAATAAAAATATACGAAACAAAACAGAGAGAGCGTTTGAATAATCAATCTATCGACAAAATGGCGCACAACAGAAATACAAATACAATTGATCCGACAAAACGGCACATGTATTAGAATGAGAAACAAAACTACCGTGGAACCGTATCTCCATCGCGCACAAAATAATGAATATCATAATAATGAAAATAATATTAGATATGCCATAAATCACCATCATGCATCACACAAATAATATTACTACCAAAATCCAAGTACCCAAACGAAACTGATATTGATAACCACGCGTTCCGTTCTTGTTTTTCCAACGATTATTTGTTTATCCTTCCAAATATACAAGTAGGAAACACTTTTCTGGTTGACTATAATATTTTGGCAACCACGTAGGACTAATCCCCGGCCGGTCTACCTTATTAACATATGAACACGTTGATACAATAATATTTTGGCATAGAGATAGAACACGTTGATACAATAATATTTTGGCATAGAGATATAACCTTCAATCAGATTTTGGAATTTTTAACTTCTAAATTTTATTTTTATTTTTATTTGGTTTACATTAAGAAGTTCTAAAATAGTATAAATGTACGATCTGAGATCCATAATTTAGATGAAAATGTTTATCCATAATTTGGATGAAAATGTTTTTCTGATTAATCACATTATTAGGATTTGTACGATCTAAAACTTTTGTCATCTAGATGAAAATGCCTTTCGGATTAATCACATCATTAGGATTTCGACCAAATTCTAATAATGTGATTAATCCTAAAGACATTTTCATCTAAAGTATAACTGTATTTTACTTTTAGATAATACACTTTTAATTCATAATTGAACTCTCTTTTAAAACACTATTGATTCATAATTGAACTCTCTTTTAATTTTGAAAGTTGTTTATAATTTATACATTAAAAAAAAATATATATATATATATAATTATTTTAATTAACCTGCATATTAAAATATTTTATTTCTTATTCATATTTAATCATTTTTTTCTTTTCATAATACATATCTAAAATATTGTAATTTTTTTTCAAATTATATGTTTCAAAATATAACATTTTTTTTTACGTCAAATTACTATATACTTAAAATTGATATCATATTATTTTATATACAACATGAAATATAGTTTTCTTTTATCTTAATATTTAATCTTTCTTTTTAAATTGTATGTGTCAACTCCATGTTAATCTCCTACCTTTTATACCAACAACCACAATATTCCCACACAGGAAATTTTTTTTACCTTGAATTGCCTAATATAATTCAAAATAAAATTATGGACATTGCAACAACGAGAATATTCCTAGAGAGAGAGAGGGGGGACATTGTAATACATTATTTATGAATCGCATTGAAAGACTCATTTTTTTTATCAATACTTTAATGCAATTAGTATCTCCCTCATATTGGCAAGTATTGACTCCAATTTAATGCAATTAATATCTCCCTCCTATTGGGAAGTATAAAAACCATATATTGTCCCAAGGCTGCATCAAATGGAATGAATTAAATTTGGTTAATGCTTGTCCTATGGCTTGACATCCAAGGTTGAATGCCATGTCCACCTCGCCTAAATGCAGCATGCATGAGGTTTAGGGCACCCCTGCACCCTATATGTCATTAATAGGCATTCGTCAAAGCTTCAGCAAGCATTATCCGACCATATTGAGATCTGATAGTTGTCTTCGCAAAGGAACCAGAGGAGGGTACCTAAACTAATATCGAATATCGTCTTATGATTTTTAATGTTGGTCTCCAAAACGAAGATGTGAATTGCAGCTTCACCGAATATGGTCTTCTCATTTATAATGTCGGTATCCAAAAATAAGATGTGAATTGTAGCTTCACCTCAAATGAGAATGTCCTCCCCTTTCTCAATGTGTCCATGAAATAAGGTTTGTGCTACATTCTCTCATTTATCCTTCTATGTTTAATGTTTCCTTTCTTGTGACTAGCTTTGATTTGAGAAATTCATGCATGATGTCATTTTAAATTGATTTCATTCCACACTCTACCTGCCCCTATCAGACATCACAAAGGAATTTCCTTACCCCTTTCATGACCTCTTATTAAATTTTCCTTGTTATGGTGTCAGCCCTCAAGTAATTGCTAGTTGTTCATCTTAGATTTTCCTATCAATCTTGCTTTCTACTTTGGCTCTTATTATCCTTCACTTCCTTTCTACCTTATGTTTCTTCCCTCCCCCGACCTCTGCATTTTTCGCTTTTTCTCTCGGCCTTGCTATGTTTTGTTATGTGTCATCCTTTCGTTTGGGGAAAAATTTTAAAACTCTCCTTCTTAGAGGTAGGTCTTCGAATCCTTCTTGTGTCTCTCATCTATGTTTCTTCAAAACAATCAATGTTCCTGATGTTGGTCTAGTTTGAGCCCCGACTGTTTTCCTTCTTTTGTATCCTTTTCCTCTTGGTCTCCCAAGTTCCATTTCAAGTCTTATTTCTGCCTCTTAGATGGGTCTTATCTTTCCGAGCCATTTCCTTAGGAAACAAAAGACTCAAAATGGAAAATATTTTATATTTCCCTCACACCCTCTCTTCCAAATTTCAGTATTTGGACTCTTTTTATCCTCTTCTCTCTTTGGGTTTCTTCTCATTTTGACCTTCACCATGATGAAAGGTAGAGGATTCTCAAACAAAAGAGGTACACGCAATATCTTAGGAGCCTCTAGCTCCAAAGAAATAAAGAATTAAAGCATAATATATTATAACAATGTTGCTCTCGCTATGAAAAATGACTTGGGGAATATAGAGAGAGAAACTAGAATTAAAAGGAGACTCGCTCCAATGAAGATGTTTTGGAGTAGGTGGGATAAATTTGATTTTACATACAAGAAACTCCAGGAAAAGCAATATTGAGTACATGAAAATATTTGATCTTATACTTTTGTGATCCATATTGATTATGAAATGTCTTTAGGATTAATCACATCATGAATTTATGAAATAGTGAATATCTTCTACCAGTTAAAGACAATTACGGGGAAATTTCTAGTGGAAATATTGGAGGAGAAACAAGAAATTGGCCCCATTTACAATTCTCTCACTCAAAGGAGGACATCAATCCACCTGTCACAAATTAGTTTATTATCCTTCTCAATAGTATTTTTCTTTTTTCTCTTTTTAATTCTAGATAGACAATAATTCTTCCATAGACTTAAATAATCTAGGCTCAAGGTGTTCAAGAAAACATTCTTTTATAAGTTTCTATTTTAAACTCAAACATTTTTAGTGGAGCAAATCAATTTTATAATTCTACTATCCTGGTTTTTCCACGTGTCAGACCCATGCATGTGGAAAAAAATTATATTATCATCATTCTTAAATGATCTAATATAATCTCTCTTCAAATCTTACATTGAAAGAAAAAACAAAACAAAACAAAAAAAGAAAAAAGAAACACTTAGATGTAGTAATGGCTTTTCTTCTTACATTTAGTATATATAAAAATATAGTTGTAATATATTTAATTTAATTAATACATATTGAAATATTTTATTTATAGCCAACATCAAAATGTCTTTTCATTAATAATATTTTTTAATGCCAGTTTTCCACTCCATATTGAGAATCTAGGGAACCACACATCTCCATTAATTGTAAAAAGTGTCATTGGGCACAATAATATCCTAAAATCTCAGTAAAATTTTGAAAATTTTCAAGTGGAGAAGATTACAAAATAGAGATTTATTATAGTATCAAAATGGTGAGTGGAAAATTTTCAAGAAGTTATAAATTGGAGATATTTTAGGAAAAATACTTCATATTTCCTCAATATACAGGTTTAGGATCCAAATATAAGTTATGATATTCATATTGTGCAAATAGAAGCCTTACAAATACAAACTGCATATAAAATATATTGCCTAAAACTTTCATCCTTCCAAACATTTTTAATTGAAAAATTCAAAATCGTGTAAAAGGTCCATCTTTGTTAATGTTAACTTACTTACTTACTTTTATAGCATGGGATATGAATTAACATACCCACATAAATATATTACAAGTTCGTAAGTTATGGTGCGTGTTACCACGAGAGCTAGATTCATAGACACAATTACGAATTTTTAACACACCAACATTCAATCAATTTCACACCATGTGAGCAAAAGAACCAAACATATATACATAAAATGAATAAATCTTGTATCAAATAATAAAATAACCATGTAACCCCAGTAAATAACTAGTATACTACCACTAGTACAACACCACCCGAGGGGAAATTTTGACTTACTCTACAACATTGAACAAAGATGTGTATACACATGTAATTTAAAGCAATGAACCTAACATCATAGGTTGGTTGAACTAGTTCCAATTCCATCCTCGCCTTCTAAAACCCACTTATCACTCATATTACAATTAATAGATGATTACGTCTAACCACATACAAGTTTTTCAAAGCAATTAATCGCCTTAGGAAAGAGTTTTGAATATTCCATCATTGTTCTGTAAGCATTATTGAAGGCATACATTAATTCTTCATTGGAAATTTGAAGGATTTTCATTTATAACAATTCCATAGTTGTGAATAAAATAAAATATGTGATACGTTATCTTTATTGACCTTTCTTTTTCCTTACTTCATGTCAGCAACATTTTCCCCCCTATTAACTTTCCCAGTACTTTCTCTTGTTATCATTATCATACCTTTGTATTTAAATCCACTTGAACTCATATCTATAAAAATGGAATTACATAATTAGGGGCTTGAACAGGAATAATTATAATGTGAATGAAATAATCAAAATAGTCTACAATCCAAAATACATAAATATATTCAAGATAAAGCTTTGTCCCAAAATTATTACCTTAAAGACATAAATCACCCATATGAAAAGGTGTAGCCTTAACTATTATACAATTCTCAGTGAAGTGGGGAAAGAATGGAAGAGAAGAGATGAGGATATGGAAGTGAGGGAAGGGAATATAAAAGAGAAGGAGAAATAGGAAGAAAAACCTAAAAAAGAAGGAAGGATGGGGAAGAAGGAGAAATCAGAGAATAAAAAGAGGAAGAAGAGGATCTCAAAGACAAAGAAGATGAGGAAGAATGACTCCAAAAATTGGAGAAGTAGAGAAAGAGTAGTAAAATAAGAGGAAGAGAAGGGAAAAGGAAGGAGTAGAAGGAGATATATCCTTGGTTATTATGAAATTCTCAAGTAATTTGTGAAAGGAGGGAGGAGGGGGAAAGGGGTAGAGAAGAGAATACAAGAGTGAAGTTACAACGATAATATGGAAGAGAAGGAGAATGAGGAAGATGAAACTTAAAAATAAGGAAGGATGTAAGATAGTTTTGGGAAGAGGGACAGGAGGGTAAAGGAGGGAAGAAAAAGAGGAAGAGTGGAGATCAAAGAGGATTATGAGGAAAGATGACTCTCAATAGAGGTGGAGTGGAAATTGAGGAGGAAAATAAGATGAAGATAATCAGAAATAGGGGGAAGAGAAAAAACATAACCTTTGGTTTTACGCAATTCTCAAAGAAGTGCATGAAGGAGGAAAGAGGGAAAGGAGAGGAGAGGAGAAAACAGAGGATAAAAGTGAGGTAAGTGAATAAAAAATACGAAGAAGAAATTGAAGAAGGAAAAATAGGGAAGAAGGTGGGGAAGCACAGGAGGGAAAGTATAAAGTAGGAAAGAAGAAAAGGAGGAATGGGGTATCAAAGAAGAAGTGAAGAAATGAGGAATCAAAAAATAAGAGTAGAAAAAGAGGATGAATATAGAAGAAATTGAGGGAGTGGAATGAGACAAATGGTAAGGAGGATTCAAGAAAAGGTGAATGATTATTTGCGGGGAAATAGGAAGATGAAGAAGGGAGGAAGATGAAAAGTGGTGGGAGAAAAAGTTGATGATAGGGAATAAGAAAGAGGAAATGATCAATAGTAAGAGGGGGACAACAAAATAAGGGAGGGAGAAAGGATGAGTATAAAATGAAGAGGAAAAGGAAAAAGTACGAAAAAAAAAAAAAAAATGAACGAGGAGGAGGAAGGATGGGTAGAAAATAAAGAATGGGAAGGAGTACTAAAAAAATGCGTGGGTTAAGGAATATTTATTCAATATTTTGAGCATCGAAAAAACATATTTAACTCTATAATCTTATTTACAACAAATTTTTGCACATATTTCAAGTCAGAAACAAAATTTTGGAGTTTTTCATTGCAATCAGGGTAGAATTTGAAGGAATCCTCTAGTTTGTATTCTCCCTTTCTATAAATATTATCAAGACGTTTCCTAGAATATAAATAGAACCCAAAAATGAAGTTCATATGATAAATTTATGGTCCTGGACAGTTGATGTACCAACTACACTCCCCATGGCCCATTATGTCATCACCACCTTAGCTACTATGGTTATATTCCTTTTATTTTGGGAATTTTTCGTCTTTGGGACACTATGATATAATTTAGTTTCATCCCCCTTTTATGGAGATTTTGCAAATAAAAATGGTGAATTTACTACATTGAAAAACAGAGAGGTGTGGCTTTATGTTTTATTTGTATACTGTACAAAGGGTTTCCAGATTAATTCTTAGTGTGCTTAGTGTGTGTGCATTATAATTTAATTTATATTTTCCTAAGAATCTATATGCATTAGATAACTTGGAAAAGTTTAAAAATAGAAGGAGGATGAGGGAATAGAAAGAGGGAAAAGAGGAGGAAGAAGAGGGAGATAGAGAGAGGTTGAGGAGGGAGAGGAAGATATATTCCCTAAACTGACATTCCTTTTTTTTACTATTATTAGTAGCGATCATTGCTAGAAATTAGAGTGACATCAGAGAGAGATTATACACATGACAAATCAGACTTCAATATCCTTATTTATAGCAACAATTACAAATATATAGGAAATAAATTACTAACTTAGACACATCTAGATCATGACTACGATGCATACATACGAAGCAGCAACATATAGACTGACTCATCGTGACTCATACTGACAACTGCACATGTCATCAGAAGCATTACTTCCAACACCCTCCCTTAATTCTTTCATGGAAAACACATATTACAACAATAATATTGATCTCTATATAACTGGTCTTCGTTAACACATACACCCACTCTGAAATCTCGCAAACACCGCTCTATCTTCACTACCACATCTTCAAGTTGTTACTTGATCCATTTAATACATAACTTCTTCATACCATATTTGACGTACTTTGCAAAATTGACGCTTCTCGACCTCCCGGAGAATGACGGGTCAGTCTTGATACTGAACCATCCTATGGACATACCGCAATATATTGAACACATGGTATTCCACTATTTTTCCCAATTATCTATGAAGACAGAAGTCTGGATACTGAATGTATTCAGAAGTCAAGTATACAAGGTGACCTCTTAAACACATAATCAAATTAACCTATAATTAAATTAGAGATATGTTCTTGTGGCATTGTATGTATCCAAAACCACCAATTTGAAAATATGTCAATATGTTCTATAATTGGTTCTTCAGTTCATTTTTCACATTATAGTTGGACAATAACACACTATAATATATTAAAACCGCAGCACACACCAAAACATTTTTACGTCATAAAAAAATGCCAAAAAATTACTCAAACAAAACCAATGCCTTCTAATAATCTAGGAAAATCCTGAATAACACAATGTTGGTTGTGAAAATTCCAACGACGGCATCATATCATCGTTGATATATGCTAATCATGTCTCTATAACCAGTCTCGTGACCTTTTATCGTGGTATGGCCAATAGTTCTCAGCTTTTTTGGTATCGTTGTGGCAGACATCGATCTACATGGGAATTACCTCTAGACTTAAAATATATGTTTACGAATTATTGCCCCTCCTCCACACAGTTCGACCTTTTATTTTACGGTCGGTGACAGATCCTCCACATACTCCATGGGTTTGAGCTTGGTTTCGTATTTGACTTTTCCGAGGGCTCAACATGACTTTCTCTCACACAAATCCATTATCCAACCCAAAATCAGTGACGATTTGGTGCCTTTTATGTGAATAAGTTGTTTTCCAACATCCTTTATCATTCATTGCAATATATGGGAGTACAGTTGTTTCTCGACGAGAGCGAATTTGAGTTGGCAAATTACTTTCCAAACAAAATACATCACTCCATTTTCTTTCCTTTTCTGTTCGCATCACCTTTTTTTTTGCTTCTGTTTAAGGTGCATTTGAATATGTGATCGAAAACCTGATAAATATCCAAAGTCGCATCTGCAGCAGTGTGTTTCAATAAACCAGCATTCATGGTCGGCCCAAATGACCTTGTTGCAGCTGAAATATCAACAATCCTTATGTGCTTCCCATTATTGTTTCTCTTCTCATATGGAAAATCCAATACACTACTCAAATACACATTTCTCTCTTCTTTCTTCACGAAAACTCGTGATGAGGTAGTCAACACTATGGCCTTCCACAATTGGTCATGAAAGTTTCCTAACAGCAAAATTGTACAGGCATGTTGTATAAAAAAATTGTATTCCACATCTCGGCCACTTGATTGTAATCTTATATTACTACTTGTACAAATTTAGAGGAAGCATGAATTCAAAACTAAGAAGGCCCCAGTGATTTGTTTTCCCGACTTAGTGACTAGATAAATCCAACCTTAGTTATATACCAATATATTCAAATTGATTCCAGCCCCATGATCCTTTTAATGGTAAGGCATGGATTTCATGCCCATTATTGATGGTATTCTAGATAAAATCAGGGTCTTCATGATTCCATGGTGTGTTAGGTCACAAGATTTATTTATCATGAGTCAAAGGAGTCAACATCATGTTTATAAGACCCATCTGGATGTAATTTGTAAAATAATTTATTTTCAGACTAGAAGGTCTTGGAAAACTCAAGAGAACAAGTCGGCCCTAGAAGAGACAAATCAGCCAAAGGAGAGATATTCAACTCACATAAAAAGCCTAAAAAAAAGACATCTTTGACCTCATTTGGCACTCATCACCAACAAGTTTGATTTTCAATAACAAGGATGAAGAAAGAGGAGTGAAGGTTGAGGAAAGAGAATACAAGATATCAAAAGCAAGGAGAAACCATGGTGAAGGGAAAGGAAAAGTTTTTGGGCAATTTTCTCTTACACGTGTGAGTTTCTAGAGTGGTTGCAGGGCTCGTAATTTCTACAGTCACTGCAAGTTTGAAATTCTATTACAAGAAGGGTCGAAATTCTGAGACTACTGTTGTTGGAGAAGGGTTTGTCTTTGGTTTTTCTAGTTTGACTATGATCCTATTGGAGGGTCTATTTGGAGGGATGACTTGGTGCTAGGAGTAGGGAAATTTTTATGGGTGAAATTTCGCAAATGGGTTATTTTTTGGACATTTTCTGAAGAAAAAATTATGTGCCTATTTTTTACATATATATGATTATATGGATGATATTCGCCAAAAAATTACCAATTTTAATAGTAACTTACATGTTTTTTATTGAATATTTTCCTACATTCTATACGTATGAATTTTTAAATGATAAAAGTTGCCTACAATACTACATATGTGAAAAATATTACATCCCTAAAAAATACCGTGGCTAGGAGGAGGACTTTTTCTAAATTATGGGTCTTTTTTGTCTCATTGGAAGCAGATTCTATAAGAAGAAGAAGAGTTTTTCCAGGTTTTCCCTTTAGACGATTTTTTCCCTAACTAAGAGCCTAATCTATGTGTCCTTTCTTTCTACTATTATTGTTCTTGATAATTGTTTGATGAAATATCTAAATGAAAGAACACAATAATATTAATTAAGTTCACAAGCAAATATTAAGGTTAAGGAAAATTGAAATTAATAAGGTGCCACATAGCATTTTCCCAACATGGTATCAAAGCTAAGGTGAACAATAAGGAATTTGGAAGGATCATCTTGTGGACACAAAGAATGGTTTTCTTGTCAAAGGGAATCATTTGTTGAAGGACACAAGCAAAGAAGGAAAATACCTATTTTTCTAGAAGGAGGATTTCTACATTGAAGGAGATGAATATTACATCAATCCCTCATCAAAGGAATATCTCTGTGAGAATCTAAATTAGGGTTAGCAAGTTTGAGATGTAGGAAAGACAAGTTGTAGAATTAAGTGCCGGAAGAGAGACCTCATTGACCTTGGGAATATTTGTCTTGCTCAAAAGAAGACTATAAAAAGGATAATTTATCTCTCTCAAGAAGCACTAATTGGTATAAATATTTAAATAAAGCATCAAAGAATCTTGGTACCATTCATCTTGAAATTTGTTTTTGGAGGAATCCCAGGGAACATCTTTCAAGGACATTATTGCAGTATCTTCAAATATCCTGAAGATATCAAGAAGGTTGGAGACATGATCAAAGAAAAGGAGAATCTTGGTTATCAAGTAAGTATCATATTATCACTCCATTTATGAATCTACAGGTCATAAGGGTTCTTTCTTGAAGGAGATAAATAAGCTTGTTGGAGCATCGAATTTTTAGCATGGAATAAAAGGATAGACCTGGCACTTACTGAACATGAGGTAATTGAGTATGTTACTGGTGAAATTATGGAACCTAGAAAAGACAACACTCAAGAAATAGTGAAGTAAAAGAACGGGGAAATAAGGGCACAAAGGATCATAGTTGAATCCATTAAGCATCCTCTTATTCTGTTTGTTGCAAATTTGAAAACTTCCAAGGATACGTATGACAAGTTAGTGAACTTGCACTATGTCATTACATCAGGAAAAAATATGTTTTTGTGGAAAAATATATATAGAATGAAGAAATCAAATAATGAGTACAAGAATCCTTTCTCATGAATATATCTCAGTTAAGAGACCACTTGCAGGGGCTTTGAGAAGCGATTTATGATTCAGAAATGACCATTTGTGTATTGAATGCATTGCCACTAGATTGGAGCATCTTCGTAACAAGCATATAATACAAGAAATATTCAACTCCCTTTGATGAGTTGTGGGGCCAATGCCTTTAGGAAGAACCTAGAATCAAGGTAAAATAATGAAAATGGATCAGATGAACAGTCTCAAGCCTTACTAGCTAGAGTTAAGCAACTAAAGAAGGGAAAGTTTGGAAAGTCCAAGAAGAAAGATATGTCCAAAGTTCAATTCTTTAAGTGCAATGGTTTCAGACACTTAAAGAGGGGTTGTCAAATCCAATAGAATAACAAGAGAAAGGAAATAAGCGAGACTCACATAGCTGAAGAAATGGGAGAACCTAAGAAGAATCCAAGGAAAGAAGACGTGAAATATCTTTACTTTTGAAAAAGGCACTCTATTTTTCACGTTATTTATAAATATTGGCCTTTCCTTTAGGAAAATATTCATTCTTTTTTATATAAGAGTCTTGATTTTCCATAACATCATAGAGAGAAGCATGTGATAGTAGCATATGTAGAGTCTACTTCATTAAGGAGCTTTTTAGAAATCATTTAGTCTTTGAACATAAATAAATAAGCCATTTTGTATATTAGTAGAGGTATTCATATTTCTTAGATGGATCATCATGATCCTAGAAAATTATTGTAGAAAGGACAATTAATATGTGGACCTAAGAAACATTCATAATGTTGTAAGAATTATTTGGTTTTAATAATATTGAGAAAAGTGAATACTAGTTTGGAAAAGATAGAGTATAAAGAGATCCTAAATTCTAATCCATGTGGATAGGATCAAATTTTTAAACTTTCCAAAATCTCCTTGAAAAAACCCGTGGGGAGTAAGAAAATGATTAGAATTAAAATTAGAATGGAGAAAAGTATCTAATAAAAGCCGAGTGAGGAGGAAACTGCACTGGGAAGGGGTAGGAAAAGCAATGTTGTGGAAAAAGCAAGCTTTAAAGAATAAAACTTATACTTTTGTGAAAAAACAAAAGAAAAGCCTACGCTACGGGAAAGTGCAACCCAAAATAGCAGGACGCCATTATGGAAACGATGCTGGGAAAAAGTAGGCATAAAAGTGCCTTCACCAGGATAAGAAGAGGTTTTCAATTCTAGGGTTTAGAGGTCTCTGCTCGGGGGAGAGATTGGAGGAAGAAGCTCATGGATTGGAAGCAAAATTACCTTTTCTGGTTAGTATGATGCTTCCATAGAATTTCATTATTCATTCTTTGCGTTATATTGAAGATAAATTAGTGCGGTGTATTTTATTAACAACAAGCAATGGAGTGAATTACCATGAAATTACGATGAATTTGTGCAGCTTTATAATTATATACATTTGTATAATGACTAGTGGAGAACCTGGAAGAGTTGTACTTTAATGCACGTTTCATGTTATTGATCACGTTACTTTAATTCAAGCTAAGTGAATAGTATTACCCACGTTATCTCCCAAACCATATGTGGGGGATAGCCTTATTGTGGCGCAACGGTGCATTAATATTTAGCTCGGTAGAATAGGTTTCGATATGTTTCTTTAGATCTAAAAGAGAAGAGTTCCCATGTATGTAAATACTAATTATAATAAGTGTTAATTGGCCATATGTAGATTCTATTATAACAAGTGTTAAGCCAGAATTTTGCTATCATAAAAAAAAAAGACTCTGCTAACCCAACTCCCCAGATAAATTAAATAAATGAATTCATTTCGGGTTTTCTGGAGGTAGTTAATTTAGGAGGAGAATTACTCCTATGGTGCCTATGCTCTTCATTGGCGGTGCTCTATTCTGACTTCATTTATGAAACTAGGAATAGAGGTTTATCGTCCTCGAGAAGAGAACGAATAGAAAGGGAGAGGTTTACATAGTAGAAGTAAACAATTGATTTCACAAGGCATATTACAGGAATGTAGTAAGATAGCATTCCATTCATAGACGATTAAGCATAATTCGGTAAACGCGGGTCAAATCATGCGATAGAGGAAGTTCGAGTGCATCCATTTATATAAGAGTCTCAAAAAGTAAAATAATTATGTCGAGCATGTATTCTTAGAACCAAGTAAGAAATAAGACATAGTATCCAATTAGATTTACTTAACACTACAATATATGCTTTGACCAAAACAAAAAAATAGGACAATGTATTAAAACTCCTAGCTAGTATCAACACGGTTGCATTAACCATTGATACAATGAGTCATTAATAGTGAATTTCCATTAGATAAACAGAGGAATGGAAGTAATTTACAGAACATAGATAGAAGAATGAATAATAATATGGAGCAGAGGATTGGAAATAAGAAATTGCAGGTAAAATATACGGGACAATTTCTCTTTTGCAAAGAACTCGACACACAGTAGATATTATCACTAAATTTTCCAGTAACAATAACAATAAAACAAAATATTCACGCTAGATGAAGTCGAGCAATAGAAATTTAAAGTAGAGAAATACATTGTCAATATATATATATATTGAAATTTAAAAGTTGTGAACACATATATTTACATCTCCCTCGCAAGGGTTCACAGTTCTCATGCCTCACCTCAATAATTAGAATCACTTATAATTCTAGAAACAGAACGGAGAACCATCGAACCAAATTGTTCGATGCTCAAGCAAATGAGTACAGTCACTAGTAGGGAATGCTAATTCTAGGGCAGTCAACAGAGCGAGAGACCAACCTAGACAAAAGAAACCAGAAATTAATCGACATGCAAAATTCCTCAAGCTTTGGGCGCGAAGGAGGTAGTGAGGTAGGGAGAAATCATCTACACAGACCAAGCAGACACAAAGATTAAAAATTATAAAAGCATAGGACAAAGAAAGTGTTACAAGTAAACCGATAGAAAAAAACAAGTGGAGATTCTTACCTAGTTGAATGACCACTGAATCGGTCCCTCGCATGACCCTTCACATAGTGGCAACACCCTATAATTATGCAAGTATAAATGGCCATAAAGTCTTAGTTCACTATAGGAATTGGATACTAAAACCTACAATAAGATTTAACAAATACAGAGTAATTACCTAATGGGATGGACATGGCAAGCATGGGTACCAACAACCCTTCTTGGGTCTTCCTCTCTGAAAATCCCTACAAGAGCAAGTATAATATGCATGATATGTAGTAAAGCGAGAGGAATCGAGAAACAAAAAAAATACCAAAACCTCATATATACATGGAATTACCATTAAAATGTGGTCGAAGCCATGGTTGTTGGAAGGACGCATTGCCCAAGTGATCTGGATTTATGAAGGAACGCAACATAATACACATATAACCATAAATACAAAGATGTAATGGAAATAACACTTCATTTCATTAAAATCAAATGACTGAAATAAACTAGCTAGGGTGCTGGTAGCGAATCTCTAAGAAGAGATGTGGCGGCTACAGACCTCTTAACTGTGTTACAATGAGGCTCGAGAGCCTATTTATTATTTAGAAACAGTGGAGAACTCTAAATGTCCAAAAACCTAACCCTAGGAGTTGAAGCGCCAAAACTATGGGCCCCGTCTGGGTAAATTTGTGTTTCAACTTCCCGGGGATGTAACTTCGGCATACGATCTCTGTTTGACTCGTATGATACATCGTTAGAAATATCTATCCGAGGACTACAACTGTTGTTGTGAATATCAATTTCACAATGGAATCATATTTGTCAGACAAACGATGTCCAAAAAACGTCGTTTAGGGCCTCAAAACGGCTCCGGAAGTTCAGGACCCGAAAAATTGCTAAAAATAGTAAGTTGTGTTGAAACTGAAAAACTGAAAGAGACAATGGTGGGGACCCAAGTGGATAGGCAGGTGGCCACCAATATCCACCTGGATCATTCCTCCCCCCTTAGGAAGAAATGGTCCCCATTGCGTTGAGTTCCTCCATGAGATGAGGAAACTTCTGCTGAACTTGGTCCTTGGTGAACCACTTGCCTTGGTGCAGGAGTTGGCCAGCTTTGACAACCTGATACAGTTCGATCTTTCATTGGCGAGTGTTCTTGATTTGCATGTCCATGATACAATCTATGGTGGCCCGTTCCATGCAGTCTGGGTTTAACTCTTTTGGTGTGAGTTCTTCTCCAATGTCAAAGTCGTCCAGTAGAGGTGGGAAGTAAGGACGAAGGCGGTCTACATTGAATACTGGGTGCAGACCAAGGAATGGTGGAATACTGAGCTCAAAGGCATTGTTCCCTATAACCTTAGTGATGGTGTACGGCCCACATCGGAGCGGGTGAAGCTTGCAGTGGGGTCCAGTGAGGCGCTTCTTCTGCAAATGTAGCCACACTTTGTTGCCCACCTGGAAGTTGTGTGGCACACAATGTTGATCATGTCGTTGCTTGTACTTAGAATTGGCTCTATCCAATATGTCATGAACCTGTTGGCGGATGTTTTGAATGCACTCAATGAATTTGTTTGCTTTGTCAGCTTCAGACTGGACATGAGCGGAATCAACCGGAGTAGACGCAAATGGCATGGCTACATTAATGGGACATAGTGGCTGGAATCCCAAGCCCACCTAAAAGGGGTTGTGGTCGGTTGAGCTATGGAGAGCCTGATTATAACTGTGTTGTACATAGGGGAGGCTCTCGTCCCATGTGCGTGGATGCTTTGAATTGTACATCCACAAAATGTGTACAATCATCCCGTTGACGACCTTTGTTTGGCCATCAGTTTGGGGATGGAAAGTTGTGGACTTGGTCAGCTTGGTGTCCAACATTGACCAGAGGCTGGACCAAAATGTGCTGAGGAACCTGCTGTCGCGATCTGATATGATATACTGTGGGATCCCGAAGGGAACCCACACTCATTCAAAGAAGAGTTTAGTAGTGGCTTCTGCTGTGATATTCTTCTTGCAGGCCATCATAATGGCCATCTTCGAGAATCTATCGATGACCAGGAAAACACAGTCATTTGCATGCTTAGTAGAAGGAAGGCCTGACATGTAATCCAGGGAGATGGATTCCCAAGTTAGACTAGGGGTAGGTAGCAGAGTATAGACCCTTGCTTCTTGATGGTCGGTTTGGCAATGGAGAGGGCAGTGCAGGATCTGATGTACTTCTCGACATCTTGTCGAAGGTTTAGCCAATAGAAATACTTCTGCAGTACTGCCACTGTTTTCTCTACCCCAAAATGCCCAACGACTCAACTGTAGTGCACTTCCCATATCATCTTAGCATGCTCGCTTCAAGGAACACAAATGTGTCCCAGGTGACATAACAGTGCATCTTGGAGGTGAAATTTTAGAACTTGTGTACCCCCCAAGAGTTCCTTGTATGTGTGGCTGAATTCTGGATCGCTCTTATAGAGAAGCGGCCAATCAGAAGTCTCGTGCCCACAAGAGTTGAGAACTGTGGTTATGGCCACGATTGATGGTCGGCTGAGGCAGTCGACAACATTATTGGTGCTACCCTTCTTGTACATGATGTTCAAATGAAATTGTTGCAGATATGTGGACCACTTCTGATGGCGATCGTTCTGCAACTTCCCTTGTGTCTGTATGAACTGCAGCAGTCGGTGGTCTGTGTGGATGATTGTTTCCTTCCCCAAAATGTAATTCTTCCATCGTCGACAAGCCTGCACAATGGAATAAATTTCTTTGTCATAAGTGGGATACTTGCGAACTATGTCAGACAACGTCTCACTGTGATATGCCACTGGATGCCCCTGTTGAGTAAGAACTTCCCCAATATCATAGTCAGAGGCATCTGTCTCAATCTCAAATGGTTGTTGCAAGTCTGGTAGTGTGAGCACTGGGGCAGAACAGAGGCGATGTTTCAATTCTACGAGCGCCTTCTATTGAGAGTCTGACCAAAACTATGGTAGAAATTAGCAAGACCCAGAAAGCTGTGAAGCTCTGTTAGAGTGGTTGGGGCTGACCAATCCTGAATGACTTAGATCTTGGCTGGATCCACATGCACCCCCCTTTCATCAATAATGTATCCCAGATATTGAACCTGGGTCATGCCGAAAGTGCACTTCTCCAAATTGGCACACAACTTCTGTTGCCATAGTGTTTGGAGGACTTCTCGGATGTGGTGGAGGTGCTCTCCCCAAGTCTGGTTGAAGATCAAAATGTCATCCAAGTACACCACTACAAATGAGTTGGTGAATGGACGCAAGATGTCATCCATCAGCCTCATGAATGTTGTGGGGTTGCGGGAGCACTGGTCAACCCGAAAGGCATGATTTGTTACCCGAAAGACCCTCTTTCGTCTTGAAGGCGCCCTCTCCACACATCGTAGGGTTCGATTGGTAAATCGGTGACACCCAAACTCAAGTCGATCTTGTCAAAATATTTTTCCTTTGAGTTGGTCCAAGGTCATAAACCGTGGATCACCCTGTAGCACTTGGACAAAGCAGATCTCAGCTCAAATTGCCGATAGTCAATACAGAGTCTCCAAGTCCCATCCTTCTTCTGTACCAACACGATCGGGCTCCCATAGTGCAATGAACTTGACCGGATGTGACCTTTCTGTAGCAGCTCCTGAATCTGCCTCTTGATTTCATCATTCTCCAGAACAGAGCACCTATAGATCAATTCGTTGGGTAGCGGCGGACTTGGGGTCAGGTCAATGGGGTGCTTGACCTGATAGTGTAGAGGCACCCCTGTGGGTGAGGTGAAGATGTCCCTGCACTCCTCCACAACCTTGTCCATTTGTTTTTGCCGTGTAGAGGAGCCATGCCTGTAGGTCGTGGCCACAATCTACTTCTTGCCCTGGGGGCGGATCATCAGGAAAATAAATTTCCTAGATTGGGAAATGAGCTTACTTCATTTTTTTGCAGTAACCAAAGAGATAGTGGGAGGCGGTGGTACCTCTGGTATCTTGTACAACTTATTTCCCAAAGTAACAATAACAGCGCAAGGTCGGGACTCATACACAGCATGTCCCTTCCACAAGTATGGTTGGCCTAACAATACATCAGAAACATCAATAGGAGCAATGTCACACAAGATCCCGTCATTAGTGAAGCCACCCGATAGTGTATGGATGTGGGTGTGTTGTGGTCGGCAAGCCGAACCGCTTCACGACATCTACTTAAATGAGTTTCTTTTGGCTCCCATTGTCGACAATGAACTGTAGCAGGGAACCCTTAACCCACATCTGGGAGTGGAAGAGATGCTCTGCCTCCTTTGGATCTTCTGGTTTCTCCTTCTAGATCTTCGTAGTGGCAACAGTGGCGTTGGGCTCCGCATCAATAATATGCTTCCCTTTGTCATTCCCCTTGTCAGGTTCTGATTCAGAGTCGGAGCATGCATCTGATTCAAAATCCCTCATCTCGGCCACCAGCAACTGCTTGGCTCGACACTCATTTGTGTTGTGAGTGGAGCTCTTATGGAACTCACACCACTTTCCCATGTCCTTATTTGGCTTCGCGGTGTTTTTCTTTGCTTGTGGCTTTGGTAGGTTGTCTTGGGCCGCCATGCCTTGGCTTTTTCCTTTGGTTTGCGGTTTGGGGGCACCTTTCCCTTGCTTTTGATTCACAGATCCAAAGTCTCGCTTCTTCTGTTTGAATTTCTGCTCAATCTTGGCAGCATACTGGTATGCCGTACCAAGTGAGGAGATGTCAAGGAACTCCATTTCCTCCTGAATGTATTTGTGCAGACAACCACGATACTTTAGCACCAAATGTTTCTCTGAATCTTTGATACCCAACTTTGTGTGCAGGGCATGGAACAAATTCGTCAGCTCATGCACATCTTGATCCCTTTGTTGCTGCAACATGGTCCATTGTATGTACTTGTCCTCGTAGCTCCCCACGGGATAGTATTGTTCCTTGATGGCATCTTGGAAATAATTCCAAGTGGGTGCAACTGAGAACAGAGAGGGTTTTGTCTCGTCCTTTTTCTCACAGTAGGTTTCCCACCAATCCTTAACATGGGGGGTAGCTTTGAGGAGTGCAAAAATAATCTTCTCCCGGTCGAAAAAGTCATGAACCGAGAAATATCATTCTAATAGATTCAACCATATATCTATCGCATTTGCATCTATTTGACCCTCAAATATGGGAATGTCAAAGTTTACTTGTACCTTAAAGGGAGTCGCGCCTCCAGAGTGGCTGCTAGATGCAGATGCACCGCCGGTGGGCAGTCGTTGAAGGATCTGGGAAAATTTATCCATCATCGCATTCCTTTGTTTTTTGAGGGCCTCCTCGAGCAATATTTTGATAGGATATCCTGCTCCCTCATCTTTCTTTTCGTCCCCCATGGGCGTCCGTCAGGGTTTGCGAGGCTGATCTTGCAAAGGTTCCACCAGATCGAGCCCTAACTCCTTATACCCCGACCTTGTTGGGGACATGCAAAGAAGGATCGAGAAAAAGTAGACCGCATTGATACCACTGATCCGGATTTATGCTAGAACGCAAAAAAATACACATATAACCATAAATAAAAAGATGCAGTGGAAATGACACTTCATTTCATTAAAATCAAATGACTAAAATAAACTAGCTAGGGTGCTGGTAGCGAATCCTTGAGAAGAGATGTGGTGGCTACAGACCTCTGAAATGTGTTACAATGAGGCTCGAGGGCCTATTTATTATTGAGAAACAGTGGAGAACTCTAAACGTCCAAAAACCTAACCCTACGAGATGAAGCACCAAAACCATGGGCCTCGTTTGGGTAAATTGGTGTTTCAACTTCCCGGGGATGTAACTTCAGCATACGATCTCCGTTTGACGCGTATGATACATCGTTAGAAATATATATCCGAGGAATACAACTGCTTCCACGAATGTCAATTACAGAACGAAATCATATTCGCCAAACAAACGATGTCCAAAAAACATCGTTTAGGGCCTCAAAACAGCGCCTGAAGTTTAGGACCTGAAAATTGCTAAAAATAGTAAGTTGTGCCGAAACTAAAAAACTGAAAGAGGCAATGGTGGGGCCCCAAGTGGATCTACGGTAGTTTCTTGGTACATCAGGAAACAAAGATCCGCGGCACTTAGTTCAGCGGAAGCAGAAGAGGAGTGTCGATAGGCTTGCATCCTTGAATGTGAAACTTCTCCAGTATCCCCCGGACATACTTGCCTTGAGACACAAACAATTCACCTTCTTGCTACCATATTTCCAATCCAAGGAAATAATGAAGGAGGCCTAAATCCTTCATCTCAAACTCCTTTGCAAGTTCAGCCTTGCATGAGTGTATCAACTGCTCATCACCTGTTAGTATCAAATCATCAACATAAAGTACAATGATCAAAATCTTACCCTCAACCACAATCTGGTACAGGTTTGCATCTGCCTCACTCTTGGTGAAGCCAAGTCTAGTGAAATAGTTGTCGATCCGAGTGTACCAAGCACAAGGTGCTTGTTTCAGCCCATACAGTGCTCTTTTGAGCATGCACACATGTGACTCGCTGCTGAAGATCTCAAATCCTTCATGCTGCTCAATGTACACCTCTTCCTTAATGATCCCATTAAGGAACATAGTCTTCACATCCATCTGATGAATGTGCCAACCCATCTGCGCTGAGAGAGAAAGGATGGTCCGTATGGAAGAATACCGTGCGACAGGTGCAAATGTTTCTTCATAGTCAATCCCATCAATCTGTGAGAAGCCCCGGGAAACAAATCTTGCCTTATACTTCTCGAGGCTCCCATCAGCAGCTTGCTTTACCTTGTAGATCCATCTTGATCCTACAACTGATTTTCCCAACGGCCTTGGAACAATCTCCCAAGCACTGTTTCTGACAATGGAGTCATACACCTCCACCATGGCATCTACCCATGTGGGCTCATGTGCTTCTTCTTCAAAATAATATGGCTCTATCACAATACACTTGCTCATAAGAGCCATGTATCCAGTATATCAGTCAAGTGACTGTCTTTGTCTGCGCTGTGATGTAGGAACTCCTACATGTTGTGTCGCATCCACCTTCAGTCTCTCAGCTTCTATGGTATGCTTCCTACCCTGTCTGATGTTTGGTTCTGCATGAGTGGACTCCTCCACTCCATGAATCTCCTCCTGTGGCTGATCCACATCCAAAGGCTCATCTTTTGGAACAAGAAGTTCCTCCTCCGCATGCAAGTGTATCTCCCTCTCAAGCGACAACTGCATGGCTTTCACCTCATTGAATTTTATATCCCGTCGCATAACAGTCATCCGATTGTTTGGAAAATACACACGATAGTTATGGGATGTTTTTGTGTACCCAAAAAATATCCCAACTTCTGCAGTCGGCTCCAACTTCTTCCTGGCATCCTTCGTCACATGAATGTAAACAGGTGAACCAAAAATCTTCAAATGAGAAATATCAGGCTTCTTACCAGTAAAAGCTTCCTAGGGTGTACTCATGCGAAGTACTCGATGAGGACAGCGGCTTTTCACATAAACCGCAGTGTTGCATGCTTCCGCCCACAAGTGCATCGGTAGGCCCTGATCATGCAGCATCGCTCGTGCAGCACCCACGATCGTTCTTCTCTTTCTCTCTGCGACCCCATTCTGCTGTGGGTTATGAGGTGCTATGAGTTCTCTTCAAATTCCTTCTTTGCTACATAAGTCTTTGAATTCTCCTGAGATGTATTCACCACCATTATCGCTCCTTAGAGCTTTCACCTGGTTCCCCGACTCCTTCTCCACCAATGCCTTGAACTCACAGAACTTTGAGAACGTTTCACTCTTCTTCTGCATGAATAATATCCAGCATCTACGAGAAAATTCATCAAAAAATATCACATAATACCTGTGTTTCACTGTAGAAGCAACTGAGAATGATCCACACACATATGTGTGAATTCTCTCCAGGATCACCAAAGCATGGTTCTCCTTCTCATGAAAAGTGGTCTTCACAAACTTACCCATTGTACATCCTTTGCACTGATCTGACTGTGCAAGAGTACCCTTGGGAAGTCCAGTATAAATTTGCTGCAAAATCTTCAAAGCGCCATGGTGAATATGGCCCAATATCCTATGCCATAATTCGCCCTCATCCTGGCTCACCACTTCTTATGCTTTTCCTACCATTGCAGCGCAGCCATCTACCTCTAGCTTGTAGAGGTTCTTAATTCGAACCCATATCTTCTTTGGGTGTCGTTGTGGCAGACATCGATCTAAATGGGAATTACCTCTAGACTTAAAATATATGTTTACGAATTATTTCCCCTCCTCCACACAATTCGACCTTTTATTTTATGGTCGGTGACAGATCCTCCACATACTCCATGGGTTTGAGCTTGGTTTTGTATTTGACTTTTCTGAGGGCTCAACATGACTTTCTCTCACACAAATCCATTAGCCAACCCAAAATTAGTGACGATTTGGTGCCTTTTATGTGAATAATTTGTATTCCAACATCCTTTATCATTCGTTGCAATATATGGGAGTACAAATGTTTCTCGACGAGAGCGAATTTGAGTTGGAAAATTACTTTCCAAACAAAATACATCACTCTGTTTTCTTTCCTTTTCTATTCACAACACCTTTTTTTACTTATGTTTAAGGTGCATTTGAATATGTGATCGAAAACCTGATAAATATCCAAAGTCGCATCTGTAGCAGTGTGTTTCAATAAACCAGCATTCATGTTCGGCCCAAATGACCTTGCTACAGCTGAAATATCAACAATCCTTATGTTCTTCCCATTATTGTTTCTCTTCTCATATGGAAAATCCAATACACTACTCAAATACACATTTCTCTCTTCTTTCTTCACGGAAACTTGTGATGAGGTAGTCAACACTAGGGCCTTCCACAATTGGTCATGAAAGTTTCCTAACAGCAAAATTGTACAGGGATGTTGTATAAAAAAATTGTATTCCACATCTCAGCCACTTGATTATAATCTTATATTACTACTTGTACAGATTTAGAGGAAGCATGAATTCAAAACTAAGAAGGCCCCAGTGATTTATTTTCCCGACTTAGTGACTAGATAAATCCAACCTTAGTTATATACCAATATATTCAAATTGATCCCAACCCCATGATCCATTTAATGGTAAGGCATGGAATCATAAGAATGAACTTTGAATTGTTGGAAATTTAACTAGTTTCGGTCTTCATAATTTTTGTTGTATTTATTTCAATATGTATAGTATGGAGAAAAGCAAAAAAAAAATTATTATTTTAAAGCATGGGTTTCATGCCCATTATTGATGGTATTCTAGATAAAATCAGGGTCTTCATGATTCCATGGTTTGTTAGGTCACAAGATTTATTTATCATGAGTTAAAGGAGTCAACATCTTGTTTATAAGACCCATATGGATGTAATTTGTAAAATAATTTATTTTCAGTCTAGAAGGTCTTGGAAACCTCAAGAGAACAAGTCAACCCTAGAAGAGACAAATCAGCCAAAGGAGAGATATTCAACTCACATAAAAAGCCTAAAAAAAAGACATCTTTGACCTCATTTGGCACTCATCACCAACAAGTTTTATTTGCAATAACAAGGATGAAGAAAGAGGAGTGAAGGTTGAGGAAAGAGAATACAAGATATCAGAAGCAAGGAGAAACCATGGTGAAGGGAAAGGAAAAGTTTTTAGGCAATTTTCTCTTACACGTGTGAGTTTCTAGAGTGGTTGCAGGGCTCGTAATTTCTACAGTCACTGCAAGTTTGAAATTATATTACAAGAAGGGTCGAAATTCTGAGACTACTGTTGTTGTAGAAGGGTTTGTCTTTTGTTTATCTAGTTTGACTATGATCCTATTGGAGGGTCTATTTGGAGAGATGACTTGGTGCTAGGAGTAGAGAAATTTTTATGGGTGAAATTTCGCAAATGGTTATTTTTTGGAAATTTTCTAAAGAAAAAAGTATTTTCCTATTTTTTACATATATATGATTAAATGGATGATATTCGCCAAAAAATTACCAATTTTAATTGTAACTTACATGTTTTTTATTGAATATTTTCCTACATTCTATACGTATGAATTTTTAAATGATAAAAGTTGCCTACAATACTATATATGTGAAAAATATTACATCCCTAAAAAAAATCGTGGCTAGGAGGAGGACTTGTTCTAAATTATGGGTCTTTTTTGTCTCATTTGAAGCAGATTCTATAAGAAGAAGAAGATTTTTTCCAGGTTTTCCCTTTGGACGATTTTTTCCCTAACTAAAAGCCTAATCTATGTGTCCTTTCTTGCTACTATTATTGTTCTTGATAATTGTTTGATGAAATATCTAAATGAAAGAACACAATAATATTAACTAAGTTTAGAAGCAAATATTAAGGTTAAGGAAAATTGAAATTAATAAGGTGCCACATAGCATTTTCCCAACATGGTATCAAAGCTAAGGTGAACAATAAGGAATTTGGAAGGATCATCTTGTGGACACAAAGAATGGTTTTCTTTTCAAAGTGAATCATTTGTTGAAGGACACAAGCAAAGAAGGAAAATACCTATTTTTATAGAAGGAGGGTTTCTACATTGAATAAGATGAATACTACATCAAGCCCTCATCAAAGGAAGATCTCTGCGGGAATCTAAATTAGGGTTAGCAAGTTTGAGATGTAGGAAAGACAAGTTGTAGAATCAAGTGCTGGAAGAGAGATGTCATTGACCTTGGGAATATTTGTCTTGCTCAAAGGAAGACTATAAAAAGGATAATTGATCTCTCTCAGGAAGCACTAATTGGTATAAATATTTAGATAAAGTATCAAAGAATCTTGGTACCATTCATCTTGAAAGTTGTTGTTGAAGGAATCCTAGGGACCATCTTTCAAGGACATTATTGCAGTATTTTCAAATATCCTGAAGATATCAATAAGGTTGGAGACATGATCAAAGAAAAGGAGAATCTTGGTTATCAATTAAGTATCATATTATCACTCCATTTATGAATCTACAGGTCATAAGGGTTCTTTCTTGAAGGAGATAAATAAGCTCGTTGGAGCATCAAATTTGTAGCATGGAAGAAAAGGATAGACTTGCCACTTACTGAACATGAGGTAATGGAGTATGTTACTGGTGAAATTATGGAACCTAGAAAAGACAAAACTCAAGAAATAGTGAAGTACAAGAACGGGGAAATAAGGGCACAAAGGATCATAGTTGAATCCATTAAGCATCCTCTTATTCCATTTGTTGCAAATTTGAAAATTTCCAAGGCTACATATGACAAGTTAGTGAACTTGTACTATTTCATTACATTAGGACAAAATATGTTTTTGTGGAAAAAGATATATAGAATGAATAAATCAAATTATGAGTACAATAATCCTTTCTCATGAATATATCTCAGTTAAGAGACCACTTCCAGGGGCTTCGAGAAGCGATTTATGATTCAGAATTACCATTTGTGTACTGAATGCATTTCCACTAGATTGGAGCATCTTCGTAACAAGCATATAATACAAGAAATATTCAACTCCCTTTGATGAGGGTTGGGACCAATGCCTTTAGGAAGAACATAGAATCAAGGTAAAATAATGAAAATGGATCAGATGAATAGTCTCAAGCCTTACTAGCTAGAGTTAAGCAACTAAAGAAGGGAAAGTTTGGAAAGTCCAAGAAGAAGATATGTCCAAAGTTCAATTCTTTAAGTGCAATGGTTTCGGACACTTAAAGAGGGGTTGTCAAAGCCAATATAATAACAAGAGAAAGGAAATAAGCGATACTCACATAGCTGAATAAATGGGAGAACCTAAGAAGAAGCCAAGGAAAGAAGACGTGAAATATCTTTACTTTTGAAAAAGGCACTCTATTTTTCACGTTATTTATCAAGATTGGCCTTTCCTTTAGGACAATATTCATTCTTTTTTATATAAGAGTCTTGATTTTCCATAACATCATAGAGAGAAGCATGTGATAGTAGCATATGTAGAGTCTACTTCATTAAGAAGCTTTTTAGAAATCATTTAGTCTTTGAACATAAATAAATAAGCCATTTTGTATATTATTAGAGGTATTCATATTTCTTAGATGGATCATCATAATCCTAGAAAATTATTGTAGAAAGGACAATTAATATGTCGGCCTAAGAAACATTCATAATGTTGTAAGAATTATTTGGTTTTAATAATATTGAGAAAAGTGAATACTAGTTTGGAAAAGATAGAGTATAAAGAGATCCTAAATTCTAATCCATGTGGATAGGATCAAATTTTTACACTTTCCAAAATCTCCTTGAAAAAACCCCTGGGAGTAAGAAAATGATTAGAATTAAAATTAGAATGGAGAAAATTATCTAATAAAACCCGAGTGAGGAGGAAACTGCACTGGGAAGGGGTAGGAAAAGCAATGTTGTGGAAAAAGCAAGATTTAAAGAATAAAGCTTATAATTTTGTTAAAAAACAAAATAAAAGCCTACGCTACGGGAAAGTACAACCCAAAATAACAAGACGCCATTATGGAAACGATGCTGGGAAAAAGTAGGCATAAAAGTGCCTTCACCGGGATAAGATGAGGTTTTCAATTCTAGGGTTTGGAGGTCTTTGCTCAGGGGAGAGCTTGGAGGAATAAGCTCATGGATTGGAAGAAAATTTACCTTTTCCGGTTAGTATGATGCTTCCATAGAATTTCGTTATTCATTCTTTGTGTTATATTGAAGATAAATTAGTGCGGTGTATTTTATTAGCAACAAGCAGTGGAGTGAATTACCATGAAATTACGATGAATTTGTGCAGCTTTATAATTATATACAGTTGTATAAGGACTAGTGGGGAACCTGGTAGAGTTGTACTTTAATGCACATTTCATGTTACTGATCACATTACTTTAATTCAAGCTAAGTGAATAGTATTATCCACGTTATGTCCCAAACCATATGTGGGTGATAGCCTTATTGTGGCGCAGCGGTGCATTAATATTTAGTTCGGTAGAATATGTTTCGATATGTCTCTTTAGATCTAAAAGAGAAGAGTGCACATGTATGTAAATACTAATTATAATAAGTGTTAATTGGTCATATGTAGATTCTATTATAACAAGTGTTAAGCCAGAATTTTGCTATCATAAAAAAAAAAAGACTTTGCTAACCCAACTCCCCATATAAATTAAATAAATGAATTCATTTCCGGTTTTCTGGAGGTAGTTAATTTAGGAGGAGAATTACTCCTATGGTGCCTATGCTCTTTATTGGCAGTGCTCTATTCTGACTTCATTTATGAAACTAGGAATAGAGGCTTATCGTCCTCAAGAAGAGAACGAATAGAAAGGGAGAGGTTTACATAGTAGAAGTAAACAATTGATTTCACAAGGCATATTACAGGAACGTAGTAAGATAACATTCCATTCATAGACGATTAAGCATAATTCAGGAAACGCGGGTCAAATCATGCGATAGAGGAAGTTCGAGTGCATCCATTTATATAAGAGTCTCAAAAAGGAAAATAATTATGTCGCATGTATTCTTAGAACCAAGTAAGAAATAAGACATAGTATCCAATTAGAGTTACTTAACACTACAATATATGCTTTGACCAAAACAAAAAAAATAGGACAATGTATTAATACGCCAAACTAGTATCAACACAGTTGCATTAACCATTGATACAATGAGTCATTAACAGTGAATTTCCATTAGATAAACAGAGGAATGGAAGTAACTTACAACACATAGATAGAAGAATGAATAATAATATGGAGCAGAGGATTGGAAATAAGAAACTGCAGGTAAAATATAAGGGACAATTTCTCTTTTGCAAAGAACTCAACGCACAGTAGATATTATCTCTAAATTTTCCAGTAACAATAACAATAAAAAAAAATATTCACGTTGGATGAAGTCGAGCAATAGAAATTTAAAGTAGAGAAATACGTTGTCAATATATATATATATTGAAATTTAAAAGTTGTGAACACATATATTTACATCTCCCTCGCAAGGGTTCACAGTTCTCATGCCTCGACCTTAATAATTAGAATCATTAACCAAATTGTTCGATGCTCAAGCAAATGAGTACAATCACTAGTAGGGACTGCTAATTCTAGGGCCGTCAACGGAGCGAGAGACCAACCTAGACAAAAGAAACCAGAAATTAATCGACATGCAAAATTCCTCAAGCTTTGGGCACAGAGGAGTTAGTGAGGTAGGGAGAACTCGTCTACACAGACCAAGTAGACACAAAGATTAAAAATTATAAAATCATAGGACAAAGAAATTGTTACAAGTAAACCGATAGAAAAAAACAAGTGGATATTCTTACCTTGTTGAATGACCACTGAATCGGTCCCTCGCATGACCCTTCACATAGTGGCAACACCCTATAATTATGCAAGTATAAATGGCCATAAAGTCTTAGTGCACTATAGGAATTGGATGCTAAAACCTACAATAAGATTTAACGAATAGGCAGAGTAATTACCTAGTGGGATGGACATGGCAAGCATGGGTACCAACAACCCTTCTCGAGTCTTCCTCTCTGAAAATCCCTACAAGAGCAAGTATAATATGCATGATATGTAGTAAAGCAAGAGGAATCGGGAAACAAAAAAAATACCAAAACCTCATATATACATGGAATTACCATTAAAATGTGGTCGAAGCCATGGTTGTTGGAAGGACGCGTTGCCCAAGTGATCCAGATTTATGCAGGAACGCAACATAATACACATATAACCATAAATACAAATATGCAGTGGAAATAACATTTCATTTCATTAAAATCAAATGACTGAAATAAACTAGCTAGGGTGCTGGTAGCAAATCTTTGAGAAGAGATGTGGCGGCTAAAGACCTCTGAACTATGTTACAATGAGGCTTGAGGGCCTATTTATTATTGATAAATAGTGGAGAACTCTAAACATCCAAAAACCTAATGCTAGGAGATGAAGCGCCAAAACTATGGACCCCGTCTAGGTAAATTGGTGTTTCAACTTCCCAAGGACGTAACTTCGGCATACGATCTCTATTTGACTCGTATGATACATCGTTAGAAAGATCTATCCGAGGACTATAAATTTTTCTTCCCATATCAATTTCAAAATGGAATCATATTTGCGAGACAAACGATGTCCAAAAAACTTCGTTTAGGGCCTCAAAACGGCTCCGGAAGTTCAGGACCCGAAAAACTACTAAAAATAGTAAGTTTTTTCGAAACTGAAAAACTGAAAGAGACAATGGTGGGGACCCAAGTGGAATAGGTGGGTGGCCACCAATATCCACCTGGATCATTCCTCCCCCCTTAGGAAGCAATGGTCCCCATTGCGTTCAGTTCCTCCATGAGCTGAGGAAACTTCTGCTAAACTTGGTCCCTGGTGAACCACTTGCCTTGGTGCAGGAGTTGGCCAGCTTTGACAACCCAATACTGTTGGATCTTTCGTTGGCGAGTGTTCTTGATTTGCATGTCCATGATACAATCTATGGTGGCCCGTTCCATGCAGTCTGGGTTTAACTCTTTTTGTGTGAGTTCTTCTGCAATGTCAAAGTTGTCCCATTAGAGGAATTTTGAGGTCTAAAATGGGCCTCCCAAGGAAATAATAAAATAATAGCTAAACCATTAAAATAATATTTATGAATTTTCAATTCACTTTTTGCACCACAATCTATGTAACAATAGTTCAATTCAAAAGTTGTACCAAAATAAAATTAATAAAAAAATTTTATTGATGTGACTATAAATAAGAATGAGCTTTTCAAGAAAAATTCATTATCATTGAACAACTAATGCATTTGTCCGTTGTACTTAAATAATTTAAAATAAAATATAAATATAAATTTATAAATTCTTAATTATATTATATGCTATTAATGAAAATTTATACTATTTAAATGTAATTAATATACTATATAAAAATAATAATGATATAATATTATATTATAAATGTATAGGGATATGCATTGTTTCTTTCAAGAAATATGAAATGACAATAATATTTTTTTTTCCAAAAAGTGTGAAATGACATATATTATGAGTACTTTACTTTGAATTTAAAAGTACTTATAGCACTACCATGGTTAAACATGAGTTTTTATCCACCATTGAAAATGTGACAAAAAGTACCTTTAACTAAAGAAATTCCACTTCAACCATTAGGGATGATGTCATCCCCTAAAATGTGATTGGTTCTCATAAAGTGAATTTTGATTGTACATTTTTCTTAGGAGGCCCATTTTAGACCTCAAAATTCCCCTAATGAGTAGAGGTGGGAAGTAGGGATGAAGGTGGTCTACATTGAATATTGGGTGCAGACCTAGGAATGGTGGAATATTGAGCTCGAAGGCATTGTTCCCTACAACCTTAGTGATGGTGTATGGCCCATATCATAGCGGGCGAAGCTTGCGGTGGAGTCCAGTGAGGCGCTCCTTCTGCAAATGTAGCCACACTTTGTCACCCACCTGGAATTTGTGTGGCACCCGGTGTTGATCATGTCATTGCTTGCACTTAGCATTGGATCTATCCAATATGTCATGAACCTGTTGGCGGATGTGCTGAATGCGCTCGATGAAGTTGTTCGCTTTGTCAGCTTCAGACTGGACATGAGCCGAATCGGCCAGAGTAGCCGCAAATGGCATGGCTGCGTCAATGGAACATAGTGGCTGGAATCCCAAGCCCACCTAAAAGGGGTTGTGGTTGGTTGAGCTGTGGAGAGCCCGGTTATAACTGTGTTATACATAGGGGAGGCTCTCATCCCATGTGTGTGGATTCTTTGAATTGTACATGCGCAGAATGTGTACAATCATCCCGTTGATGACCTTTGTCTAGCCATCAGTTTGGGGATGGAAATTTGTGGACTTGGTGAGCTTGGTGTCCAACATTGACTAGAGGCTGGACCAAAATGTGCTGAGGAACCTGCTGTCGCGATCTGATATGATAGACTGTGGGATCCCAAAGTGAACCCACACTCATTCAAAGAAGAGTTTAGCAGTGGCTTCTGCTATGATATTCTTCTTGCAGGCTGCCATAATGGCCATCTTCGAGAATCTGTCGATGACCACGAAAACACAGTCATTTCCATGCTTAGTAGAAGGAAGGCCTAACATGTAATCCATGGAGATGGATTCCCAAGGTCGACTAGGCGTGACTCAAGGATGGTAAGTGGTAAACTTCTAAACGAACGCGATAGTGCTAAACGTGTGACACATAGCAATCGACGGAATTCTAATACCACCGATTTCGTGTTGCGTTGGAGCGATAAAGTTCTGGAGAAAAATTAACGCAATAGCTGTCCAATCCTAACCATCGGAGATCCAATGGCGCTCGCATCATCATTTGTGTAGAGGTTAACAGGGGAAAGCGGAAAGGTGAGTTATAAATGTTGTGAGACCCAAACCAAATATTCATGTTGATATTTGGGTTTTAACCAAAGTATGAAATATGATGTGGGCCGAATATATGTTAATGAATTGTGAGTTAGAATATGATGTGGGCCGAACATATATAATGCTTCTTGACATTCGGATTTGATGAATGGTGGAAAGGTGGATTGATAAAGTTGTGGCCGAGAATATTAATATGTGTTTTAGTGTTTTTGTTTTTAACCAAAGTCGAACCTTTGTATGAAATGAATGTTAAGTGAAAGGTCGCCATATATGATGGTTGTAAAATGGTTATTTAACCAAGATTAAATATATTGATTCGCATTTCATGAAGAGGGGTTTATTATATGGTTTGAACCATAGGTTTTGTAAAAGGTAAGCTTTCACATTAGAGTTTTCCAACATGAGAATTATTTTGGTTTATGAATGAACCATGCAGTTTTATATGGAGAATGTGGGTTTCAGCCTTTGGGATGCTATCAAGTGGTATCAGAGGAGGAAAGGCTCTTTTGAAAATTAAAGATTTTTTTTTTATGCATGTGTGATGAGGAAAATAAGAGGAGATCATATATTAAATCTCATAAGTAGCAGATACACATAATTTAAGTGAATAGGCATTTGCAGAAATGAATGAAGACAGTCCAATAAAAGTACAAGTGAATGAAGAGGACAAGGACATGCAGAGATCTTGAAGGTGATATAATTTTAATCTGGTTTGAAAATTGTGATTGCAGAATTATGGTTGCAGACAAGATGAAGACAAAGTTTTTTTTTATGATGGCAGTGAACCTAAATATTCCAACTAAAGGTTGGATAGGGAGAAGAGCTGAAGTGTTCTCAAGAGAAGGTGAGTTGAGGATATAAGCCTAAAGAGAGCAGAAGAGAGTGCTCAAGAGGTTCCAGAGATAGAGAACCAGTGCTTGCCAAAAGACCAAGTCCAGAGAAGGGATTGGTGAGGTAAGTGGCAGCAGGGAGAACTTGTTGTTGCAGAGGCTTAGTGCAACTCATAGTGAGTGAGGAGATCATGAAGAAGACGATCATGGAGGATCATAGAATAGTTTCTAAAGAATTCCATAGAGATAAGATGAAGGATAGAGAAAGAGATATTGCAGTAATGAAATTACAACTGGAGGTACTAAAGGAATGGCTACAAGAAGAGGAAAACTAGAGAGGAGGATGGATCTTTCCACTAAAGGGAAAGAGAGTAATTTGGCAACCATTACAAATAAAGTGGAGGAAGAAGGAGATTTCCTTATGGAAGGAAGAACTCAGATTTTTTGAGTCAAAGATGGAATTTGAGGATTCCACATGCAAATCTATTCAAGGAGAAATGCTTGAAGAAGCAAACGAGACTGAAAAGTCTTGTGTTTTTAAAACTAATGAATTGTGTATGATTGCAGGTACATCACAGGATGATGAACAAGATTTAGAGTTTGTTAAGGAGAAGAAGTTGAATTGGAAATATGTTCAGATTAATGCTGAGATAGCAAGATCTCATAAAGAAATGTAGACAGAGGGGTCTCATGGAATTAAACAACAGAGTATTGAAGCAGAGGAAGAAGGACCATCTAATGATTGGTCAACAACAAGTGAAGGTATGGAAATTTGTGTGAAGTTTCCAAATTCTACTCCAATTAAAATTGTTGAGTTATATAGAAATTTAGATCTTCAAAGAAGAGAATTGGAAAAGAAAAGGATCTATACACAGGATAAATTGTTGAATTTGAAAAATAGAGAAATTGTCATGAATAACAGTCAGGAAACAGAGGATAAGGATGTAAGAATGATTCAGCAAATTGAAGAAGTTCATTATTGTGAACCAAAGCAGAGAGACATTCTTGAAACAAATGAAATGGAGGAGAGACTATCTGACAGTCTCATGGAGAATTTAAATCATCATACTGGTGTGATGATAAAGAATTTAGAAGAAAACTCAAAGAATCATACTGAAATGTTGCCAGAGGAGGAAGAGGTATTGAAATCTTGTATTTTTAATACTGATAATTCATGTGTTAATTATGCCGGCAAAGAAGGACAACAAATGGAAAATGTTAGAGAATTTAATGAAAGGGAAACTATGTTAGCTGAAAACATAGTGGAGGATCATCATTCTATCATGGTGATTGGAACAATGGAGATAACCTTGGAAGCTGGAAACAAAGACAGTGAGGAATTTCTGAGTCCTGAAAGAGACTTAGAATAGCAGAGAGAAGATTTGGTGTCTGGATCATCAAATGAGACCATTGGGTCTTGTAATTTTGAAATTGATAATTTGACTATGTTTACAGGTGTTGCAGAAGACAATACATCTCTTGGAGTTGTCTTGAATGAAGATGAGCTGTTGCAGAAGAAGGAATTCATAAATTCCAAGGAAGGTGAGACAGTCATGTCTCATATGAAGGAACTTGTTACTGTTGATGACAAGGAGGAGCTAGCTTGCCTAATTGACCAAGAGAAGACTGTGGGAAAGACTTTTAGAACTGCCAAAGTGATGGAGAATCAGAAGTCTATTCTGATAAAGGATGAAGATACAGTGCTTGAATAATTTGATTTGATTGCCAGAATCAATCAAGGAGATAAAGGAAAATTACTGAAGATTATCAAAGGGAAAGAAGAAGAAGAAGGATATGTTGAAACTAAATTGCAGCATATTGATGATATGAAACAAGTACAAAAGAAATGGTTGAAATGTTTGTTGGAAACATTTGAACAAGAGAAAGGAATTACAGACACTGAAGTGAAAATGCCTGGAGTTACGAAAGAAGCAGGAGTAGATACTATTTTGTCAAATTTAATTATGCTTACTAGTATACAAAGAAGAATGAATGATTATGTTGATGTGATTAAAGAATCAAATAATAATTTATTTTTTGAAAGTAAATTTGTAGGTGATAAGCAGAAGAAGAATGTTGCAAAGGGAGATATCTTAAGAGATATTCAGGAAGTTTGGGAGGAGGCAACATCTGCAGGAACAAAAGCAACAATGTTGGCAACAACATCTATAGCAAAAGCAACAATATTTGGAGAAATATTTAAGCAAAAATTGGAAGCAGCAACAAAAGGCAGAGTAATTTCCAGACATAAGATAAACTAGACATAGAGATTGAAAACATAATAATATTGATGATGAAGGTGTCTTAGAAGAAGACAGCAGCAAAAAAGCAAAGTAACAACAGCAAAGGAAAAACAAGAACAGAATGTGAAAGCTATAGAAATTATATGCACTAAGCATGCATATGTCCTTGATTCACCTGATCTCACACTATTTAACTTTATGCAAAATACTGAATCAATTCCACTTGTTAATCTTTTGCGGAAAAATTAATTGCACACACATGTGAAGCATAAACAAAAATATTCAATTGCACATAACACAGTTTTTAACCGGGAAAGCCTAAAGCTGAAAACCCCAACTATATATTATGTAACATGGAGATCATATGACAATCTCATACAAACATACAAAGCTTATCACAATCTCTCAGTACAGTACAATTGTCATACACTAATCAGGCCCAATCTTGCAAATCCATGCACCGATCTTTGCCACCTGCTAGCCTGCCTCCATTGCGCAATCTCTGCTGAAGAATAGCTCTGAATGAATTCGAATTACTCTTGGATTGACTGCGCAATCCTCATTGGCATCTCCACTGTGTGTTGGATGCAATCAATGCATCACTAATAGTCACAACAGATAGTCTATCTTGCCCTTTCACCTATCTCTCCACTGGTCTCCACTGAAACTGCCATGCACTGTAGTTAACTGTTGTATTGTTCAGTTGATTAATGATTTATTATTTATGAATTAATTAACTAATTAATTCACTCCACTCTCACTAGTGTATCAATCAGTTAGACTAGATACAACTAGCTCAACTGAGTCTAACTGAGTTAAACTAAATACAACTCCATAACTACTTCTTTCAACTGTGTCATAACTCTGCCACTTGAGTTCTAACTGAGTCCTCCATGCATTAGCTCCAGTAAACCCTTGGGAATTGCGTAATTCCCTCAGTCCACTGATGTGCCACATCTGTGCACTGAAACAAAGTGCTCCAAGAGAATAAGTTGTTGTTTAGAGTCTAATTATTATTAAGAGCTAATAATAATCGACATGCATCTATTTTTAGATTGACGATCTATAAATAGACTTCGCCCAATATTCTAAAAATAGAATTTCATCTATTTTTCCAACTTGATAAACCATCCACAAATAGCATCCTGCAACTTCTGAAATATGATCATCATGTCTAAAAATAGACATAGTCTAAAAATAGACTTGCGCCAAAAATAGCCTGCGGGCCCACTTAGTGAAGGCGACTCTTTTCACTAAGCTCGTCATCTTGTTGAATCTCAACACTCCCTCTCAACAAGATAGGGATTATCCTTCACCCCGATCCTGCCTCTATGGTATTCGAATTTTCCCCTAGTGAGCGCTTTCATCAGAATATCTGCATCCTGATCCTCCATAGGAATGTACTGAAGCAACATGATCTTCCACTGCACACAATCTCTAATATGATGATACCGGATATCAATATGTTTAGATATATCATGAAACATAGGATTAACCGAGAGTTTAATGCAACTCTGATTATCACAATGAATCACCGTGGGATCTAAATGTGAACCAAACAAACCAACCAGGATCTTCCTCATCTAGATAGCCTCACATGCAGCTTGACTTGCTGCCATGTATTCTACTTCCACTGAACTAAGTGCCACATATCTTTGTTTCCTGCTGTACCAAGAAACTATCTTAGATCTGATACTAAAAATCCCTCCTGATGTGCTCTTTTTGTCTGTTGGGCTTCCTGCCCAATCTACATCCATGAAGCCATGCAACTTCACTTCATGCATCACTCCTCAACAAACAGTACTCGGTCTTACGAGATATCTATGGACTATCGTGTACCCACCTTCCAAAAGAGCTTGGTAGGCTTAACCATCGCTTGTGAAATTTGGTTCACCGCATAGCATATGTCCGATCTTGTATTGACTAAATACATGAGCGAACCCACCAATTGTCGATAAACAGTGGCATCCACTACCTCTGCCGATGCAGCATCCTCTTTCTTCCAATTTCCTGGAAGAGGAGTGTCGATAGGCTTGCAGCCTTGCATGTGAAACTTCTCCAGTATCTCCCGGGCATACTTGCCTTGAGACACAAACAGTTCACCTTCCCGCTGCCATATTTTCAATCCAAGGAAATAATGAAGGAGGCCTAAATCCTTCATCTCAAACTCCTTTGCAAGATCAGCCTTGCATGAGTGTATCAACTGCTCATCACCTGTTAGTATCAAATCATCAACATAAAATACAATGATCAAAATCTTACCCTCAACCACAATCTGGTACAGGTTTGCATCCGCCTCACTCTTGGTGAAGCCAAGTCCAGTGAAATAGCTGTCGATCTGAGTGTACCAAGCACGGGGTACTTGTTTCAGCCCATACAATGCTCTTTTGAGTCTGCACACATGCGACTCACTGCTGAATATCTCAAATCCTTGAGGCTGCTCAATGTACACCTCTTCCTCAATGATCCCATTAAGGAACGCAGTCTTCACATCCATCTGATGAATGTGCCAACCCATCTGCGCTGAGAGAGCAAGGATGGTCTGTATGGAAGAATACCGTGCGACAGGTGCAAAGGTTTCTTCATAGTCAATCCCATCAATCTGTGAGAAGCCCCAGGCAACAAATCTTGCCTTATACTTCTTGACGCTCCCATCAACAGCTTGCTTTACCTTGTATATCCATCTTAATCCTACAACTAATTTACCCACCGGCCTTGGAACAATCTCCCAAGCACTCTTTCTGACAATGGAGTCATACTCCTCCACCATGGCATCTACCCAAGTGGGCTCCTACACTGCTTCTTCAAAAGAAAATGGCTCTATCACAATACACTTGCTCATAAGAGCCATGTATCTAGTATATCAGGCAGGTGACTGTCTCTGTCTGCGCTGTGATGTAGGGACTCACCACATCTTCCCGTACGCATCCACCTTCGGTCTCTCGGAAACACGTAAAGTTACGCTTTCTACCTTGTACGATGTTTGGTTCTGCATGAGTGAACTCCTCCACTCCATGAATCTCCTCCTGTGGCTGATCCACATCTAGAGGCTCATCTTTGGGAACAAGAAGTTCCTCCTCTGCATGCAAGTGTAGCTCCCTCTCAAGCGACAACTTCATGGCTTTCACCTCATTGAATTTTATATCCCATCGCATAACATTCATCCGTCTGTTTGGCAAATACACATGATAGTTATGGGGTGTTTTTGTGTACCCCACAAATATCCCAACTTCTGCAGTCGGCTCTAGCTTCTTCCTGGCATCCTTCGTCACATGAATGTAAACGGGTGAACCAAAAATCTTCAAATGAGAAATATCGGGCTTATACAGAGTAAAAGCTTCCCTAGGGTGTACTCATGCCAAGTACTCGATGAGGACAACGATTTTGCACATAAATCGCAGTGTTGCATACTTCCGCCCACAAGTGCATCAGTAGGTCCTGGTCATGCAGCATAGCTCGTACAGCACCCACGATCGTTCTGTTCTTCCTCTCCGTAACCCCATTCTGCTATGGGTTATGAGGCGCTATGATTTCTCTTCAAATTCCTTCTTTGCTACATAAGTCTTTGAATTCGTTCGAGATATATTCACTACCAATTTTATAATGGTTGAACGTTCACCTGGTTCCTGAAAGCCCTCCTTCTCCACCAATGCCTTGAACTCGAAACTTTGAGAACATTTCCTCTTCTTACACTGCATGAATAATATCCAACATCTACGAAGAAAATTCATCAAAAAATATCACATAATACCTGTGTTTCAGCATTGAAGCAATGAGAATGATCCACACACGTATGTGAATTCTCTCTTCTCCCGAGGATCACCAAAGCACGGTTCTCCTTCTCATGAAAAGTGGTCTTCACAAACTTACCCATTGTACATCCTTTGCCTTGGAAATGTCAGGCGTAAGTATATAGGAAGTCCGGTATAAATTTGCTGCAAAATTTTCAAAGCGCCATGGTGCAGATGGTCCAATCTCCTATGCCATAACTCGCCCTCGTCCTGGCTCACCACTTCTTCTACTTTGCCCACCATTGCAGCGTAGCCTTCTACCTCTAGCTTGTAGAGATTCTTAATTCGAACCCATATCTTCTTGGTTTGACCCGTTGTTTTATGTCGAAGGAAATATTTTCCCTCACTAAAAACAACATCATAACCCCTGTCTTCCAACATTGCGACTGAGACCAAGTTCTTCTTCAGACCTGGAACATGCATGACATTCTTCAACAAGAATGGATTACCGGACTCCCTCTCAAAGGTAATGGTCCCAATGCCAGTCGCATTTTACCGACCATCGTCGCCCATCTCTATATGCATCTGGAGGTCCTTCTCCTCCAAGTCACCAAACAACTCTTTGTCTCCCGTCATATGGAAAGACGCACCACTGTCAAGATACCACACCGATCCCATGTAGCTTTAAACCAAGCATGCGATCAAAGAAAAATCTAGCTCAAATTGCAAGGCTAAGGCCTCTCCAGCTGCAGATCCAGCAGCCTACTTATTCTTCTTCTTCTGTGGACAGTTAGTGGCGAAATTTCCATGCTCGTGACAGTGAAAACACTTCACTTTAGACAAATCCTGCTTCTTGCCTTTCGCACCAGATTTAGAAGGATTTTTCTTCCCCTTCCTTTTCCTTGATTTGGCAGCCAAAGCGCAATTCTCTTCATCTTTATTCTTCGATGAAGATCCATCCCTGGTACCCCGCCTTATCTCCTCCTACACAAGATCCGACCAAAGTCGCTCCCATCCTAGCAGTTTCTCCTGTCCATTGATAGAGTCTTCATAGCTATGCCAACTCTTCGGAAGCCCAAGGAGAGCCAAGCTCACCAAGTCTTATTCATCAACAGTAACCCCCACACTTCCCAGCTCATCCTTGCAGTGGACAAACTTCGTGAGGTATTTTGGAATATTGTCGCCTTTCTCCATTTTTATTTTTCTGAGCTTATCTTTAAGCGCAAAAATCCTCTAGTCACTTTTGCTTTGGAAAAAATATTTCAAAGCCTTCCACATTAAGAATGGAGTGGCTTTCCCGTGAAGGCTGGACACAATGTGGTCCTTCATACCTTCTAACAGAATCCTCCTTGTCTTTGCAGTCTTCTTTTTCCATGCATCAAGTAATGCAGCATTGCTAGATCTCGGCTTATGAACATTGCTATCGATGAACTCCTTCAGCCCATTATCCTCCAGCACCACCTCCATCCTGTCCTTCCAGGCTATGTAATTCGAGCTCCCATTAAGGGCATACTCCAATCTCAACCCGTTGAAAGAAATTTCAATGTATACTCGATTTCTGCATCAAGAATCTTCTATAGCAAATTCGAATTGTCCACCAACACAAACTCACTTCACAATTGCAATTTTCAATCAAAAATGCTTTGATACCATGTAGAAATTATATGCACTAAGCATGCATGTGTCCTTGATTCACCTGATCTCAAACTATTTAACTTTATGCAAAATACTAAATCAATTCCACTTGTTAATCTTTTGCAGAAAAATTAATTGCACACACATGTGAAGCATAAACAAAAATATTCAATCGCACATAACACAGTTTTTAACTGGGAAAGCCTGAAGCTGAAAACCCCAACTATATATTATGTAACATGGAGATCATATGACAATCTTATACAAACATGCAAAGCTTATCACAAGATATCAGTACAGTACAATCGTCATACACTAATCAGGCCTAATCTTGCAAATCCATGCATCGATCTATGCCACTTGCTAGCCTTCCTCCACTGCGCAATCTCTGCTGAAGAATAGCTATGAACAAATTCGAATTACTCTTGGGTTGACTGCGCAATCCTCATTGGCATCTCCACTGTGTGTTGGATGCAATCAATGCATCACTAATAGTCACAATAAATAGTCTATCTTTCCCTTTCACCTATCTCTCCACTAGTCTCCACTAAAACTGCCATGCACTATAGTTAACTGATGTATTGTTCACTCCACTCTCACTAGTGTATCAATCAGTTAGACTAGATACAACTAGCTCAACTGATTCTAACTGAGTTAAACTAAATACAACTCCATAACTACTTCTTCCAACTGTGTCATAACTCTACCACTTGAGTTCTAACTGAGTCCTCCATGCAATAGCTCTAGTAAACCCTCAGGAATAGCGTAATTCCTTCTGTCGGGTACTGTGCCACATCAGTGCACTGAACTGAAGTGCTCCAAGAGAATAAGTTGTTGTTTAGAGTCTGATTATTATTAAGAGCTAATAATAATCGACATGCATCTATTTTTAGATTGACGATCTATAAATAGACTTCGCCCAATATTATAAAAATAGAACTTCATCTATTTTTTTTCAACATGATCAGCCATCCACAAATAGCATCCTGCAACTTCTAAAATATGATCGACATGTCTAAAAATAGACTTGCGCCAAAAATACCCTGTGGGCCCACTTAGTGAAGGCGACTCTTTTCACTAAGCTCATCATCTTGTTCAATCTCAACAAAAGCATAGCTACTGGCAAGATGCAGAATAAAGTATGGAAGCCTGGAAAAGTGCAGTTGAAGAATAATGTAGCTATTGGACAGCAGCAAAATAGAGTATGGGATCCAGGAGGCAAAGATTAAAAGCACATGATCAGGAGATCATGATTATTTTTTACCTTGGGAGTCTGATGCAGGGGCATTAGGCTAAAGAAAATTCCTTGTATTTTAATAGACTTAGGGGTTTTGTGTTTTCAAGGGAGTTGGTTTCTTATGTAATGATTTGAGTGATTTTAATGAGAATTAATTAAATATTGTGAGGAATTTTGTAAATGCTCTCGAATGTTGGAGAACATGAGAGAATTAGGCTAGTTGAGAGTGTATATGGATTGAGAGATTTAGAGATTAATTATAAATCCTAAATTAGAATTTGTTTCATTATTTTGTGGATTAAAGAGGATTCATAGGAAACTGTTGAGAAAATACAAGATTTGGACCCAGAATTGGGTTCAGAAATATTTGTATAAATTGTAAGCCTAAAATACATATTGATATAGATTAAAGGATTGAGAGGAGTGATTCAGGTTTTAGATAGATAGGGTTTGAAGCCTACGGGCTGTAGGAAAAAAGGCCACTGATTTGAATATCAGGCCAGAGGAAGAATTTCCTATGTAATTACTGTGTGTTAATATAGAGAACTCAATATTCTGAGTTCATATAGGTTGCAGATGAAATTACAGGATTGTTGATTGTATGAGTTTGTGTGTTTAATATTGAATTGTGATGGTAAAACTGTATGCATCGGTCACAGAATGGATCGATGAGATGGAAGAGGAAAATATCTCTCAATTCAATACCATGAGTATATTGTGTTAGAAACAACAATCAGGTTTGGAATCATATACATCAGACGTGTATGGATTTTATTCCCTTAAATGGTGTTTCTATGGTTACCGAGTACACAGTACAGTGATATTTGGGGTTTGGAGTCACATTTGAGTTTATTGTATTTATAAAGATGGATTTGAACCACAGATAATGAATAAGAGAGGTTAAAACCATGTGTGGAATGAATGTTGAAGAGGGTTTGGAGATTGATTGGAACCCTAGCCCTATTCGAAATCATGAGTTGAAAAATATGTAACAAACCCTGACGAAATTGAAAAAGGGTCGATTTCCTTCGTAACCTGAGTGGGTTTCTTGATTCCGGAATGATGCATTGTAGAACCCTGCATAAATATTTGCATCGAATAATGGAGATGTTGGATCGGTCAAAGAAATGGCGCAGCGGAACTTCAAATTCATAGTGCAGTGAAATGAATCGATGGATAGTTTAAGGGCGGAGGTGCGTATTGAAGAATTAGAAGCAAAACTGTGAGAAACAACACAGCGGAACCTTGAAGTGGTTTCAAAAAACAATAAATGGTTTTCGCGTGACTCAAGGATGGTAAGTGGTAAACTTCTAAACGAACGTGATAGTTCTAAACGTGTGACACGTAGCAATCGACGGAATTCTAATACTGCCATTTCGCATTGCGTTGGAGCGATAAAGTTCTAGAGAAAAATTAATGCGATAGCCATCCAATCCTAGCCATTGGAGATCTGACAGCGTTCGCATCATCATTTGCGCAGAGGTTAACGGGGGAAAGCGGAAAGGTGAGTTATAAATATTGTGGGACCCGAACCAAATATTCATGTTGATATTTGGGTTTTAACCAAAGTATGAAATATGATGTGGGCCGAATATATGTTAATGAATTGTGAGTTAGAATATGATGTTGGCCGAACATATATAATGCTTCTTGACACTCGGAATTGATGAATGGTGGAAAGGTAGATTGATAAAGCTGTGGCCGAGAATATTAATATGTGTGTTAGTGTTTTAGTTTTTAACCAAAGTCAAACCTTTGTATGAAATGAATGTTAAGTGAAAGGTCACCATATATGATGGTTGGAAAATGGTTATTTAACCAAGATTAAATATATTGATTCACATTTCATGAAGAGGGTTTTATTATATGGTTTGAACCATAGGTTTTGTAAAAGGCAAGCTTCTGCATTAGAGTTTGCCAACATGAGAATTATTTTGGTTTATGAATGAACCATGTAGTTTTATATGGAGAATGTGGGTTTGCATCCTTTGGGCTGCTATCAAAACGGAACATGTATTAGAATGAGAAACAACACTACCATGGAACCATATCTCCATCGCGCACAAATATAATGAATATCATAATAATGAAAATAATAATATTAGATATGCCATAAATCACCATCATGCATCACACAAATAATATTACTACCAAAATCCAAGTACCCAAACGAAACTGATATTGATAACCACGCGTTCCGTTCTTGTTTTTCCAACGATTATTTGTTTATCCTTCCAAATATACAAGTAGGAAACACTTTTCTTGTTGCCTGACCCGACTTAAGAACACAATAATATTTTGGCAACCATGTAGGACTAATCCCCGGCCAGTCTACCTTATTAACATATGAACACGTTGATACAATAATATTTTGGCATAGAGATATAACCTTCAATCAGATTTTGGAATTTTTAACTTCTAAATTTTATTTGAATGTACGATCTAAGATCCATAATTTAGATGAAAATGTTTATCCATAATTTAGGATCCATAATTTTGATGAAAATGTTTATCCATAATTTAGATGAAAATTGTTTTCTAATTAATCATATTATTAGGATTTGTACGATCTAAAACTTTCATGATCTATAATGTAGATAAAAATGTCTTTCGGATTAATCACATCATTATGATTTCGACCAAATCCAAATAATGTGATTAATCCAAAAGACATTTTCATAGAAAGTATAAATGTATTTTACTTTTAAATAATACACTTTTAATTCATAATTGAACTCTCTTTTGCAACACTATTGATTCATAATTGAACTCTCTTTTAGTTTTGAAAGTTCCTTTATTTATACATTAAAAAAATTAATATAAAATTATTTTAATTAACCTGCATATTAAAATATTTTATTTCTTATTCATATTTAATCATTTTGCTTTTTTCATGAAATATTTCAATTCCATAATACATATCTAAAATACTGTAATTTTTTTTCAAATTATATGTTACAAAATATAACATTTTTTTTATGTCTAATTACTATATACTTTAAATTGATATCATATTATTTTATATACAACATGAAATATAGTTTTCTTTTATCTTAATATTTAATATTTCTTTTTAAATTTTATGTGTCAACTCCATGTTAATCTCCTACCTTTTAAGTTGTAAAAAGCAATAAGAAAATGTTTACATTGAATTGCCTAATATAATTGAAAATAAAATTTTGGACATACCAAAACCCACAATATTCCCACAGAGAAAAATTTTTTACCTTGAATTGCCTAATATAATTCAAAATAAAATTATGGACATTCCAACTACGAGAATATTCCTAGAGAGAGAGAGAGAGAGGACATTGTAATACATTATTTATGACTAGCATTGAAAGACTCCTTTTTTTATCAATGCTTTAATGCAATTATTATCTCCCTCATATTGGAAAGTATTGACTCCATTTTAATGCAATTAATATCTCCCTCCTATTGGGAAGTATAAAAAACATATATTGTCCCAAGGCTGCATCAAATGGAATGAATTAAATTTGGTTAATGCCTCTTCTATGGCTTGACATCCAAGGTTGAGTGCCATGTCCACCTCGCCTAAATGCAGCATGCATGAGGTTTAGGGCACCCCCGCACCCTCCATGTCATTAATAGGCATTCGTCAAAGCTTCTGCAAGCATTATCCGACCATCTTGAGATCCGATAGTTGTCTTCGCAAAGGAACCAGAGGAGGGTACCTAAACTACTATTGAATATCGTCTTATGATTTCTAATGTTGGTCTCCAAAACGAAGATGTGAATTGCAGCTTCACCGAATATGGTCTTCTCATTTATAATGTTGGTATCCAAAAATAAGATGTGAATTATAGCTTCACCTCAAATGAGAATGTCCTCCCCTTTCTCAATTTGTCCATGAAATAAGGTTTGTGCTACATTCTCTCATTTATCCTTCTATGTTTAATGTTTCCTTTCATGTGACTAGCTTTGATTTGAGAAATTCATGCATGATGTCATTTTAAATTGATTTCGTTCCACATCTGCCTGTGACCCTATCAGACATCACAAAGGAATTTCCTTACCCCTTTCATGACCTCTTATTAAATTTTCCTTGTTATGGTATCAACCCTCAAGTAATTGCTAGTTGTTCGTCTTAAATTTTCCTATCAATCTTGCTTTCTACTTTGGCTCTTATTATCCTTCACTTCCTTTCTACCTTATGTTTCTTCCCTCCCCCAACCTCTGCATTTTTCACTTTTTCTCTCGTCCTTGCTATGTTTTTTTATGTGTCATCCTTTCGTTTGGGGAAAAATTTTAAAACTCTCCTTCTTAGAGGTAGGTCTTCAAATCCTTCTTGTGTCTCTCATCTATGTTTCTTCAAACCAATCAATGTTCCTGATGTTGGTCTAGTTTGAGCCCCAATTGTTTTCGTTCTCTTGTATCATTTTCCTCTTGGTCACCCAAGTTCCATTTCAAGTCTTATTTCTGCCTCTTAGATGGATCTTATCTTTACGAGCCTTTTCCTTAGGAAACAAAAGACTCAAAATGGAAAATATTTTATATTTCCCTCACACCCTCTTCCAAATTTCAGTATTTGGACTCCTTTTATCCTCTTCTCTCTTTGGGTTTCTTTTCATTTTGACCTTCACCATGATGAAAGGTAGAGGATTCTAAAACAAAATAGGTACACACAATATCTTAGGAGCCTCTAGCTCCAAATCAATAAAGAATTAAAGCATAATATATTATAACAATGTTGCTCTCACTATGCAAAATGAAATAGGGAATATAGAGAGAGCAACTAGAATTAAAAGGAGACTCACTCCAATGAAGATGTTTTGGGGCAGGTGGGATAAATTTGATTTTACATACAAGAAACTCCATGAAAATCAATATTGAGTACATGAAAATATTTGAACTTATAATTTTGTGATCCATATTGATTATGAAATGTCTTTAGGATTAATCACATCATGAAGTTATGAAATAGTGAATATCTTCTACCAGTTAAATACAATTACGAGGAAAGTTTTAGTGGAAATATTGGAGGAGAAACAAGAAATTGGCCCCATTTACAATTCTCTCCCTCAAAGGAGGACATCAATCCACCTGTCACAAATTAGTTTATTCTCCTTCTCAATAGTATTTTTCTTTTTTCTCTTTTTAATTCTAGATAGATAATAATTCTTCCATAGACTTAAATAATTTAGGCTCAAGGTGTTCAAGAAAACATTCTTTTATAAGTTTATATTTTAAACTCAAACATTTTTAGTCGAGAAAATCAATTTTATAATTCTACTATCCTGGTTTTTCCAAGTGTCAGACCCATGCATGTGGAAAAAAATTATGTTATCATCATTCTTAAATGATCTAATATAATCTCTCTTCAAAGCTTACAATGAAAGAAAAAACAAAACAAAACAAAACAAAAAAAGAAAAAAGAAACACTTAGATGTAGTAATGGTTTTTCTTCTTATATCTACTATATATAAAAATTTAGTTGTAATATATTTAATTTAATTAACACATATTGAAATATTTTGTTTATAGCCAACATCAAAATGTCTTTTTATTAATAATATTTTTTAATTCCAATTTTCCACTCCATATTAATAATCTAGGGAACTACACATCTCCATTAATTGTAAAAAGTGTCATTGAGCACAATAATATCCTAAAATCTCAGTAAAATTTTGAAAATTTTCAAGTGGAGAAGATTACAAAATAGACATTTATTATAGTAATCAAAATGGTGAGTGGAAAATTGTCAAGAAGTTATAAATTGGAGATATTTTAGGGAAAATACTTCATATTTCCTCAATATACAGGTTTAGGATCCAAATATAAGTTATGATATTCATATTGTGCAAATAGAAGCCTTACAAATACAAACTGCATATAAAATATATTGCCTAAAACTTTCATCCTTCCAAACATTTTTAATTGAAAATTTCAAAATCGTGTAAAAGGTCTATCTTTGTTGATGTTAACTTACTTACTTACTTTTATGGCATGGGATACGAATTAACATACCCACATAATTATATTACAAGTTCGTAAGTTATAGTGCATGTTACCATGAGAGCTAGATTCATAGACACAATTATGAATTTTTAACACACCAACATTCAATCAGTTTCACACCATGTGAGCAAAAGAAACAAACATATATACATAAAATGAAGAAATCTTGTATCAAATAATAAAATAACCATGTAACTCTGGTAAATAACTAGTACACTACCACTAGAACAACACCACCTGAGGGGAAATTTTGACTTACTCTACAACATTGAACAAAAATGTATATACATGTGTAATTTAAAGCAATGAACCTAACATCATAGGTTGGTTGAACTAGTTCCAATTCCCTCCTCGCCTTCTAAAACCCACTTATCACTCATATTACAATTAATAGATGATTATGCCTAACCACATACAAGTTTTTCAAAACAATTAATCACCTTAGGAAATAGTTTTGAATATTCCATCATTGTTCTATAAACATTAATGAAGGCATACATTAATTCTTCATTGTAAATTTGAAGGATTTTCATTTATAATAATTCCATAGTTGTGAATAAAATAAAATATGTGATAGGTTATCTTTATTGGCCTTTCGTTTTTCTACCTTCATGTCAGCAACATTTTTTTCCCCTATTAACTTTCCCTATCCTTTCTCTTTATTATCATTATCATACCTCTGTATTTAAATCCACTTGAACTCATATCTATAACAATGGAATTACATAATTAGGGGCTTGAACAGGAATAATTATAATGTGAATGAAATAATCAAAATAGTCTACAATCAAAAATACATAAATATATTCAAGATAAAGCTTTTTCCCAACAGTATTACCTTCAAGACATAACTCACCCATATGAAAATACGTAGCCTTAACTATTATACAATTCTCAGTGAAGTGGGGAAAGAATGGAAGAGAAGAGAAGAGGAGATAGAAGTGAGGGAAGGGAATATAAAAGAGAAGGAGAAATAGGAAGAAAAACCTAAAAAATAAGGAAGGATGGGGAAGAAGGAGAGGAGAAGGAGAAAGCAGAGAATAAAAAGAGGAAGAAGAGGATCTCAAAGACAAATAAGATGAGGAAGAATGACTCCAAAAATTGGAGAAGCAGAAAAAGAGTAGTAAAATAAGGGGAAGACAAGGGAAAAGGAAGGAGTAGAAGGAGATATATCCTTGGGTATTATGAAATTCTCAAGTAATTTGTGAAAGGACGGAGGAGGGGGAAAGGGGTATAGAAGAGAATACAAGAGTGAAGTTACAACGATAATATGGAAGAGAAGGAGAACGAGTAAGATGAAACTTAAAAAGAAGAAGGATGTAAGATAGTTTTGAAAAGAGGAGGAGGAGGGTAAAGGATGGAAGAAAAAGAGGAAGAGTGGAGATCAAAGAGGATTATGAGGAAAGATGACTCTCAATAGAGGTGGAGTAGAAATTGAGGAGGAAAATAAGATGAAGATAATGAGAAATAGGGGGAAGAGAAAAAACATAACCTTCGGTTTTACGCAATTCTCAAAGAAGTGAAGGAAGGAGGAAAGAGGGAAAAGAGAGGAGAGGAGACAACACAGGATAAAAGTGATGTAAGTGAATAAAAAATATGAAGAATATATTGAAGAAGGAAAAATAGGGAAGAAGATGGGGAAGCATAGGAGGAAAAGTAGAAAGTAGGAAAGAAGAAAAGGAGGAATGGGGTATCAAAGAAGAACTGAAGAAATGAGGAATCTAAAAATAAGAGTAGAAAAAGAGGATGAATATAAAAGAAAGTGAGGGATTGGAAGGAGACAAAGGGTAAGGAGGATTCAAGAAAAACTGAATGATTATTTACGGGGAAATAGGAAGATGAAGAAGGGAGGAAGATGAAAAGTGGTGGGAGAAAAAGTTGATGATAGGGAATAAGAAAGAGGAAATGATCAATAGTACGAGGGGGATAAGAAAATAAGAGAGGGAGAAAGGATGAGTATAAAATGAAGAGGAAAGGGAAAAAGTACGAAAAAAAAAATAAACGAGGAGGAGGAAGGATGGGTAGGAAAGAAAGAATGGGAAGGAGTAGTAAAAAAAATTGCGTGGGTTAAGGAATAGTCATTCAATATTTTGAGCATAAAAAAATCATATTTAACTCTATAATCTTACTTACAACAAATTTTTGCACATATTTCAAGTCAGAAACAAAATTTTGGAGTTTTTCATAGCAATCAGGGTAGAATTTGAAGGAATCCTCTAGTTTGTATTCTCCTTTTCTATAAATATTATCAAGACGTTTCCTAGAATATAAATAGAACCCAAAAACAAAGTTCATATGATAAAGTTATGGTCCTGGATAGTTGATGTACCAACTACACTCCCCATGGCCCATTATGTCATCACCACCTTAGCTACTATGGTTATATTCCTTTTATTTTGGGATTTTTTCGTCTTGGGACACTATGATATAATTTAGTTTCATCCCCCTTTTATGGAGATTTTGCAAATAAAAATGGTGAATTTACTACATTGAAAAATAGAGAGGTGTGGCTTTATGTTTTATTTGTATATTATACAAAGGGTTTCCACGTTAATTCTCAGTGTGCTTAGTGTGTGTGCATTATAATTTAATTTATATTTTCCTAAGAATATATATGCATTAGATAACTTGGAAAAGTTTAAAAATAGGAGGATGAGGGAATAGAAAGAGGGAAAAGAGGAGGAAGAAGAGGGAGACAGAGAGAGGTTGAGGAGGGAGAGGAAGATATATTCCTTAAACTGACATTCTTTTTTTTTTAACTATTATTAGTAGCGATCATTGCTATAAATTAGAGTGTTATCAGAGAGAGATTATACACATGACAAATCAAACTTCAATATCCTCATTTATAGCAACAATTACAAATATATGGGAAATAAATTACTAACTTCAACACATATAGATCGTGACTACGATGCATACATACGAAGCAACAACATATAGACTGACTCATCGTGACTTATAATGAAAACTGCACATGTCATCAGAAGCATTACTTCCAACACCCTCCCTTAATTCTTTCATGGAAAACACATATTACAACAATAATATTGATCTCTATATAACTGGTCTTCGTGAACACATACACCCATTCTGAAATCTCGCAAACACCACTCTATCTTCACTACCACATCTTCGAGTTGTTACTTGATCCATTTAATACATAACTTTCTCATACCATATTTGATGTACTTTGCAAAATTGACGCTTCTCGACCTCCCAGAGCATGACGGGTCAATCTTGATACTGAACCATCCTATGGACATACCGCAATATATTGAACACATGGTATTCCACTATATTTCCCAGTTATCTATGAAGGCAAAAGTCTGGATACTGAATGTATTCAGAAGTCAAGTATACAAGGTGACCTCTTAAACACATAATCAAATTAACCTATAATTTGATGTTCCTGGCTCCACACGATGCCACAAGCTTATAACAGATTATACATAATCAAATTAGAGATATGTTCTTGTGGCACTATATGCATCCAGAACCACCAATTTGAAAATATTTCAATATGTTCTATAATTGGTTCTTTATTTCATTTTTCACATTATAGTTGGACAATAACACACTATAATATAATAAAACCTCAACACACACCAAAGCATTTTTACATCATAAAAAAAGACCAAAAAAGTACTCAAACAAAACCAATGCCTTCTTTTAATCTATGAAAATCCTGATTAAAGCAATGTTGGTTGTGAAGATTCCAACGACAGCATCATATCGTCATTGATATATCCTAATCATGTCTCTATAGCCAGTCTCGTGACCTTTTATCATGGTATGGCCAATAGTTCTCAGTTTTTTGGGTATCATTCTGGAAGACATAGATCTACATGGGAATTACCTCTAGACTTAAAATATATGTTTACAAATTATTGCCCCTCCTCCACACAGTTCGACCTTTTATTTTATGGTCAATGACAGATCCTCCACATACTCCATGGTTCAAGTTTGAGCTTGGTTTCATATTTGACTTTTCTGAGGGCTCAACATGGCTTTCTCTCACACAAATCCATTATCCAACCCAAAATCAGTGACGATTTGGTGCCTTTTATGTGAATAATTTGTTTTCCAACATCCTTTATCATTCATTGAAACATATGGGAGTACAGTTGTTTATCGACGAGAGCGAATTTGAGTTGTCGAATTACTTTCCAAACAAATTACATCACTCCATTTTCTTTCCTTTTTTGTTCACATCACCTTTTTTTTTTCTTCTGTTCAAGGTGCATTTGAATATGTGATCGAAAACCTGATAAATATCCAAAGTCGCATCTGTAGCAGTGTGTTTCAATAAACCAACATTCATGTTCGGCCCAAATGACCTTGTTGCAGCTGAAATACCAACAATCCTTATTTGCTTCCCATTATTGTTTCTCTTCCCATATGGAAAATCCAATACACTACTCAAATACACATTTCTCTCTTCTTTCTTCACGAAAATTTGTGATGACGTAGTCAACACTAGGGCCTTCCACAATTGGTCATGAAAGTTTCCTAACAGAAAAATTGTACAGGCATGTTGTATAAAAAAATTTGTATTCCACATCTCGGCCACTTGGTTGTAATCTTATATTACTACTTGTACAAATTTAGAGGAAGCATGAATTCAAAACTAAGAAGGCCCCAGTGATTTATTTTCCCAACTTAGTGAATAGATAAATCCAACCTTAGTTATATACCAATATATTCAAATTGATACCAACCCCATGATCCATTTAATGGTAAGGCATGGAATCATAAGAATGAACTTTGAATTGTTGGAAATTTAACTAGTTTCGGTCTTCATAATTTTTGTTGTATTTATTTCAATATGTATATTATGGAAAAAACAAAAGAATAAAAGAAAATTTTATTATTTTAAAGCATGGGTTTCATGCCCATTATTGATGGTATTCTAGATAAAATCAGGGTCTTCATGATTCCATGGTTTGTTAGGTCATATGATTTATTGATCATGAGTCAAAGGAGTCAACATCATGTTTATAAGACCCATTTGGATGTAATTTGTAAAATAATTTTATTTTCAATCTATAAGGTCTTGGAAACCTCAAGAGAACAAGTCGGCCCTAGAAGAGATAAATAAGCCAAAGAAGAGATATTCAACTCACATAAAAAGCCTAAAAACAAAGACATCTTTGACCTCATTTGGCACTCATCACCAACAAGTTTTATTTGCAATAACAAGGATGAAGAAAGAGGAGTGAAGGTTAAGGAAAGAGAATACAAGATATAAGAAGCAAGGAGAAACCATGGCGAAGGGAAAGGAAAAGTTTTTGGGCAATTTTCTCTTACAAGTGTGAGTTTCTGGAGTGGTTGCAGGGCTCGTAATTTCTACAGTCACTGCAAGTTTGAAATTCTATTACAAGAAGGGTCTAAATTCTGAGACTATTGTTGTTGTAGAAGGGTTTTTCTTTGGTTTATCTAGTTTGACTATGATCCTATTGGAGGGTCTATTTGGAGGGATGACTTGGTGCTAGGAGTAGGGAAATTTTTATGGGTGAAATTTCGCAAATGGGTTATTTTTTGGACATTTTCTGAAGAAAAAATTATTTTCCTTTTTTTTACATATATATGATTAAATTGATGATATTCGCCAAAAAATTACCAATTTTAATAGTAACTTACATGTTTTTTATTAAATATTTTCCTACATTCTATACGTATGAATTTTTAAATGATAAAATTTTCCTACAATACTATATATGTGAAAAATATTACATCCCTAAAAAATATCGTGGCTAGGAGGAGGACTTGTTCTAAATTATGGGTCTTTTTTGTCTCATTTCAAGAACATTCTATAAGAAGAAAAAGAGTTTTTCCAGGTTTTCACTTTGGACGATTTTTTCCCTAACTAAGAGCCTAATCTCTGTGTCCTTTCTTGCTACTGTTATTGTTCTTGATAATTTTTTGATGAAATATCTAAATGAAAGAACACAATAATATTAACTAAGTTCACAAGAAAATATTAAGGTTAAGGGAAATTGAAATTAATAAGGTGCCACATAGCATTTTCCCAACATGGTATCAAAGCTAAGGTGAACAATAAGGAATTTGGAAGGATCATCTTGTGGACACAAAGAATGGTTTTCTTGTCAAAGAGAATCATTTGTTGAAGGACACAAGCAAAGAATGAAAATACCTATTTTTATATAAGGAGGGTTTCTACATTGAAGAAGATGAATACTACATCAAAGGAAGATATCTGCGAGAATCTAAATTAGGGTTAGCAAGTTTGAGATGCAGGAAAGACAAGTTGTAGAATCAAGTGTTGGAAGAGAGACCTCATTGACCTTGGGAATATTTGTCTTGCTCAAAAGAAGACTATAAAAAGGATAATTGATCTCTCTCAAGAAGCACTAATTGGTATAAATATTTAAATAAAGCATCAAAGAATCTTGGTACCATTCATCTTGAAAGTTGTTGTTGGAGGAATCCCAAGGAACATCTTTCAAGGACATTATTGTAGTATCTTCAAATATCTTGAAGATATCAAGAAGGTTGGAGACATGATCAAAGAAAAGGAGAATCTTGGTTAACAAGTAAGTATCATATTATCACTCCATTTATGAATCTACAGGTCATAAGGTTTCTTTCTTCAAGGAGATAAATAAGCTCGTTGGAGCATCGAATTTGTAGCATGGAAGAAAAGGATAGACCTAGCACTTACTAAACATGAGGTAATGGAGTATGTTACTGGTGAAATTATGGAACCTGGAAAAGACAACACTCAAGAACTAGTGAAGTACAAGAACAGGGAAATAAGGGCACAAAGGATCATAGTTGAATCCATTAAGCATCCTATAATTCCATTTGCTGCAAATTTGAGAATTTCCAAGGCTACGTATGACAATCTAGTGAACTTGTACTATGTCATTACATCAGGACAAAATATTTTTTTGTGGAAAAAGATATATAGAATGAAGAAATCAAATTATGAGTACAATAATCCTTACTCATGAATATATCTTAGTTAAGAGATCGCTTGCAGGGGCTTCGAGAAGTGATTTATGATTCAGAAATGACCATTTGTGTATTGAATGCATTGCCACTAGATTGGAGCATCTTCGTAACAAGCATATAATACAAGAAATATTCAAATCCCTTTGATGATTTGTGGGACCAATGCATTTAGGAAGAATCTAGAATCAAGGTAAAATAATGAAAATGGATCAGATGAACAATCTCAAGCCTTACTAGCTAGATTTAAGCAACTAAAGAAGGGAAAGTTTGGAAAGTCCAAGAAGAAAGATATGTCCAAAGTTCAATGCTTTAATTGCAATAGTTTGGACACTTAAATAGGGGTTGTCAAAGCCAATAGAATAACAAGAGAAAGGAAATAAGCGAGAATCACATAACTGAAGAAACGGGAGAACCTAAGAAGAAGCCAAGGAAAGAAGACGTGAAATATCTTTACTTTTGAAAAACGCACTCTATTTTTCACAACATTTATCAAGATTGGTCTTTCCTTTAGGAAAATATTCATTCTTTTTTATATAAGAGTCTTGATTTTCCATAACATCAGCATGTGATAGTAGCATATGTAGAGTCTACTTCATTAAGGAGCTTTTTAGAAATCATTTAGTCTTTCAACATAAATAAATAAGCCATTTTGTATATTATTAGAGGTATTCATATTGCTTAGATGGATCATCATGATCCTAGACAATTATTGTAGAAAGGACAATTAATATGTGGACCTAAGAAACATTCATAATGTTGTAAGAATTATTTGATTTTAATAATATTGAGAAAAGTGAATACTGATTTGGAAAAGATAGAGTATAAAGAGATCCTAAATTCTAATCCATGTGGAGAGGATCGAATTTTTACACTTTCCAAAATCTCTCAGAAGAAACCCTTGGGGAGTAAGAAAATGGTTTAAATCAAAATTAGAATGGAGAAAAGTATGTAATAAAACCCCAGTGAGGAGAAAACTGCACTGGGAAGGGGTAGGAAAATCAATGTTGTGGAAAAAGCAAGCTTTAAAGAAGAAAACTTATACTTTTGTGAAAAACAAAAGAAAATCCTACATTATTATGGGAAACTGCAACCCAAAATAGTAGGACGCCATTATGGAAACGATGCTGGGAAAAAGAAGGCATAAAAGTGCCTTCACCAGGATAAGAAGAGGTTGTTAATTCTAGGGTGCGGAGGTCTGTGCTCGGGGGAGAGCTTGGAGGAAGAAGCTCATAGATTGGAAGCAAAATTATCTTTTCTCATTAGTATTATGCTTCCATAGAATTTGATTATTCATTCTTTGTGTTATATTGAAGATAAATTATTGCGTTGTATTTTATTAACAACAAGTAGTGGACTGAATTACCATGAAATTACGATGAATTTGTGCAGCTTTATAATTATATACATTTGCATAAGGACTAGTGGGGAACCTCGTAGAGTTGTACTTTAATTCACATTTCATGTTATTGATCATGTTACTTTAATTGAAGCTAAGTGAATAGTATTACCCACGTTATGTCCCAAACCATATGTGAGGGATAGCCTTATTGTGGTGCAGCGGTGCATTAATATTTAGTTGGGTAGACTATGTTTCTATATGTCTCTTTAGATCTAAAAGGGAAGAGTGCCCACGTATGTAAATACTAATTATAATAAGTGTTAATTGGCCATATGTAGATTCTATTATAATAAGTGTTAAGCCAGAATTCTGCTATCATAAAATAAAATAAAATAACTTTGCTAACCCAACTCCCCAGATAAATTAAATAAATGAATTCATTTCAGGTTTTCTGGAGGTAGTTAATTTAGGAGGATAATTACTCCTATGGTGCCTATGCTCTGTATTGGCAGCGCTCTATTCTGACTTCATTTATGAAACTAGGAACAGAGGCTTATCATCCTCGAGAAGAGAACGAATAGGAAGGGAGAGGTTTACATATCAGAAGTAAACAATTGATTTCACAAGGCATATTACAAGAATGCAGTAAGATAGCATTCCATTCACATCCTATTAAGCATAATTCAGGAAACGCAAGTCAAATCATGCGATAGAGGAAGTTCGAGTGCATCCATTTATATAAGAGTCTCAAAAAGGAAAATAATTATGTTGAGCATGTATTCTTAGAACCAAGTAAGAAATAAGACATAGTATCCCATTAGAGTTACTTAACACTACAATATATGCTTTGACCAAAACAAAAAAATAGGACATTGTATTAATACGCCTAACTAGTATCAACACAGTTGCATTAACCATTGATTCAATGAGTAATTAACAGTGAATTTCCATTAGATAAACAAAGGAATGGAAGTAATTTACAACACATATATAGAAGAATGAATAAGAATATGGAGCAGAGGATTGGAAATAAGAAACTGCAGGTAAACTATAAGGGACAATTTCACTTTTGCAAAGAACTCGACGCACAGTAGATAGTATCACTAAATTTTCCAGTAACAATAAAACAAAATATTCACTCTGGATAAAGTCGAGAAATATAAATTTAAATTAGAGAAATACGTTGTCACTGTATATATATATATATATATATATATATATATTGATTGAAATTTAAAAGTTTTGAACACATAGATTTACATCTCCCTCGCAACGGTTCACAGTTCTCATGCCTCGACCTCAATAATTAGAATCACTTATAATTATGGAAACAAAATAGAGAACCATCAAACCAAATTGTTCAATGCTCAAACAAATGAGTACAATCACTAGTAGGGACTGCTAATTCTAGGGCCTTCAACGGAGCCAGAGACCAACCTGGACAAAAGAACCCATAAATTAATCGACATGCGAAATTCCTCAAGCTTTGGGTGCAGAGGAGGTAGTGAGGTAGGGAGAACTCACCTACACAGACCAAGTAGACAGAAATATTAAAAATTATAAAAGCATAGGACAAAGAAAGTGTTAAAAGTAAACTGATAGAAAAAAACAAGTGGAGATTCTTACCTTGTTGAATGACCACTGAATCGGTCCCTCACATGACCCTGCACATAGTGGAAACACCCTATAATTATACAAGTATAAATGGCCATAAAGTCTTAGTGCACTATAGGAATTGGATGCTAAAAAGTACAATAAGATTTAACGAATAAGCAGAGTAATTACCTGGTGGGATGGGCGTGGCAAGCATGGGTACCAACAACCCTTCTCAACTCTTCCTCTCCGAAAATCCCTACAAGAGCAAGTATAATATGCATGATATGTAGTAAAGCGAGAGGAATTGGGAAACAAAAAAAATACCAAAACCTCATATATACAGGTACTTACCATTAAAATGTGGTCGAAGCCATGGCTGTTGGAAGGACGCATTGCCCAAGCCACACAGGAGGAATTCTGGTGAACTGTGAAAACCCTCACCATGGGGTTTTAACACCAATTTTCCAACCTGTAATTTAAATCGAGAATTGGATGTAAGAAAAATATTAATTCGAATAAAGACAGAAAATAAAAAGGCCAGGGAAGAAACCCTTACCTCGGCAGACTATTAACAAATCTAGACATGAAACCAGCAAACCCATGACGAGAAACCCAAAGAAATTTCATGAAGGGAAAAAACCCAAGGATAGGGTTTTCCCCGTGTCTTTTGGAGTGCATATGTATCATAAAAAAAAATGTCATCAGTAAAACTATATCTCATATTAAACTAAACACAGAATGAAAAAATTGGATATGAAAGTTGAGCCTAAACGGATATACTGTTTACCTTAACCAAAGTCGCTTTGGCCACCCAGAAGGAATAATTGTGTATCAGGTGTGCGTAATGTCAATAGAGCAACATATAGAAGTGTTTTAGTTGAACCATCCAAGGTAGGTGAGAATCTCATACCCTAGAAGGGTCGAAGGGGAGCCACAACCACCTCTTCTGAAATTAGAGTGCCATCACCGAGCGAATGAGGAAAAAAACGAGGTTAAGGCCTTAGGGTTTGTGAAATGGCACGAGGGTCGTAGATCAATTGTGGATTGATCTCAACTGTCCACCATCACTTACCTTGAGACTTGAGTAAACCACGTGAAAGAGGCAAGATGTCACATGGATATATACAGTTGGCGATCGGTGGGTGGATGGTGTTTCCATACGGAGCGTTGCCATAAATCCAAGGCAAGGCGGGTAGATATGTAACAAATTTAAATGTTGGCCTATAATTTGACAAGAGTGCCATGGTATATGTATAAAAACCCTCCACCAACATACATATCTTATTAGGAAGTTAAATAAGCCTTTATCCAAATTATGTGAGGTGCCCTAATCAAACAATGAGGCTACAAACTATACGAGTTAGATTTACCATATCACGTATAGTTAGATTTACCATATCACACTTGACATTATTTAATAATATTTCTAAACATTAAAATGTTTCAAGAATGGTGTACACATGATCATTAGAAAATAGAATAAAGTAGAACAATGTGATGGAAAAAATTAGGCCTCAGAGGAGAATCAACCCGAGGATCTCCCTAACCCTATACGATGAGGAAAATAGCTAGAAAAAAAATAAAATTGGGTATGTGACAAAATAAGTGTGGTCGGTTGGCCTATGCGTTGCTATATTGCACAAACCATCTCTATTTGTTCTCTCACTATCAACTCTAGGATTCTCTACTCATCAATGGAAAAAAATGCACTCAAATGGAATGAAACCTCCTTTCCTCCAACTATCCCAGTTATAACACAACTCAATAGACTCCTAGAAGGTAATTTTGACTCCTTCAACTCTTAACTAGATTTATAATATCAATTCTTCTAGAGTCTTATTCATCATGATCACATTGCTAGCCCCTTTTCTATGAATAATTGGGGATGATTTTTTATTCTCTCAAAACATGGTGGTCAAAACAGAAAGCTCAACTACTGGGTGGAATAAATTTTGCATACAAACTCTGATTTAAAAAATTATTCCACTGTTGTAAAGGTATTAAATAGCTCTAAGGCGCATCATACTTATCCGAAAAATTTGTATCCTCAGAGCGCCATTTGATGCCTCAAATTTCTTCCGCGAGGTTTTAAACTCTAATTCACCAAATTGGGACCCACTACGAAAAATGGTCCTCTGATTTGATTACCCCAATTTTCTACTCTAAAGGCATAAATATGGTCAACAAATAATATAATGATCCATTATATATCTCTTTCTCCTTCCTAACTTACTCCTATATATCTGCTTTAGTCCTTGATATGCTAATTTATTACAAACTTATATATGTGTGTTCATAGTAAATTTCTTGTATGCCATTTCACTGTGAAAATCTAATAGAGTGGACATAACTAAGATTCTTAATTCTAGTTAATAATAAAAAGCTAGTTTATCATTAAATCAAGGTTTAGGAAGTTTTTAAATGAAAGTTCTTATGGAAAATGAAATATCATTAATTCATATATAAATTTAAATCTAATTTGTATGTATTTATCCATACTTGTAATGGACTATGATTTGGGGCACTTTAACTATCTAGTGTTTTCGCTTCTTTTGCTGAAACCTAGCAATACCATTTTTCCTAGAATTGTAATTTTTATTTTTAAAATATATTTTTTAATATACAAATGGATTGAGTGCTCTAAAAAGTCTCAGGCCACTTGCACTATGTAGACAACATAGCTCAAACTTCCCACAATTCCTTGTCGAATTTCATAGAAAGTTTGATTGAAAAATATCCTAGATTAAGGGCCAAAGCATACAAGACTATGTACTATGACTTGAATAACATATCTAATGATCATTTCATATTATAAATTATATAATTTTTTTTGGAATATTTCTAATTGAGTCACCCAAAAACCGCAAATGTTGAAATTGATCTTTCTATTCAATTTAAAGTAATAAACAATGAGCACATTGAAATTTTACTCACTTATAAGAATTCAAAACCTCATAAATTCTCTCCTATGCATCTTTCATTTAATGCGGTAAAAAATTCATTTATAAATTCATGGGAGGCTCCAAATAATAAAGCTTTTTATTTGAGAGTGTAATATGATCCATGTATGGAGGAAATTTCAATGCATTTCACAACATAGGTTGCATGTGGAAAAAGGTGATGAGTGTACAACAAAGAGCATTTAGAGAAAATTCACATCAATATACAGCAATTCTTGATTGAGCCTAGAGGCACTTTATACAAACCATTGTGAGAGAGATGTGTGATCGTGTGCATGCTCAATGTGGAATTGGCAGGTATCCTTATTAAAATGCAATTAAAATATTCTCTAAATAGAAAAGCATTGTTGGCTATAATACAAAACAATAATGAATATGCATGTTTAGTTGGTTTTAATTAAAAGCATTATAAAATATCAATAATCCCAACTTCACTATGGTCACTAGATTTGTCATTCATTGCAACTAATTGAGTTGAATCATAATTATTATTTTTATTATTAATATTATTAACTTTTTTTTGAATTTTTTTTTAATAATTCTTTACTACAACATTTCCCCTACATAGAATGTCTCTAGCCTCAATGATAATAACCTTACACACTAAAGATTTGGATTTATATATAAGATAATATTTTTTTATTTACAAATAAAAAATTAAATAGTATGGTTTTTTTGTTATTGTATTTATGATTTGCTAGACTAGTTTATGGTTTAAGAAAATGTGATTGTGCTTTAAGAAACTATCATTCAAAGACATTTAAGTTATCAAAATTGTCTTAAGACTAATTTTGGTATTTCCTCCTAACTATTATAAACTTCAAACTTCAACCACTTAAAATAAATTTTTTACATTGCAATCACAATAACACAACTTGAATTCATAACCAAAGTCAGTATAAATTAATAGTAAATTGTGAACTTGCTTTATTATCGCTTAGAGATTAGAGACGTTGCTTGTTGATCGATGTTATGTTTGTTTTAGTAATAGGAAATTGCCTTTTCAATTCATGCGTCCCTCTTTTTCCTAGCTTTCTGGGCCTCTCTGCCATATCTCTTACCTTTTCCGTTGGCAAGATTGACACTTCAGGTTTCGTACTGTCTTATTATACTTGTCTAATTTCTATGTCACCGGAAGTAGAGGATATCTCCCTTTGTTGGGACAAGAATTCTAGAGGCAGGGCACCTGCTCCTGAGTCTGTCGCACCCTTGGGATGAACAACATGTCGTGTCTTGGGAGCATCACCTAAGTTGGCCAGTTGTGAACACCCTCCAAAACCATTAAGGCCTTATGGGGAAAAACCCTTATTATTTGTGGGAGTTGACATTGAATGAAGCAGAGTTATGAGTCTCTCTACCTGGGAATTGATGAGGTGCTTCTACTATATTTCATCAATATGAAACAGTTGAAAACATAGGTTTCTATTCATTGGAAGCCACCAGTGGGCTATTTTCCTACTATTAGCATCCTAATGAACTGTTGGATAAATTTTCATTTCCTTAACTAAGGCGGCCTTAAAATTGTCCTGCATAAATATTGGGTTCTAGGTAGTGTCTGTCCGTAGCTCCAACATTGATCGGTCATCTTCAATCCCCTCCTAGAGAAACCAAAATCTCGGTATCCATGGGTGAAATTGGTTTGTTTTCCACTAGAGCTGTGGAAGAATCATATTACCATGTAGGTGGAAAACAACATTAAAAAATATGTTTATTTTGATGAGATGTCCTTAGTATCCTTTGACAAAAGAATTCTCTTGGTCTTGGTTGAAATGGACATGGAGAAAGGACTTCTTAAAGAGTTGGACATCACAATGGGGAACAATGCCTTCTGTCAAAGGCTTGATTTCTAGAATGTGCCCTTTAGATGTTTCATTACCATCATAATGGACATATAAAGGTGGGTTTTCCTATGACTAAGGAAAATAATCCTAAAATTCTTATTCAGAAGGTTCTAGCGTCTACTCCCTCCTCTTTTGGCCTCACTTTGTTAGCTATTTTTTATTTGGGAGGTGGTATGGCTTTGACTAGAGGTATAGGGTTTTCATTGGACTCCTTATCATCTTTCAGTGTCGGAGATTCCACCTCCTAATACATATAACTATGGCACTATGGGGTCGAATACTAGAGGATATATATTATCGGCTCTTAGAATTGAGGAGGTGATGAGAGCTTTGGAAATCCTCTCTATGGATTCCTCGTCATTGGTGAACCTCACAAAAATCTCAAATGATGGTTCATTTACTCCAATGTATGGGTATGGTACTTCCAGTGGAAGGATGTCACAATAATTGGCTTCTCGGTCAAATTTCTCATGGAGTCACTATCTAGAAAGTTACTTGATTTTCTATTTGCAGATGATGTCTCTTTATTAGATAGTTTAGCTTGTAAACAACTTTTCCTTCTTAAGTTGTTGTCAATGTTATAGAGTCTCCATCATATATCAACCCAACCCTTTGTTCAGGGGGGCAATCCCATACCACCTTATTCTCTACTTGCTTGGGTCCCACTTCATCGTTATATGTCATTCCACATGTGAGCATCTCTCCTGCCTACTTTGGTTCAATGGGAGGGGAACATATAGTGAAGGGTTCGGGATCCCTAGATCCCACCTCCCTATCCTCCCTTAATCTTGAATCTACTTTGACTTACCCTTATCCTCCTCCTTCATCTACCTCCCTTTTGGATTCTATTCCTACATTCTAGAACATCACTATTAGGAAGAAAAGGCCAAATAATAAGAATTTTCCCGAGACATTTCACCATGTGGGGATATTTTCAAAGAGATCTCTAATCCTATGGATGCATCTAGGGCCCTTAAAGTATATGGGTCCTCCATTGAGGGTCTCACATGATTATTATATACAAAAAAATCATAGGAGTTGGGGGGGCTCCTAAGCATCGAGCCCTTCGTATACTTAACTATCATCCTTTTCCAGGAAACTATGGTTCCAGTAGAAAAAAAACCAAAGAAATTCTTCTAAAAATCTACTCAAATTGGTGCATCTTTGTTTTTGATGCAGTTGGATGTTCTAGAGGTCTCTCGATGATGTGGAATACCAGGGAGGCCTCTATTAAGTCATTCTCCTCTATGGTTAGGATTATCTTGGAAGGAACTCTTAGGGGTTAACATTTATGGCCCTTATCAGGACATAGATATTTTCTAGAACCATATATCCCATAGTGGTTTACTCAATGCACGAAATATTATAATGGAAGGATATTGAAACTTCACAACCTCTACCAATGAAGTATGGGTAGGATCCTCTCGAACTGGTCCATTTGTATCTGTGATTTCTCAGCTGCTTGCAAATGCAAATCTATTGGATATCCACCCTTGTCTGATCGGATTAGCCTGGAGAAATGTAATATTCCCAATTTTCCATCAGTTAATTGGAATATTAGAGTTCTTAATTTTATTGCTTAGTAAGTAAATAAAAGGGTGTAGGGACCCATAAACCCCATATATGAATAAAATCCACTTTTTTGTGTGAATGTGGGTTAGTTAGACAACGGATCAGCATTATGGAGTTGTGGAGCAACTTATTAATGGAGGAAGAGTGGAGATCATGGAGAATAATGAGGAATATGATGGAAATAGTGGAGAAGTAAAAGTAAAATCATATATAACTAAAAAAGCAGTGATGGAGGAAATGATGAATTAAATGCACACATAATGGAGAGAGTGGAAATTAATTATAGAGATCATAGAGATCATGGAGATCATGGAGAGATAGTGCAGTCTTCATGGAGACTAGTCGCCACATGTGCAGCGCAGTTATGAGGTGGGCCAAGCCTAGGGAAGGCTCACAACCATATAAGGAAGATGAGGAAATCAAATCAAATCAGTCTGGAATTTGATATTGTATTGTCGTTTGACATTTCTTTCCACGCTTCAGCTGTTTAGCTAAGTTTCTTGTGTTGTTTAGCAAATGGGTGTTCCTGAGCAAGAATCCCACCCTTACCCACGAGGTACTTCGAGTACCTACTCTGGGAAGGTTATTTTGAGCATCCATTCATCATCCATCATTGGTGCCACATTCAGCGCCTCTCTTCTGCATATACAGCTTCGGGAATTACGCATTCTTGTCTTAGGGTTTGAGAGGAGGAAAGTAGTTTCTAGCATTTCAGCTAGGAATCATATGGAGGGTTCATCCTTTCACATTATGCATTCATTTCAGCCTTCCAGGAGCAGCATTGTGACATCCATCATCAATCCATCACTTTACACCTCCATGCAGCAGCATTTCCCTCAGGAATTGCGCGGTCCAGCAGGGTAGATCTAGTGGAGGAAGGAAGTTCCAAGTATTTCAACTTGGAATCCTATGAGGGACCATTCCCTCACTTTGGTGATATTATTTCTATCAGCTGTGAGCTATATCTCATCATCTAGAAGCAAGATACAGCTTCAGCCTCCTTGACAGCGCAGTCCATTCCATCATTTGTGCAGTTTTCAGTTGCAACTTGAGCCGGGGAAGGAGGAGCTAGATCTCAAGTTTCTAGCTTGAGATCTAGAGAAGGGGTTATCCCTTGATGTATTGAGCTGATTGGGTGCTATTGCAGCATTTATATCATAATTTCAACCCCATATCAATATTTACCCAAGAAGAGTGCATAAGTCAGCCAGCAGGGGTGCAGTTGGCAACCCAAAAAGGGCCGAAAATCCAAAATTAAAATATGGCCAAACCATTTCTGTGTTTTTCTGGGTTTTCTTGGTAGAGTCCATGGTTAAAATCTAGGATATTTCTGAGCACTCCAGTAGTCTCCCACACATGGTTCTTCTTCACAGTAGCAGCACAACATTTCCAGTGCTAGTTTTCATTAATGTATTTCAGCCACCTCTTGTTGGCTTGAGCGCATCTTCTTTAGAGCACTGTGTACTTTATATTTGTTGTTGTTTATAATGATATGACTCATTTGTTTGTGCTCATAGTTATAATGTCTTGATGTAATTTTCAGTTGCAGCATATTTTCGGCATTTTCCAGACTTTAGCTATATTCCTTTTTTGCTTTATTTGGAATGTTGTAGATGTTCTATATTCCTGTCTTTTCCATTTTGGAATATTACAGTGGAATCAGAGCATGATCTTGGCTCATCTTGTGGGCACTTCATGATATCAGAAGAATAAGAAGAAGAAGTCTTCAATGGAGAAAGGATTAATTTTTGCCACACTTCTCTTTAGATCTATGCAGTATCTCCCCGCAGAGATTAAAGAAATGAGAAGGGGAGGGAAAAGAGAAATCTCAATAGGGTTTCAGAATGAGGAAGGTATAATCACTTCCTATCAGCAACATAAACAATCAACAATGCAAAGAGCTCCACAACAATTTTCTATGTCCACTTTCCTTGCCGAAGGAGATGAATGGCATGAAGATGGAGGATACTTAGAGCATGAGACTCTGAGTAATTATCTTGTAGAGAAAAATCTAAATCTATAGAATTCAAGGAGAATCTAACTCTCCAAAATTTCTTTCAGATCAAATAAAACCGGAGACCCCACAGCTGCAATAGAAGAAAAAGGCACATACAGAATAAATTCTCCTTGCCTACTTTTGATGGGTCATCCACAAGCACAGCAAAATCTTGGAGGAAGAAGTTAGATGCATTCTTCCAGCTACATCTTATAGTGGAAGGAGAGGTTGTTGATATTGCAGCACTGCACCTTGAGGGTGAAGCAAAGGATTTGTGGTTAAGCCATTTGAAACATGAAAGAGTGACTGTTTATGGAGACTTCACTCAAAGGTTGATAAAGAAGTTTGATAGAATAAAACCAAAGACACTTTCCATAGAGACTTTTCCCATCATTGATGAGAAAGTACATGAGAAGAAAAAGGAAGATATCATCACTATCACTCCGGAAAGTGAGAAACTACCACCACCATCAGTTGCAGAACTACTTGCATCAGGAGAAAGGGCACTTACATTTTGCAAGATGGTCTTAAGCTCTTGAGATTGGGAGTCCCATGCATGATTCAGGAGACACTACAAGGAAAAACCCTCTAGTGGAGGTTATAACAGAGGTTTTTATTGTTATAAAATTGGCCGAAATTGTCAAAAAAAACTTTTGCTACAACATCTATTTTCGGTAGCGGAGGTTTTGGTGGAGCTTCTAACGGAATTGCAACACAACTAAAAAAATTGGGTGGCCGAAGGTTATTACGGATGTTTTTCTCATCGGTGCGTTATCCAGGTGTCAATGCACCGATGCATTTTAGAGTAAACACCCCGGTGCGTTTCATCCAGACGGTCGACTCGTGGTGGTCGAAGGTGCATGCACCGGGCGCATTGTAGGTGATACAACACACCAAGTCATTCTAATTAGTATTGGGATTCGTACGGTGCCCATAGGTCGTATCAATGCACCCATTCGTAGTATTATAGAAATGCACTGGTGTGCAGTATCACACAAACGCACCAATTTTTCTAATTCGTATTGGTATTTGTGCAGTTCCCATAGGTCATACAAACGCAACGGTGAGCAGTCTCACATAAATGCACTAGTGTGCAGTATCGCATAAACGCACTAAGAGTTATAATTGGTAATTAGTATTTGTGAGGTGCCCATAGGTCTTAGAAACGCACTAGTGCGCTTTATCATACAAATGCACCGGTGTACAGTAACTGACACGCATCAGTGTTCATTTTTTATATTTTAGAAACATCGACCTGTGACAGTGCAATTATTATGATTTTTTTAAATTCATTATACATCAAAATTCGACAAATATCTTATAACAGTATTCATATCAATTAAATTTTTATTAGTGTATTTGAATGTGATGTTTGGATTAATTTGTTATATCATATCATAATTATTGTGAATTTTTTAAATTCAGTATTCATCAAAAGACGACACATATCTTATAACAGTATTCATATCAATTAAATTTTTATCAATGCATCTGAATGTGATGTTTAGATTGATTTTTAATATCATATCATCAAATTTCACATCTCTTCATTATAATATGTAATCATCCATATATTTAAAAGTGGTTTGATGCAGGCGCATCGGGAACCTAGCCATCAATGTGATGTTTAGGTCACATGTTGTGGCTAATCCAAAGAAAAATAAACATTAGGAGTAGTATATTTATTTATTTTATTATTATTGTTATTCATTTATGAGTATTGTTAGTTTTTTTTTATGTTTAAATAAATTATGAATAAAATTAGTAATTGGTTTCTTTCCCTCCGTGTATATAGAGCCAACATAGGGATAAGCACTTAAAAATAGGGAGGTATGATTTGTTGAGAAAAATCGAGAAGAAACCTATTCTAAGAGGAGCAGTTTCATATCTCAAGTATAAATAATGGGATGGTAGTAAGGAAACACCAAGATTTCCAGTATGTAAATTGCAAATGCAAAGGGAAATTGGTAAAATGTTCAGTTTGTGTATTAGAAATTTTCAGTTTATTCAGATTATGATTGACATTATAATTTTCGTTTAAGTCTGCAATTTATATGTATGTTTATACATATGTTGTATGTTATAGAGTTTGAACACAGGAGGCGAAGACAAGTAAAAACATAGGTGGTCGAATGAGAAGTTATGGCATTGTATTTCCATAGCTTTGACAATGCCACGGTTGGGGTTGGAAACCACAAGTTCGTAGGCGGAGTTGTGGTATGAGCACACAGTGCAGTAGAGTGTGGCTTTACAAGAAGCACACAGCGGTGGTGTGGCTTCACAATAAACACACAAATGGAATGCAAGCAAGTGTGATACCATTGCACGTAGGACGTGGGCCAATCACGAGTGTGGACTGTGATACTTGACCGCATACAGGCCCAAGGCCAAAGGGTATGTTGTAGAGGCGTGGTTTGGAGCAATGTGCACAGGTGAGAGAAGTCACGGTATGCAGTGGAGGTGTAGTTTGAAGTTTGAAAGCAACGTGCCACAGCAAATGAATAGAGTGACTTATGACTGTAACGTGTCACAGCAAAACAAACAGTGTGCACAACCAATTGTGCCACCATGCGGAATTCGTTTTGGTCATCAATTTTGAAGGATGGTGATGTTAGTTATGAATAGATTTAATGTTTGGTTTGGAATGAGCAAAGGCTCCATATTTAATCAAATGAGTTGTGTGTTTTTAATGCAATTTTAATTATGTTATACAATTGCAATGGTCCTTTGTGGACTTAATGAATATGGTAAAAGAAATGGAGTTGCATATATGATGCAATAATTTATTACCATAGGGACGTAATTGGAATTGCATACCAGGTAATAGATCAATCCCATCACTTTGGAGGGTAAGCCTAGGCTTTAATAGAATTGGACATTTTTTTTGTTTTAAGAAATAAATTTTAAGAGTGGAATTTGTATTTTCATCATGGTTTTACATTTCACAGCGACAATGGAGAACACAATAGAATAAATTAAAACATATTTTATTATTATTATTATTATTATTATATATATATATATATATATATATATATATATATATATATATATATATATATATATATATATATATATAAGACACTCTTTTTCATACAAAATGGGACAGTTATTGGTATCCCTTTGTCTTTCAATTGGGACATCGTGTCCATTACATTAAACAAAATCTCTGATTTCACAGAAAAATATTTCAAAAAATACAGCACCTTGCTTTGATATCCAAACATAATGATCATCATTCTTCGCTTGAACTGTTGTCATTGTTCGAGCTACTTCCATGACTTGGGTTATTTTGAGGAATGTTTTGTTCATGGTGTCGATTGTTTTCTTCTTCTTCACCTTCCATATACAAACATAAAAATAAACTGTAATGAGTGTATATACTATGGTGAGAATAATGAAAATTACAATATTAAATAATATACATCAATGTAAATCAAAAAGAAATGACATACCATAGCAACAATTGACTCATGAACTACACACATTATTTCAAAACCATGTAACATGCCATCTTTCAAGATTTCATCTGTTGGCACAGTTCCATACTTTTTTTCCTGCAAGTTTTATACCCCATAACAAATCATATATTTAATATAAAATATTTTTTTGTTCTATTAATTATATATGGACCTAAGTAAAACAAGATCGATAGATGCTTATAAATTCCACAATTAATTTCTGATATGCCAACATATACTCACAAGCCATATTTAACATAATGTCAATCAATTCGTCTAATGGTTCTTCTTTGTATGTTAGCACCAGTTTGAAGACATTCAATGATGATTGTTGTAAAACAACTTAAATATACAAAAATTAAATCTAGTTAAGTTGTTATAAGGAAGTAACAATTACTCACAAACTTAGATATCAACCTTTTTCTTCCTTGTCGTCGTGTTTTATGTGTTGAATGGGTTCCATTTTCTTTTATTTTTTGCAAGAAAATACTTGAAAATTAATATTTAATGCTAAATTTCTTATTTATTGTATCTAATCGAAAAATTCAATGATTACATATTACATTTGAAGCACATTGTTGTTGAGATGACACCTTGTGCGATGCAATTATGTCCATTTCTTTGACCATCTCCTTGTACACTTTTTTGGACATTCCTACTGGCATATTTCTGATATCAGCTCGTTCATCTTTTGAGATTTTCATAATCTTCCTGAAAATGTATTATGACAATAAACTATTTAATTTTTATATTGATATATGAAAAATAAATATAAAAAAAGTGATATTTAAAAATGATATCTATAAATAATTCTAGAAAAACATTTAAAGGAATATTACTTTTTCATTCCTTCTTCTTTTTTTGTACGTTTTTGCTATTAAAAGTCTGACATGTCTCATTGACCAATTCTATGGAAACTCGTCTTGTAGTTTAGATAAAATTTGGTTCTTGGAATAACTGGATTGATTTTTATATTGTAAGTGGAAAGAACATCTATACATTTGTTCCACTAGATCCCTCAAACTCTTGTAAAAGTTTTTCCCCATTTCGTTAACCTCCAACACCACTCCAAGCGTGTACACCAAAATTTATTATTGATTTTGCTCAAATGCAGGGAAAAAATATCATAATTATATCGAATGGAAAATTCTTCAAAATCCATCTCATTCCATAATATTTCTCAAAGTTCATCGCGGAGTTCTCCCTATCCATCTCAAGACGTAATATTTACTTCAAATTTTATTTATATTTTCATTATCTAATTGAATTTATGTTTTTTATCCATGTCAATCAACTTAATAAAATTTATAATGTATACAAATTTGCAGGTTCATGCAGATTCATAATCGAGTTTAGATACACAAAATATTCAAACAGCTCCAAAACGTCAGAAGCTCTTATCAGGAGTAGCACACCGCAAGGTGCATTTGGTAGATGAAAATGGACAACCACGTCACCCTGCCAATTGTAACAATATTGCATCTTCTAGCCAAGATCCCAGGACAATGATGATAATAATAATTGTTTGGTATATTAATGTAATTATTTCAACGTCAAACCAATTAATCATGCATTGTCAACATTCTTACTAATTGATATCATAGATTTTGTACTAATCATGTTCAAATATACTTTTTGAAATTATTAGGATTCTAGTGATGATCCTACCTACCATCTTCCGTTGCACCCCACGAAAATTTCAAATCGAGAGAAGGCTTAATTAAGGGAAAAAATTGGAGAGGAACGATACCAAGAATGGTTGAATCAACCACCGATTCAATTCCCACTATGTCCAGATTCACCAATTAGGAATGACTACAGCAATAGTAGTTCTTCACAAGTTGGCACTAGAGGAAATCAAATAGAGGTTGGAATGGATGATTACTTAAGGGATATGACTGCCATGGAGATAATGTTGTTAGATTCATTCCAAAACAATGATCAGCTAGGGGATGATGCTCATATCACTGAAACCCTTTTCAAAAGCCTTAAATTTGCTTCCACCACCCCTCTCTTTGGACCTGGCAGACAGTGAAAGTCTACCCAGTTGGGGACAACGATGTTACTGTACAACTTGAAAGAAAATTTTGGCTTGTTGAATACATGTTCCTCAGAAATTTTGAGGTAAGTTACCATAAATTCCTCCCTTATATAATTTTGAGAAATATAATCACACAATGAACAATACAAATGGTCAATTTTATGAAAGTTAATAATTATCTCGGCATTAATGTACATTTAATATTTTCCATGATCACCAAATACAGGTTATTCAAAGATGAAGTTCTTCAGAGTGATATTATCTTGCTCGGTAGTTGTGAAGAGGCAAATAAATTGTTGAAAATGTTGGGTGTTGATTACATATCATATCATACATTTCCAAATGATTGTATTATATATAAAGGAGAACATGCAGACAAATATATATGTCTGAAATGTGGGCATGACAGGTATGATAAATCAAAAAATAAGGGTAAATCACGTGGTCCTCCTTTTAAGATATTGAGGCACATGCCTATAATCCCAAGGATTCAAAGGCTCTTTCGTTGCAAAGAATTAACTATGTTACATGGATGGCATGCCTCACACCGAAGTGAGTTTGGAGTTATGTGAACCCCAACTGATTTAATAGCCATGAATCATATAGAGGATACATGGCCCCGAAAATTCAAGGATGAAGTACGAATTCTACGACTAAGCACAGCCATGGATGGCGTTAACCCATATTCCCTCTAGAACACCAACTATTCTGTTTGGCCTATAGTAGTGATCAATACCAATATCCCCCCATGGTTTTCCCTGAAGAATGAACATCTTATGTTGGCTCTCATAGTCTCTGATAGAAGACAAGTGAATAATATGGATGTCTACTTACAACCACTCGTAGATGAATTGAAGAAATTATGGGATGGGATAAATGTATGTGATGTATTAAGACCCATCGCAGTAGAGAGGAGTTTTACGTTGTATGGAATATGTGTTTACACGACACATGACTATCCAGTATTAGGAGTTTTCTCTAGTAAATTACATGTTTATTGATTTGTTTATATACATAACAATATTCTTTCGAATATTAGTTATTTAATTCATTGTAATTGTTCGGATCTTCATGATATTCTTTAACGTGCAATCCATATAAATTGTATATAATAATCTCGCGGATCTTGTAACAAAAGGGTATGTTGGATGTAAATGTTTTGGACTTCTCTGGAAGCTAGATGGTCCAATGACCTATGAAAGCCAGTGTATGACTCCTCCAGGGTATTCCAGAAGAACACCCTTACAAAAGAGCAGCATCCGCTTTAAATGGTAAACGAGAGAGAAGCCGAAGCCCTCTAATAATGACACCATCTGAATGGCTTACAGCATATGAGAGAGAGAAGGAGAAGGAGTTCATAGCAATGTTCGATTCAAATGGGGAGCCTATGTTCAATGATCCAGAATTCTTCGACACCTATGTTGAGAAATTGCCCATTGGGATGAAAAGGAAATCTATCTTTTATAACCTCCCATATTGGGAGCATCTTAAGATTACCCACTTATTAGATCCCATGCATATATTTAAAAATGTTTCATCTTCTTTATGGAGGCACATATCATTGAAACAAAGTGACACATTGGTTGTTAGGAAATATCTTATTACTTCAAAAACTAGAAAGAAACATTGGCCAAGACGATTAGAAAGTATAGGATCTGAGGAAGGCGTTCGTCCCTCTAATTCATGGTATTTCAAATAAGGTGATGTCCCATGGATTTTAAAAAAGGATGATCTTTCTTTGGCAAAGGAAGTTATAATGGGTGTGAGGGTGTCATCTTCATACAGGTATTCACTACAGCGCTGCTTCGTTGTGGATGACCATTTGTCAGGGTTGAAATTGCATGACCATTTGAACCTTCTAGAGTACGTATAATGTCAAAAGCATGATTTTATTATTTGTTATATTCATAAATTTTATCGCATGCAGGGATCATAAAAAATAACTAATTTTGTATATTATTGCACATGTTTATAACTTTGCAGTGTCGTTATCCTATGTTCGTGTGTGGAACATGAGTTCCTCCAAGACCTAGGACATGTCATATCTAAATTATTTGCATTTTTACATTGGATCATGTCAAAGGATATTCATGTGGCTAGCATTCCATGTTGGTGTCAAGAGATAGTTGAGATTGTTTATGTGTTTGAGAAGGAACTGTCGATGAGTTTCATGGATTTGCAGGTTCATCTTCTAACCCACCTAATAGATAAGGTTGAATTAGTTGGGGTGGTTTCTTGTCGTTGGATTTTCTTCTTATAGAGGTACGCGAAGAAATTTAAAGGTTTTGTTCGACAAAGGGAAAAACTTGAGGTGTCTATGGCAAAGGGGTACATATCGTATGAGTCTTTCTATTATGCAAATGAGTACATCAATTAGATCGACAATAGACCAGGTGCAGTGATTTGGGATGATGAAAGGGATGAAGACAAAAGAGAAGGGGAGCTACTCCAAACGAATGGAAAAAGCGCTTGATAAAGATTAAGCGACTTATAATTTTTCAAATTTACACAAAATAAATATTCGTGTTGAACTTCGATATAATTTATATTTTGATCTACATGTACTATATAATGTCGGTTTGATTTCATCAGCGAATACAAAAATTGAAGCAATCAATAAATTCGTTCTTTACAATTCTTAAGCAACACAACCATGAGTCGCAGTGTACAAACAAAAGAAGATGAAATGGGATAGTGACAAGAAATAATTCATATGGTTGAATGGTAGAAGTGTGCCTTATCTCGATCATTTAAAAGAAAATATGCCAAAAATATGCCCCAATAGTTGGGTTGCTGACCAAGTCAGAGAGAAATATGGTGCAACTGGTCATTACCTGCGTGATGAAGAGGATGTGCTAAACATAGGGAGTGGGTGCACCAACTCGACAATAATCTAGTATCTTTATATGTACATTTGAAACTTAATAATGCACCTTTAAAATGTAATTACATCTATATTTCATATTTTAACTATTGGGTTATTATAAGAAACATGACACTATGATTTTTTAACTTTTTTATAGGTGCATTTGTTCCCATCTATGTGGGCATATGGACACCATTTTAACACAGAAAATGCCGATGATGGACAAATGACACAAGACTATGGAGTGGAAGTCGAGTTCAATCAATCTATTCGTTCTAGCCACTGTGATCAAAACCTAGTACGAGGGACGTTAGGTTACATCGGAAAGATACCATAGATAATTGAAGTGGATTTCTCTTCTTTCCAATGTGTTATTTTTAGGTGCAAGTCGTGGGACACCTTTGATCAGAATAATGTAAAGGAAGATCGCAATAGTAGGCTGATATGTATCAACTCTAGAAAGATGTGGGATGAAGCTAAGGAGCCCTATGTTTTCCCCAAACACTGTAACAAGGTGTTTTTTTACCCATATGTGTTGATAGGAGAGGTGGTTCTACAGACATGAACCCAGATCAAAACATATTTTTGAGAACAATAGTGTTATCATGCCAAGCGAGCTGGAAGATAATGAGGGTGATCATGAGAACCGAGAGTGATATGGTACATGTGTTATTTCATCATTTATACTTTTTAAGATGGATTTTTATAAAGAAGAGGACTTAATTACCTTATAACTTATGAGATTCTTTTTTTCGAAACATTATAATATGTATTTTGAATTAATTGGTAATTTGCATTGTGTTAATGGTAAAATCAATATTTCACTTGATAATTTGCAATTATGTTGATCTCAAAAACAATGGCGTATTATATAAAGTTCTCTTTTTTGGTATGTAAGATCATAATAAAATAATGATAATTTTAAAGTAAATGAATTTATTTGCATTACAATTTTACAAATTTATAAATTTACAAATTTTAATAAAATCATTTCACATTAATACAATTAAAATTTTACATACAATTTTACAATTTCGCATACAATTACAATTTTAGAATTTTACATACAATTACAATTACAATTACAATCATTTCACATTAATACAATTAAAATTTTACAAATATTTTACATACAACTATAATTACAATTACAATTACAATTTTACAATCTCACATACAATTACAATTACAATTTTAGAATTTTACATACAATTACAATTATAATTTTAGAATTTTACATAAAATTTACAATTACAATTACAATCTTACAATTTTACATATATACCATTACAATTACAATTTTATAATTTTACATACAATTACAATTTTACAATTTCACATACAATTACAATTACAATTACAAATTTAGAATTTTACATACAATTACAATTACAATTTTACAATTTTACATATATACATATAGACAATTACAATTATAATAATTTCACAATAAATTAAATATTATAATTAAAATTAAAATTTTACATATATACAATTACAATTACAATCATTTCACAATAAATTAAATATTACAATTACAATTGCAAATTTAAAAAAATTTACATGCAATTACAAATCAAATTACAATTTTACAATTTTACATACAATTAAAGTTAAAATTTCAATTACAATGACGACATAATATTTAATAAATTTCATGATTTAATATTAAAAATAAACATCACGATCATGATAACCATCGTACAAACATCATATTCGACCAAAAAACATATTCAAATTCGCTAACATCATCTAATCATCGTGATCATGATCATCTAACAAAACGCAAGCATTGTATAACATCATCACAACAAAAACATCAAATATACATCTCATGTCAAATAACTGCTATCACATACACATCTATATGCAAGTTGCACATTAAATGAACATATCTAACATGACATGACAATATACACATCATGATGATCACCAACATGTAAATTAATTACAACTGCAACATCAACATAAAATACATGGACCATATATATATATATATATATATATATATATATATATATATATATATATATATATATATATATATATATATATATATAGAATGATAAAAATATACAACTATAATATAAATGTCAAATATCAGCTGGTGGTACATCATCAATAGTAGTACTAGTCAAGGTCTGCTCAGTCAATGGTACAGCCTCGACAAGCTCAGATATATTTCGATCATCACGTGCTTGTTGATCTGGTGGTGCCTCATGCTTATCAGGATCAACTGCCGGCTGCTCATGATGACTCGACATGGATGGTCTAGCGTGCTCATGATCATGAGTATTGCTGGATGTTGCAGGTTGTTGATCATGATGAGTCGACGTGGATGGTCTAGCCTATTCATGATCATGAATGTTGGATGTTGCAGGCTGAGAAGGCTGACTCTACGTGGATGGTCCAACCTACTCATGATCATGACTATTAGTCGATGTTGCAGGTTACTCATCTGTGGCGCGAGGTGAACAATGATCATTCCCCTTATCGTGATCATCAAATGATGTGTCGCTGCTTAACTGTTAATGTACTGCGTCTCGACCATGCTTGCGTCCAAGGGCCCTCCTCAACTGCATCACTAAGATGGTAGCTCCTACAACATGCCGCACCAAGGTCAACATGTCACGTGGCATACCTCTCCACATCTCTACCAGCCTAGCATCAGCTTGTGTCTCTCTCATAGTGGTGGGCCTGACTCCCCGCTCCACAAGAAATCCATAGAGTTGGTCGCCCAACTCCATCCTAAATCTAGTGTCAGGCCTACGCCTCACACCAGTCAGTACCTGCGCAACATGAGGACCAAGTCTATCTGCACCAGCCTGATCCTCGACATCTGCCATCTCCTGATCGTCATCGGGATCTACACCTGGATCATTTGGTGGCAGTGGCATCTCATCGCCATCAAATGACCCAATGTATACAAAATATATATAAGTACACAAAAATAATTAGACAATTTCATTAAACAATTTAATAAAAACAAGTTAAAGAACATGTTAGAATAAATTTAAAGAAAACAGTAATATTACGTCTATCATTCGGCAGCTCATCATATGTGAAGAGGATGTTGGCACACCCTCGCCAATCCAAACTAACATACGGACAGGGGACCAGAATGAAGGGATGCTCATCAACATTGACTAGCAACTCTAGTGCATCATGTGATATCCTCACGGAAAACTCTGACTCGCCCCTTTTGGGAATCATCTATCCCCACATCTGCATCCGTACATGCAACATCGGCCTACGAGGATGTCGAACAAAATTAGGCCTCGTCTCTAGAAACCTCTCAAAAAATAAACAAAATAGCTCTTAGGTAAAAGGGAAGTTCACCCTTCCTTGTGCCTGAGAACGACATCTATCTAAAGCTGTATAGAATTGTCATAAAAAAATGGCAGACCACCTCACAAGTCATGGCGCTTGTAATAAAGAAACAACATAAAATAGAAGCGGGCAACTAATGTGTTTCCCATTGCTGGTATGGTGTGCAATGGTCGAAATCAGTAGTGAGAGGAACCTCACCTCCTCTCCACCAAATGAAGCAATACGTAACTGACCACCGGAGACCTAAAAATAGTATATCCATGTTAATGTATCTCTAGGAGTACACCAACTGACTCTATGTTGCATAGCTAATGGGGACCTCTGGGAACAAGGACAAATCCACCCCTCTCCTCAATAGGCCAATAATGAAATAGATGTCCTCCTCATTGGGCGAAAACCATTGGTTAGGACCAACCTGGAAAGCCTGTTGGTGGGCATTCCACCTGTGGATAAGATGTCGCAAAAACCCACCATGGCCCTTTAGGGATGTAGCCTCCTCATAGAACTTGAGGAGGCCTATCTCCCTTAGGAGCGCCTGGGTGGTTGTTTTAATAGGGTGAGCGTACATATCTCTCTCCCTCTCTCGTGCCTCCCACAGGCGAACCACGCTATATTGGTCTGCCTGTTGTTGTTGTTGTTCCCTCTCTTCTCTCGTTTGACGTCGGTGAATGATTGAAATATTAAATACAATTTTTTTATTAAATGAGACATGTATTTAGGAATATATATATATATATATATATATATATAATTTTTTGAAGAAAAAAAGAAAAAGAAATTGTCAGTGCACCACAAAAAACAAGCATGCACCAGTAATGGTGCGTTTGTTTTTTTCGCGCACCGGAGGTGGTGCACCTAGAAATTTTCAGCACACCGCCCTCCTTGCATTATTACATGATCAACAGTGCAGTGGTATAACCAACTACACTGTTTACCATGTACCAGTGTCGAGAGGGCGGTGCGTTAACCAAAATATGCGCCCCGGGGCGTATAGTTTAGGAAGCGTACTGCCCTCCTGAAATAACTATATAGTCAACGGTGCGGTCGTTTACATAATCGCACCGTTGACTATGTCCAGTTCGGGAGGGAAGTGTGCTAGAAAAAATACTCACCTCGAGGCGCATATTTCCATCAACACATCACATTCTCGCAATTCGACATGGTCAACAGTGTGGTAAGGTAACTGACCGCACCGCAATTTTTTTAATTTTAAAAAAGCACAGTGCATCGTTTTGATACCGCCCTAGAATCGTTGTGGATACCGTTAGCACCATCATGGTGCGGCCTGTAAATTTATAGGCAACACTGCAAACTGGTGCAAGCCGAACGGCTTGAGTGCACCGTGCAGGGGAAAAAATTAAATAAGGTGAATTTTAAGTTATTTTAGAAAACTAATCCGCTAAAAGGTTTAATTATGGAAAAAAAAGTAAAATACCTATATATTTGGCCATCGAGGAGGCATGTTGGCTGTATAATTTGAAAAACTAAATTTTCCCACCGTTTTGCAAAATTCGAAATGGAGATGGTGGGCAATGGACAGCAGCAGTGTGTGGAATGAGAGCACTGATGGCAAGGTGCCTCACACAAGGTAAATTTTCACCGATGCTTCAGAGCTCTGGAGTACTGAAAAGTGAAAAATGCGGATTTTTGGTCGTAATTTTTTTTATTTAACCCAGTTCTAGTGCGCGGGTTTTCGAGGCACACCGGGCAGGTTTCTTCCAACCGCACCTAGTTGTTTGAGTTTTGGCACGGGGTTTTAGGACACACCGATGCTGACTCTTTGTAGAGCACTAGTGCGCTACAGTAATGAGACGCACCGGGTAGGTTTGTACCTAGCGCATGGTGTCCTGGTGTGCCAATTCTTATTACGCACTAATGTTTTCTTTATTGGAATGCACCGGTGCAGTTTAGGATGAGAAACGCACCAAAAAAAATAAAACAAAACAAAAAACAAAAAAACAAAGCAAAAACAAAAACAAAACAAAAAAACATTCGCAAAAGCCTCCACCCGCCAACCTCCTCTGCTACAAACGGGTCTGGGCTATTTTTATAAGGGGTTCCTCAAAAACATCCGCTAGAGGGTCTTTTCCTTTTAGTGAGATTCATGAGGAAGAAGAGGCAGATACCAACATTGGTACAGCAGTAGAGGAGCATCCATCACCATCACCAACAGTTGGAGAAGCCATTGTACTTGTTTGAGGAACTCTTGTAGCCTTACAAGATGTCCCCAAGTATCATCTTATCCAAGCTTTGCAAACATTTCCATCCCATATTATTTCAGCACCTCAGTTTGAGATTTGTGGGGTCATGCCATCAGGGAAATTTCATAACCAAGGATTAGAGCACCTTGCTGATTTTTAGCAACGAACTATCACTGCGTAGAGGACCCTTGACTTGCTCAAGGAGGAGATGCATAGCCATCCTAGTTGTTCAGTGTTGAGCTACACACAACACTTGGTGTTTTAAGTGTGTAGTTTCAGAAGATAGGATGAGCATTGTCCTAATCAGTACAATCTCGGGCTATGAGTTCAGAATTGTGCATGGTCATGAGACAGCAGATGCACCATCATGGATATTAGCAGCGTTGTCACTGGGGAGTAGTGATGAGTTGGGGGCCCAACTATTCTTGGAGCATTCTGATGATCACTTCACTCATGAAGCATTGGAGGGATAGATGATAGTTGGTAGACATATTATTATGGATATCATTTTCCATTATCAGGATGAAGCCTTCTTGATGAGCATCTCACATATCAAAGAGAAGTTTCTACCTATAGCATATTCAAAATCTTATGGATTCTACCGAGTCATTGATGTGAGGTTCTCATGGAGTAACCTCAATGAGGATGCACTTCAACATATCATGGAGTGAAAAGATCATCATATTGGGGAGGATGGTATTCTCCATTGGGTGGATACCAAGTTGGAACATGATATGATTCATCACTCATAGTTGGATGGATGGGTGAGGATGATGAGCAAGTGGTTGGTGAGCTACTTGCAGATCTATGACATAGGGCAGTAGGAGGCATGGTTGCGCTGGTTACTCTTCAGAGAGTTTGGCCATCACATGACATATCCTATTTCAATGAGTGTGTTATTGTTTGGGACATGACATGGCACTTACATGATGTGGAACCAGGGAGCTTGGTTATGTTGGGTTGATGTGACATTCTACATGTCAATCAATATGTTGTTGCTCCATGGCTTACATGATGATGATGTGAGGTGGCAGCAAGATTCATTGTTGCTTTGGTTACTTTTGGAAGAGTATGGGTTGACTTTCTCCCATACCTTGCATGATGAGGATGGAGGATGGAACCAGGAGGCCTTACTGCATTGGCTTCTGTTAGGAGAGTTGGTCACCATACTTGGTATGATGATGGGGTGGTATGGCAGCAAGAGGAATTGTTGCGGTGGTTGTTATTGAGAGAGTATGGTTTGAAATTTCACATGTCAACCCATATGTCTATGTTTCCTATTTTGAATAGTGTTGAGAGGATGCTTGGAGAAAGCAGGGTCAACAGGGCCAATGATGGGAGAATGGATAGGTACATCCTACTCCGTGTAGCATGGGTTGGAGAGATATTTCATGAGTTGGGACTTTCCTTTAGGGGGAGGAACCACTTCACTTCATATGTCTCATGCAGAGAAGAGGCTCTAGAGCAACAGATGGTTGCCACTTGGAGATTCATTGATGAGAAGAGGCATCTAGCTATACAGTTGGAAGCCATTCTAGACATTCTAGAGAGACAACTATGGAGGTGGGCATTCATTTCACAGTGGAGCAGATGGGGAGACCTTCCATATCAAGATGCCATTTTGAGGGAGGAGGATTGTTGTAGCATTCACTTTTGCAGTTTCTTAAGGACAAGAAACATTTTGGCGGGGAGGAAATAATATTCCCAATTTTCCATCAGTTAATTAGAATATTAGAGTTCTTAATTTTCTTACTTAGTAAGTAAATAAAAGGGTGGAGGGACGATAAACCCATTAGATGAATAAAATCCACTTTTGTTGTGTGAATGTTGGTTAGTTAGACAATGGATCAACATTATGGAGTAGTGGAGCAGCTTATTAATGGAGGAAGAGTGGAGATCAGGGAGAATAATGAGGAGGATGATGGAAATAATGGAGGAGTAAAAGTAAAATCATAGAGCATTAATGATGCAATGTTGGAGGAAGTGGTGTGTTAAATGCACACATGATGGAGAGAGTGGAGATTAATTGCATAAATCATGGAGATCGTGGAGAGACAATGCAGTCTTCATGGAGACTAATGGCCACATGTGCAACACATTTATGAGGTGGGCCAAGGCTAGGGAAGGCTCACAAAAATATAAGGAAGATGAGGGTAGCAAAGAAAATTAGTCTGGAATTTTATATTGTATTATCGTTTGACATTTCTTTGCACACTTCAGTTGTTTAGCTAAGTCTATTGTGTTGTTTAGCACACGGGTTTTCCCGAGCAATAATCCCACCCTTACCCACGGGGGACTTTGAGTGCCTAATCTGGGAAGGTTATTTTGAGCATCCATTCATCATCCGGCATTGGTGCCACTTTCATCCCCTCTCTTTTGCATAATCAGCTTCAGGAATTACACATTCTTGTCTTAGGGTTTAAGAGGAGGAAGGTAGTTTCTAGCATTTCAGCTAGGAAACCTATGGAGGGTTCATCCTTTGACCTTGTGCATTCATTTCAGTCTTCTAGGAGCAGCATTGTGACATCCGACATCAAGCCATAATTTTACACCTCCATGCTGCAACAGTTCCATCAGGAATTGCGCAATCCAGCAGGGTAGATCCAGTGGAGGAAGGAAGTTCTAAGTATTTTAGCTTGGAATCTTGTGAGGGACCATTCCCTCACTTTGGTGATATTATTTCTATCAGTTGTGAGATATATCTCATCATCCAACAGCAGACTACAACTTCAACCTCCTTGACAGCGTAGTCCATTTCAACAGTTGTGCAGTTTGCAGCTGCAACTTGAGCCGAGGAAGGAGGAGCTAGATCTCAAGTTTCTAGCTTGAAAAACTAGAGAAAGGATCGGCCCTTCATGTATTGAGATGATTGGATTCTATTGAAGCAGTTATATCATCATTTCAGCCCCATCTCAGTAGTTACCCAGGAAGAGTGCGTAAGTTAGCCAACAGGGGCGCAGTTGGCAACCCAAAAAGGGCCGAAAATCCAAAGTTAAAATCTGGTCCAACCATTTATGGGTGTTTCTGGATTTTTTGGGTTGAGTCTGTGGTTAAAATCTCGAATCTTTTTGAGCACTCCAGAAGCCTCCCACACATGTTTATTCTTCACAGTAGCAGCAGTTTCCAAGAGCAGTAGTAGTAGCAGCACAACATTTCCAGTTCTAGTTTTCATTAGTGTATTTGAGCCACTTCTTGTTGGCTTGAGTGCATCTTCTTTAGAGCACTGTGTACTTTATATTTGTTTTTGTTTATAATGATATGACTCAACTGTTTCTTCTCATAGTTATAATGTCTTGATGTCATTTTCAGTTGCAGCATATTTCCGCATTTTCCAAATTTTAGCTATATTCCTGTTTTGCTTTATTTGGGTTGTAGATGTTCTATATTCCTATATTTTCCATTTTGGAATATTACAAGAAATGGTAGAACTGAGGATGAGGCGGACGTCAAGTGACTGTAAAAATTTCTCCTACCCAAGTCCTTGGTCTCCAGAATTGGAAAATATCATTCCTGGATTTGTCAAGGCATGGTTTCTGACCATTCTTCGGTTGGCCTACAACCATACTTTGATATGTCAAGACATAGGACCCCCTTTAAATTTAACCACTCTTGGTTAAAAGAGGAGTCCTTTCGAGCTCTAGTCTACAAACGTTGGAAGAGATGTAACTTTTACTTGTCTTAATCTACAATGGAGAAATGGTATCATAGAATGTTTTTTCATTAAAAAACATATCAAACATTGGGTTGGAAAACACTTGTGGGGTCAGCTAAATGAGTTGAATATCGTCAAGGAAATTATTAATACCAAACAATTTGGTTTTATTTTCTCAAGTTTCTCGGTTGAAATTAAAATTAATCTTTTTTCTTTGGTTGAGAAGAAGGCCAACATTCTTGAAGCTGAAGAAGAAGGGTGGCACTTGAAAATTCATTTCATATAAATCAAGAAAGGTGATGGGAAAACCAAATTTTTTCACAAATATGCATCCCATTGAGGAATAGGAATGCCATTTGGGACCTTCTGGATGGTGATGGAAACCAGGTGAGCTCCCAGTGGGATTTGGAAAAGGCAACCAAAACACATTTTTTTGGTTTATTTAAATGAGAGGTGATAATATTCAGTAAGATTTCAAGGCCCTTAAGTATTTCCCTAGGCTTTTCTCGGGAGAGGAATCATAAAATATAGGTCAACTTGTTTCTATGGATGAAATTAAAATGGTTCTTAACATATTTACTAGAGATAAAAATCTTGGGCCATATAGCTAGACTATTGAGTTCTATTTAGCCTCCTTTGATCTGATTGGTCTGGATATCCTAAAAGTTTTTAAAGAGGTGCAAACAACAAGAAAGGTTATAGGGGCAATAAATGCTATCTTCTTATCCCTTGTTCCAAAAATCTCAATGCTTGGTACATTTAATGATTTCCACCTAATTTCTTTATGTAACCTTATTTATAATGTAATCACCAAGATTATTTCAATCAAAATGAGGAATGTTCTATATTCCACAATATCACTGGAACAAATTGTATTCCTCCCTAGAAAACTTATACATGACTTTATTGGAGTGGCACAGGAGGCCATCCACTCCATCAAAACAAAATAGTACAATGCTACTATCCTTAAGTTGTACCTGGTTAAAGCATATGATAGGGTACATTGGGGTTTTTTAAGACTTCTCCTATTACATATTGGCTTGAATCTACAGGTGACTAATTGGGTTATAGGATGCATTTCCTCTACAAATTTTGTTTTCCTAAATAATGGTTCTCTACAACTCTCTTCTTGACCTCTAGAGGCTTGCGACAGGGCTACCCTCTATCTCCACTATTATTTATTATTATAATTGAAGGCTTAAGTAGGATGATTACAAATTCAAAGTATGAAGGATCCTTGAAAGGTGTTAATATTTTTAAAAACATATTTCTTACTAAGTTGCTCCTTGTTGATCATGTTCTGATATTTGGAGGGTGATCAGTTGGAGAATGGAAGGTATTTAGTTCCATTTTTAATTATTTTTGTGTTTCCTATGGAATGTTCATAAATCAAGTTAAATTATCCTTTTACATGCATAATACTCCTGTGGAGATTACTGAAGGGATTACCTCTTCTCTCCCATTCAAGGTGGCATACATGGATCAAGGACTCACATATCTTGGTTATTGTCTTAAGCCTAATTTTTATATGGTTGAGGACTGGAATTGGCTCCTTAAACACATTGAACAACACATCAACAGTTGGTATTATAAGTGGTTGTCGATTAGAGGAAGGATGAAACTTGTAAAATCGGTACTACAAAGCATATTGGATTATTACCTTTCATTGTCAGAGGTCCCTAAATCTACCATTAATATAATCAGAGGGTGGAAAAGAAGGTTCAGACAGGCTTCAATATACTTAAGTGGGAGGCATTGTCTCAGCTAAAAAGATATGGAGGATGGGGCTTTAAGAACCTTCATTGGTTTGGCTCATACCTGGAATTAAAAATACTTTGGTGAATGATTACTAGCACAGGTATTTGGAGCTCAATAATTGCTCATAAATATTTAAAAAATCATCCCTTCTCAGATTGTATCTGGTTGGCAAAATATTTGAACTCCAAAGAGGGTTTGAATATCTGGAAACGTCTGGTGTCAACAATGCCATGGATAAATAGATGGTTGGTGTGGAATATTCATGATGGTAATAGTGCTAAGCTAGGAGTCGAGCCATTCATTGAAGGTACCTCCTTTTATAGATTTTTTTCAAGTCTTATCGATCAACTTAATGCAGGAGGAATTTCTAGGCCTAGACATGCATTTCTGTCGGGATCTAATTACTGATTCAATGGTAGATGGAAGTCTTCAACTAATTTGGGTTTACAGGGTTATTTGGAACTCAAGGGGGATGTTTAATTCGTAAAATGTCTCAAAGTGGCCTTATTCTTAATGATAGAGAGGATGTCATTTTTTGGAAAATGAATTCAACAACTAGAAAAATCACAGCTAAGTTGGCATATTGTAACACCCCTAGTTTTATGTTTTCAAATTAGAAATTTGAACTTCAGTCCAAAGGGGAGTGGACCCCAATGGATAATTATTGTGTGAATGTAATTAATTATTAATTATGAAAAATAAATAAAATATTTTTTGTGCATGTTGACCAAATGAGATTTTTGAGATCACTTGCCAAATCCATGAGGCATGGAAAGAGGCTAAGACTTTCCCCAAAAATCTTTCAAAAATCCTTGAAAGAATTTATTTCCAAATTAGATTTTTGAGGAAAAATCTAGAAGTCCCCAATGATGTGGAGAGTAGTTGGGAAGAGGTAAAAAGCTAGAAAAGCATAAAGCAGCTTTAAAGTCCCTAAATAAGGGAAGCCTAGGCAAACAGGAATAAAAGCATCCTGTAATTTTGGACACGGAATTAGAAACAGGCTTTGGGGAGAGCATAAGCTTAAATAAGCTATTCCAAAACAGATGGAGGTTGGTCTGTTCTGGGAGGGGATCTCAGCTAGGGGGTGAGTTTGGGAGACAAAGGAACTCTAAGGTTGGGAGGATTGGTCATCTGCAGAATTGGTATGCTCACAAATTTTTATGAAAGGTTAATCTATATGTTGTAGTATTATACTGGTAAATGCTGTTGTTATTATTCTGTTTTAAGTTGAGATTTCTATTCCCTACATTTAACATAACAGAATAGGAGAAATAAATCTGCTACATTCTATATAGTTTTAGGAAAATAAAGTATGGAAATACTATCATCCAAAATCTCTAAACCATGGTAGAGCCTAAATCTGGAGATATGCATCATTTCCATACCCACTCTGAATATTATAATTTTAAATGCCACTTCTGGAATGTATAGTTGCATGATGAGAAATTCAGGCAGAATCTATCCATCTATAGTAACTCAGCAATTATACTAAATTAAGTGAAACAGTAAGTTATTCTATTGAATACAATTAATAGACAGGTTAAGGAAAAAGTTAATTTTGTAACATAAAATATTATACTGCTTAGAATGATCAAATAATATAACAGAAATATAGATGTCATTGATACATCTACAAAAGAATTAGTCTGTCCTATATATATATATATATATATTCAGGAAAATTTACAATTAACTTGATAAATTTTATCCTGCTTATAGATGGTATTGCCTGAAGTAAAGGAAAGTTCCATAAACATAATTATTATCTGCATGCACAGTATAAAACAAAATTTCCTCTCCAACATGAACAAAGTATATATATTAGGAGTAGTGTTGAAGTATATCAATAATGCATTCAGCCTGAATGGAATACATTTTGAATTAGAGAGAAAACCATTGCAACTATTTTCATTTACAGAATTAACGAGAGAAAAACTTAAACAAAAGGAAGTCATTAAACATCTTGAGGAAGCACAAATATGCTGAAGTAGGATAACTTTGCTAACTAAAACCAAGAAATAAATTTAAAAAGGAATTTATGTATATGCATTTATGGAATGTAAAAATGTTGGAGGAATCTCTACATTTAGAAAAGAAATGAAGTGATTCCCATTTAAATATAAGCCAGAAGATGGAAGTAGCTATGGTAAAAATATGTATATTATTTTCCTGAATTAGTACCGAAAGGGAAACAAATCAATTTTATACATACAGGCCTCACTGCAAGTGTTAGGTAACCGGAAACGAATTATAAACCAACCATTAAATGTATATGCAACCAGAACTTAACCTAGAGTAATGTTCTGATAGGTATATAGTTATGAGCAAAACTCACTGACTAATAGTCGTAATAACAGAAGGGAAGTCGAATTAATTAACAGAGTAATTGGAATGAAACCACAACATTCAGTCGGGAGGTAAATGGCAGACTATTATGAGTCCACGTCAGTAAAACGACACAAAAATAATTTTATATCTGTAATGTAGGAATCGCATATGAGGATAGTTGGAGATAAAATCCTAAGTAGTTTAACCAAAGACATCCCCAATACATCCTGGGATAAAAGAAATATCATATTCGTCCTGAGGCCATCGTGGATTCAACTTGTATATGAATATAGATTGATGATGTTAAAAGGGCCGAGAGTTATCGGTGACTCCAATGCTATATAAAACGAAATTACACAACCAAGTTAAGTCTCTTACCGAGGAAAACGATGGCAACGAATTTCAATTCTTGCAATCACATCGTTCAAAGGGAATGAGACCCTGACATTTATAATGATAACGTTTAGAGAAGAAATACACCATACGATAATAAATAACAAATTTCCATGAAATTTACCGAGCAAGGGAAGTTACATAGAGGTGAAACTGAGAAGAACGCCTTGACGTCTTGATAACCAGAGCCCACTAAGTCAAATTCTTGAGATGAACGACGCGTTCATCCCAAAGATTTTGCGAAGCTAATTAGTGACGGATTGATAAGGGCACGAAAGATGCAAATATATTTCTAGAAAAATTTTATATAGACCCAGAAATGAAATCGAAACCTTAGATAAAACGCCAATCAAGTATTGAATGAAAAAAATCCAGTGGGACGTACACTGTAAGTAGTGGAAAACGAAGTGAATGAGATGATTATAAGAGCAGTAAGGAAACTCATACGAAGAATCAAAACAGGCCATACGATTCTAATTAAACCCCAAAAAGTATTCATGGCTAGCTATGGAAATCATAAGCCAACAAATGAATCTGACACGTAAACAAACTTTTCATCTTAAGCTCGCGCAGATAAGTAAAGAGCGAATGACTATTTAGCGAGAAGAACTAACAGAAAATTTCAATACACCATCGTAAGATCGTAAGTCGAACACACAGCCATGATAAATTTCAAAAATCTCAAAGCATTCCACAGAAGGAGGCAAGGGAATACGTATTACCTGTGAGCGTTTGGAAGAGGACGTAGGTCCGGATGTGTGATACGCCATAACCAAACCCAGGTCACATGATTCGTATGAGCCTCCATGCATTGAGAAAGACAAAGAAAATGAACGATGGGAGAAGTGGAGTAGAATTGAAGCGACAGATTAAGTAGAGAACAACTTCTAAACCCTAATCAATCATCCAGCCTTACAAGTGTCAGAAATCCGTCGGCTCTCCCATAAATCGAAATGCATTCCATGGGTAGTACCCAACATCATAACTCCATTAATTGTTACATGTACAATTACAGATGCGAGAGTAAATGTGAGTTCAAAATGGTGGTAAGGGAATATAAACCAAGATTTTTTTGTGGGGCTCGAGAAACCCAACATAGAGATCGTATTATGGCCAAGAGTACACGTCTCAATCGACGAGAAGACCAAAGTACATGGGTCAAGGGATACATAATGAATGAAATGAAATAAACCTTACATCATTTTTATATTAACCCTATGCGTAAAATGTGTTTTGAATTGGTAATTTGAATACGAACAAATGAATATAGTTAATTATGTAATAACCCACGCATATATGGTCTTAACATAGATTTAATATATAAATGTACCCTGTCAAAATAAATTGGCATAAGGGAGGTCACAAACCAAAAAAATATTTATATTCGTGAAACTTTGGAAGTATTAAAGTAAATGAAAAATGAAGAATGTGACAAAGTCCTTAAGGGTTCATGAGATGTTGTTATGAAGCATATCATGTAAATAGATAAGACCATGTTGTGGCATAAATCGTATATAGAGTAATTGTGGTACAAAGCAAATAAGTTGAAGCCCTGTATTCAACTGTACTAGGAAACAAAAAGAATCTGAAGAGTACAGTAAATATTTTAGTTAAATTTTAATCGGGATTCCATATAGGGAATAATCTGAATGTAATGACCAAAATGGTGTAGCTAGGAAAGTTAAGTAAAGTACTTAAAAAAAAAAAAAAAGGAACATTACACATATGTAGTGATCATGATAGACATTAATGCTCCTAAGGTGAAATGGTGGAGCCAAAAAATGTGGAATTAGGACATTCCTCAAAAACTTAAATGTTTCACTTGTTGGAATTCGAAAATAGAATCATGATGTGGGACAATATGATTCGTCATGGTCCAAACATTTGTGTTCTTTGCAAGCAGGGCTCAGAATCAACTTAATATATATTCTATCAATGTGAATTTGGTAGTAGCTTTATGGCAGGAATTCCTTGTGAATATAAGCATTCAAGTGTCAAGTCCACTTATTTATATGGAAACTTGCATCTTCTAGTGGGATAAAAACATGGGGAATCACAAATCCCTCCCAATTTATGTGGCTTGGGGAATCTTGAAAGATCAGAACAAACTGACTTTGAATATTTTCATATAAGCATCAATTATAGTATTCCCCAAATTCTAGGATTTTCTATTATTATCATAGATAGAGGAAACATAGGAAACATCACCTCATTCCTCCTCACATGGCTTAATCTGCGGATAACTATGAATTTTTTTATGGAGCTCAACAGAATGGAATCATAGTGGTGGTGTTGTTATAAATATCTAAGGAAATGTCGGTGTGCATAGTTTTCTGAATATGGGGTTGGGTTCTAATACAAAAGTGGAGATTATTGTGTGTTGGGCCCTTCTACTTGTTGTTGCATCCATTAATGTGGTTTCTCTGCAGGTACATGTTGACTCTCAATGTATTGTTGGGTGGTTAAAGGGAAACAGTCAACTTATGGAAATTGGCCTTCTATGCTGGATGCACTCTCTAAAAGAGGTATCTTGGAAGAGGAAGGCACAATCATCATGGAAAAATATCAGGGTAATCAACTTCTGTGGAGAGGGCACCTACTTTTCCCCTTTGACCATCAACTCTTTCCTCTCTAGTTTTCTTAGATCTCATCATGTTCATGTGTTTTGAATACAATGATTTGGTTTCTTCTTGTGATCAAAATATTGGCAACTCCAATGCATTGTCTACATGTTTCGTTGTTTTTGTTATGCACATAAGTTATTAATATTTCTTGGTATGCTCAAATTTTTATAGCTCCTAACTCTTTTTGTACAACAGTGGTATAGTTTTTTGGGGTTCATACTCAGTCTTTATCTAGGCTAAGAGTCGTGTTCAAATACATTTTTACAAAGCCCAAATAGGTCTATGCAGATATCAGCCATGTAATGTAAACAATGACTGTACTTTTTTTCATTAATAGAAAGGATGATCTCTCATTTTCCTAAAAAAATGGCAAATGAAAAGAGTGTGAAGCTCCATCGAAATGACCTAAGCATCATTGAATTTCCAAATTGATATGAAAACACGGAGGAAGTCATATGTAAAAATGTGATTTCATGTAGCTACCCCATCAAAATTACCTAAGCATGACTAAGCTACCCTTTGGAAATGAAGATATTGAGAAAGGTGTATGTGAAAATTTGATATTATGTAGCTCGAATTAGGTAAATGAGTTTTTTATTTAATTTATTTTCACATTAAAAATTAAAATATATTACTATTCCTATAACTTATTAGGGTATTTTTAGTCCATTTATGTCACAGATAAATGAGTTTTTTTCATAATAATTATTTCAAATATGTTTAAGGATTTTTTTCATAGTAATTATTTTAAATATGTTTAAGGATTTTTTTCATAAAAATTATTTCAAATATGTTTAAGGATTTTTTTCATAATAATTATTTCAAATATTTTTAAGGACTTTTGAGGTTTAATTATTAAGATTACATGTTTTCTCCTTAGACATTATAAGTTCAAATTTAAAAGGGATAGGGTATGTACACCTTAACAAACTAATTAATCAAATTATTGTGTGGAGGGAATCTCTTTTCTAATAAACAAAGGGGTCAAGGGATAGGGTATGTAGACCTTCGTAGACTTAATGATTGGAAATAAACTAAATCAAATCATATTCCCATGGAATGTTAAGTTTCCCCTTTCCATACACATTTATATATGCACACATGTTTTTATATATTTGCATATCAGTTTCATTTAGTTTCCATAGAAGTTTCTCAAACTTTCCATACTTTGCATCCAATATTGCACTTATCTAATATGTATTCAACCTTTTATTTTCATCCACAATTCCGCTTGTAGATTAATAATTTCTATTTTATTTACCAATAGAATCAACACCCTTGGTTCTTACTCACATTCTAAAATTCTTTCTCTAGTTTCTCTTTGCATTCTCTCCACACCTCTTTATAGTTTTCTTTCTTTTGCATCAACTTTTTTGCCACCACATTTCATCCCTTTTGTTTCTCTTTATTACTAACTTATCCAATAATTATATTTTATCATCTCATATGATTTCAATTTTGAATGAGAATAGAGATCTTCTAATTTGATCTTCTTACATCTTAAGTGTTAAATGTTTTTATTTTAGTGAATTTGTGCTTTTTCCATTTCTTTATCCATTGATTATTATGTACTTTATCTATTTATTTGTCCACAAATTATTTTTCTTTTTCTTTGTCTATTATTTCCTGTCATGGAATTGTTGAATTTCCTCTTGATTCTTTCATCTCCTTTTCATTCTCTTTTATACTTATTTGATCAATTGGCTCTATATATACTTCACCTCCAAAATCTCTTCCAACATTTTCTTACTCAATTTGTATTTTTTATTGTTTAATTTAAGTGGGTTGCATCAAATGTCCCTCCACTAGATCTTTTGGTAGGTTGATGTTCTCAATTTCCTACTAGACAATTTCCTTGTATTTATGTTCAACTTTATATGGCGTTTTTATAACAACATTTGCATCTAAGATTAATTCAATATTCATTTATCCCATCTCCTCGACTAATCCTTTAATGTATTTATAATATCTTGGAAATACAATTTGATGCTCCCTTAATAGGTCAAATATTTATCCTGCCTATTTCTTTGTATATTAATCACAAATTCTTTCCTTTTTTGGTATTTGATTGCTCAATATGTCCACTTTCACTACCTTTATCTCTACATTCATCTATTCAAAAAAAAATTCATCATCAATTTTTCTTTCGCCTTTCTTTGCATCAATTTATGGTGATGGAAATACAATCTTATCATCTTATTCTTTCACAAGGTATTTTATATGTTCACTTATATATATGAACCTTACTATTTTTTTTATGCTTGGATGACTCAAGTTTCCACTTGAAATTGTTGCTAGCAAAAATATACTTCTCCATTTTTATCCTTTTGCTATAAAGTTTCATTCTTCTTGATCTTTAAGTACAATAACGTTGTAATTTGAAGTTGTCTTGTATCAATTTTTTTCTTTACTTTTGTGAGTTATATTTTAAATAAATATCAATTTCTCTTCCACAAGACAAAAGGAGAAGGCTTTGGAAAAATTTTCTTTTAATTCCTTTTGACTCAATGTCTCCTCTTTTTCCTCTTCCAACTTATATTATTTGTTATGATATATAGACACTTTACAGTTATTTAAGATCAACTTAGTATAATATGACTTTAGGTAAAGTGTGTTTCTGTAGTATGCATCAGGATACATTTGTAGTTATGTAATATGATGTTCACGATATGTTATAAACCTAAAATTATCTAATGAGTCATATTATCCTTGATACCAATGGATATATTGATCCATGGCTTAGGAACTAATACATCCATGATCTATATTTAAAGAGCATGGAGGCTCATTTGCTAATGATTTATTGTAATAAAATCCTATGTAATTTTTTCTTTTACATTAATATATATAGATGATATTATCATCCACATTCGAGATGCTTTTAGCAATGTTGAAATGATATTTGTCTATGATCCTAAGTCGAATAGAACATCAATATTTGTCTTTTTGACTTGTATATTTCTATGGAAGAGCCTGGTATTTTCGCTCTCTTCCTATTTTTGAAGGTTATTCACCTCCATCTGCACTGATACATAGATGATATTCGCATCCACATGTGAGATGCTTTCAACCTAGTTGCTTGAATCGATGACTATGACATTCTTCTTCTTAGTATATTTCTTTCTTTTTCTTCAAGTTAAGATTTAGATACAACTTACAGCACTTCTCCTCTATATCACCATCAATGCTACAGTGGTTATATTGGATGATGGGGTATTTTCACTAATGTGTTGTGGCTACCATATTTTCAACATTCCCCCTTTTCACTTATTATTCCCCTCCTTAGAAGCATCCTAGTGCTCCTTCTGATTTCACCCACTTGATTTCCATTTATTTTGGCTTATGTTCTCCAAGTACTATGGATGTCCAAAAGCCTCTTTTGTCAATCTAGTTTTGAATAGCATCACTTGCTTCCGAAAATGGCTATGTAGACCCCCAATATACATGAGTACATATGGTTATTTTTGGAGATACCCAAAATTATTTTCATCTTTCTAAATTCGATGGTGTACTCATGTATATTCTACCCCTACTTCTACCTTAATTAATGCCACTAGATCAACCAGTCCTCTACATATTTGATACGGTAAAATTATGAAATTATAAGGGTTTTGAAACCCACTCACTTAGTCAATGGAGGGTTTCCCTCCAACCTCAAGGTATTCATATTACTTTCCCACCAAGTCAGTGCAAGGCCCTGTAATTTTAGTGGAGCAAATGAAATCTTTTATTCTTCCTCTATATTTTGAAAACTGAAATAAACTTATAATTTTTGCAACCAATGATTTAGCCTCAAAGTGTCAATATCACCTTTATATGGCTTGATGTTGAATTTTTATTCCATTTTGAATAGGGACCATGCATGGTTCATCTCGAACTAGGTTTATATTTTTTGGATTCTTTCTTTGAATCCTTCTATGTTTATTCCCAGACTCATGATCTCCCCTTTGATCGAACCTATACATTATAACCCACATATTATCCAAATAAACTAATATTATTGGTTAGTACCACCATGAGGAGGCTCACATTGTGGTTTATTTGTGCTTATCACCACACAAACCTCTCCATTTTGGGATCATGAGGATTATTCATAGATTTGTTAGTCATGACTAGGGTTTTGAGACTTGTGAATTAACCAATATGGATCCCCTGAAAATCCCCACAATATACCCAAATAAACCTACTATGATATTAATATGATATGTAAAATATCATGGATATTCCACTAGATAGTTTGTCACAACAAATCTCATAAAATTATGCTTAAAATCTCAAATCTACACTATGAGGGTTTATTTCTCCTTAGATTTCTAAATTTGTAAATTGTTGTTTATTGTGTATGCATGCAAATTATAATTATGCAAAAAATAGATAATATTGAAATAAAACTCACAAACCACAAAGTAACACATGATATAACCTAGGAAACCCTCTCGAGATAAAACCCAACTAGAAGGTGAGGATGCCATGTTCTCTTTCTCCAAATGGAAAATGAATGTAAGTACAAAAAAGTGAGGCTTGTGGCTTGTGTGCTACTACAATGCACAAATCCTTTCTTTTTTCTCTCTCCCTATACATTCTTTGATACTATGGTCATATATGGAACAAAAATTCACTCGAATATAATCGGACCCATTTTCCTCCTAGTGGCCTAGTTATAACACAACCCAAGAGCCTACTGGTGGTTAGGTTTGACTCCTTCAACTCTTAACTAGAGTTATATTATTGACTTTTCTAGAGTATTATTCATCATGATCATGTGGCTAGCTCCTTTTCCATGAATAATGGGGGTTGACATGACATCCTCTCAAATTATGGCGATCAAAACAAGAAGGCAAACTTCTGAGTGGCATAAATTTTGCATGTGGACCCTAATTAAGGTAATTCTTGCATAATTGGAATTACCTTTGTGTGTTGAATAGCACCAAAATATATGGGGAATAGGAGCCAAATTTTTCCCCCTAAAAAAATCAGTTTTATGCCTCAGAATTCCCTCAAAAGGATTTAGGCCCTATTTTTCAAAATTGGGTCCCATTAATAAAAATGGTCATGTGAGTTGGTTCCTCCACTTTTCCAATCTTAAAGCATCAAGATGGTTGAAAAAAATTATAAATATCCAATCTAGATAATATATGGATTTAATTTGGTATATATATTCAACTTTGTGTCCATATTCTCCCATATCGCAGTCCAAAATGCACTGAGAAATCTTGTGTCCCTGTCTAAAATGATGCTCCTTGGGATTATAAAGTGCACCCAAACCTATCCAAAGAATTTTTTTTTTTCTTATTTCCTACTAATGGTATTTATATAGGACATGAGAATTTACATCTTACAAAACATGTCAATTATCGTGAACAAGTAGTCATGTCCCTTCCTAGTTGTTGGTAAACCTCCCATAATTTCCATGGAAATGTTTTCCCAAGGACGAGTGGGTAAAGGTAAGGGATGATATAAAACTTGATTCCTATTACTGGTTTTGTTGTTGCAAAAAATCATACATTCTCTTATGAACCTAGCTACATCTTCTTGCACCCTAGTCCAATACACATACCTCTGCAAGTTGGCCATTGTCTTTCCTATACGAAAAATTCCCTGCCAACAGTCACTCACCTTTACGGACACATAACTTATCCAACCTATATAGTAAACAATTTTGGATATGATATTCAATTTTTTTTTCACCATCGTGCACATGAATCTAGCTATACAACCGTTGAAACACCTCATTGAATTCCTCATCCTCTATATATGCATCTCGATATGCATCATGGGTGAAAGGCTCAATGTGCATTAGATTTCCCAAAGTTGTGATAATTGATATGGGTGGCCTTGAAAGCATGTTTTCCAACTTGATTTTGTTTCCCTTATTGTACTTTATCACTAAATGAAACTGTTGTAAAAACTCCATCCACTCATATTCCTCATTTTTTGTAACTTACTCTAGGCCTATAGGTATTATAGTGGCTAGTGATTAGTGTGGATTACTATCTCATTTCCCATAAGATAATGTTTCCACTTTTTTCACAACTTACACTAGAGCATAGAGATCCTTGGTATAGGTTGGGTAGTTAAGAACTACCCCATTTTAGAATGGTAGCATACAGGCCTTCCTCTCTGCATCAACAATGCTCCCATAGCATACTTATTCACATATGTCTCCAATTCAAAGGGATATTGCAAGTTCATAAATGAAAGAACAAGTGTGTGATTCGTTTTCTTCTTTAACTCCTCAAAGTCCCTCTATTGACCCCTTCCCCACTAGAAACTCTTATTGCTCGATGTTATGGTGTGGAGTGGTGTTACTAATGCTTAAAATGAGGCTATGAATTTCCTCAAGTGTTATGCTACCCTAATGAAACTCCTGACCTAAGAAACATTATTAGGAAATAGCCTCCATCTTGGCAGGATATATCTTCAGCTGCTCTCCACCACCTATGACATATCCCAAATACACCAAGATTTTTTTTGCAAACTCATGTTTCTTAATATTTACCAACAGTTAATGCTTCTTTAATGTCTCTATAAATTACATTAAATGAGAATTGTGCTCCTCCCAATAACATTGTGTACCATTATTTCGTCCAAATAAACAATAATAAATGAGTCTATAAAAGGCCACAATAAACCAATCTCATGAACATATCTAGTGCATTACATAGGACACATGGCATAACTAACCGCTCATACAAACTTAGTCTGGTTTTGAAGGAAGTCTTCCAAGCATCTTCTTCCCTGACTTGAAACTCATGAAACCATGACTTTAAGTCTAGCTTGGTGAAGTATTTTCCTTATTGCAATTGGTCCAAAAAAAAATCTCTCGTGTGCAAGGGATACCTTTTCTTTAGCATAATGTTGTTTAACAACCTATAATCAATACACATTTTCCAAGTCCCATCCTTATTTGGAACAATTATGATGGGTGACCTACATGGTAAGGTACTTGGTTGAATGACGACTTATTCCATGGCTATTGTAACTTCTATTTCACCTCGTTTGCTTATACATTGGATTGTATATAGAATCTAATGTTTTGAAATGGAGATTCTGGCAATAGATGGATTTCCTACTCCACTTCCATCTTGAGTGGTATCCCTTTATGCTCCTAGAACACACCCCTATATGCATGTATCAACTCTTCTAGTTGTTATTTTTATTTCTTAATACACCCCTCTAGGGATGAATTTTCTCTCACTAACTTTTTTATATACTATTTTTCTCTTAAATGGTAAATGTACTTGTTGCTACAACTTATTTGGCTCTTGGCTTGGTTGTCACGTACTAGTGAAATTTTTTCCCTTATGCATGTTGATAGTGAATAATTCTCCATGATCAGCTATTATCAATTATCTCTCTGCATGAATATTACATCTCACATGTACATATAGGGACTTCTGAACACCACTCTACATACATCAAGTGGAACTACATCTTGTTCTACTTCATCAATAAAATCGACATTAATAGAAAACATAATTTTGCAATGTTTGATTACCTTTATTTTTTGAGATTTGTAGCTTGGGAGGTACTCCAAATCCAAGCTAGAGGGTTGTGGAGTATTTGGCACACAAAAGTGGCTTGTGGAATAAGAACCCAAGCGTGGGAGTTTTGCACCGAAAGGAGTTGGGTCAAAACTAAGTTGAATTTTGATGGTTTGACCGATGGAGATGATAAAGGATCTCAAATCAGATCACTCAAATTATAGGTCTACAAATGAAGTGAAAATTACTCAAATCATAGGTCTACAAATGAAGCTATGATTTTAATTGTATCTTGGTGGGTTAATTTTTCAAGGAAATCAACTTAGCTAAGGTTAGTTTAGGCCTCTTGACAGTTCTTTATAAGCCCATGAAGAAGCATATAAATATGAGAGTCGTTGGAGGCATTTGAACACATCTAAAGTGCATCAAGTCACATGTATAATACATATTATTGGGCCATATATTAGAGGAAAACTCCAAACGAAGGAGAAGGAGGCTAGTGTCGCATATTTTATGACTATTTTGGAGGTCGAGTGGATCTGAGTGCAGGGTCGAGTTATTGTGTTGTTTTTTGGGAGGCATTTGGAGAGGCTTTCTTATAGCATAAATTCTTGTGTGTTTGCAGACATGGACCAAGGCTTGTAACACCTTGTGGAGGGGGTTTAAAGGCCTAGAAATAAAGGAGAACGGACCTTCCTATGAGTTGCAGCCCTTCCAGAGCTAAATGGCCAAGTGTGAGAGGAATGGTAGGCCTGATTGTGGGCTGGTATTAGCCCTAGCTTCTAGTGAAGGAAGAAAAGAACAAGAAGGAAGGATGCCACAATTGAGGAGGAGGTTTTGGGAAGAGAATTGTGGAGCTAAAGTAGACTTTCATCATCCCTAACCAGGAACAAAACCTATAGTTGTGTGGAAAAACCTAGAAAAATGTATGTATTGATGTAATTGAGGTTGATTTGGTGCTAGTGGATGTGGTCTAGATTGGACAGTTTGGAAGAACATCATAAGAATCAGTTTCATTAACAACAGTTGCATGTGTCTAAATGTCAATAAGAGCAACAAGAGGTTGCAGGATAGGTATGTCATCTTCTTGAGTTGATGACTTTCTACTGGATGTATTCCTAATGTAGGACAATGGTGGAGTATCCAAAACAAAAGTTGCTTGGGAGGGTTGTAGAGGTATGCTCCAAGCCTTCAGTGCAAGTCATTAAAAGAAAAATGGTCTGCTAGGAGAGGAATAAGTTGGCGAGCTCGAGACTATTCTTGAAGGACGAAAAAGGGAGGTCAAGGGAGAAGATCGCACTAGTCCAAGTTCATTGTGGGAGAACGAATTCTTGCAATGATAGGTGGTAGCTCTATGTTCCCTAAGTGTGTCTTCATAGGGTAGCTTAGGAATACACTAGTGAGAAGAAATACTCGAAGCATTTGTGTCCTTGAAGAACTAATTAGGAGCATCTAGTTGGTCTAGAAGTCCCAAAGTAGCTAAGGAGTAGTAGTGGGAAGTTAAGAGTTGTTGACAAATAGAGTTGTGAACAACTCAACAAGATTCTAGATGTGGTGATGCATTGAAGGACTAACTATTAGCTAGAGAGAAAGTGTAGTCGAGTTAATTGACTTAATGGAATTATTTCACTAATAAAGGTGGATTGGAGTTGCTGCATATCATGAGCTAAAGGATTGGGCAGGTATGTTTAGGGCATGACCAAGAGGAGCTTAGAGAGCACGCTACATCATCTAGATGGTCAATGTATCTTGTTTAGGGTAGATTGGTTGTCGAAGTGACTGACACCAAACCTTAGTTGTATATATTTGTATCATTAGATGTATGAGAGCCATTATCCCTAGCATGGGAACCCTAAACAGTTGTATTAGCATTTTTATTAATATAACGAAGTTGGATTGTTACTGAAAATTTATAAAAAGTTGTATATATTTTGTGCACTAAAATATTTACTGATGTATATTGTTATGTTGTGAAAATTAGTTTGTTGTGATACTTGGATTGGTAGCATCAGTGATTTTAAGATTCTAACTTAGACTCTAAAATCATGGAAAAACAACATATTTATGCATCCTTATTTACCCATCCTAATGGATATGGGCTTGGCTGATCATGAAATTCCAATCCAAATTTTTTGACCAACTCTAATACATTGATATTTTCCTATGTTCCTGATTTGAATAGAGCATCAATTTTTGTATTATTGATCTCTATCTTTATATGGAAGAGTTTGGGCATCTCCTCCTCTCCCTGTTGTTGAAGGCAACTCCAATTCTCTCCCTCCTACATTGATGTGCAGACAATATTATCATCCACATCTAAGCTTATTTCCATCTTATTGCTCTAATCTATGGCCATGAGATTTTTCTTCTTCCCATACTTCTTTTAATTCTTTAGGTTGAGTTTTAGATGTAGTTTCTAGCACTTCTCTTTTGTATGACCATCAATGTTACAATGGTTTCAGTAGTTGTTTATAACTTTGTATTGGTTTTTTATGGCTACTATATTTTTATCATTTCCCCCTTTCCATTTTTTCTTCCCTTCATTAGAAGCTTCTTAGTGTTCCTTCTACATTGACCCACTTCATTTCCCTTTATTCTAGCCTATGTTTTCTAGGTATTGTGCTTGTACACATGCCTCATCCACCATTCTAGGTTTTAACAACATCACTTGCTTTCGCATATGGCCATGTATACCCATAAATACTTGAGTACATTTGGGTTCTCTGGAGAGATACTCAGAATCATTTCCATCTTCCTAAATTATATGGTGTACTCATGTACACTCTGCCCATGTGTCTACCTAAAGGAATGCCATTGGATCCACTTGTTCACCATATGAATGATAGGGTACAAATGGAAATTTTTGATAGTTTTTTAATACTCCCACTTAGTCTTGGTTGCTTTTAAGTCAAGGCATGAATGCTTTTAAGACATGAGGAATAATATATCTATTATTTGCATTTGGTTTTCCCACAAGGGTTTCTAGGGTAAAATATGGTGTTAATGTGCTTTAATTTTTGTGTTAATATTATTTTATTTCTCTCTCATATATTTCTAACAATTGGTTTTAGAACCAAGGGATCATGGCCTGTAGAAGGGGTTGATGGTTGCAACTATCAACACATTATATGTTGAGGTTGAAGCTAACATAAAGAAGTCCTATTGGGATTTGATATCCATACATGAATATTTTTTGAGAGGAAATAGTTGTCCAACAAGTCGATATGTAGCCACAAAAGTGAGATCTAGTGAAGGGAGCACCTAGTGTGAGCAGGTGTGCAAACATGAGAGAATGAAAGCATAAGTGCCAGACAACATGAAAAAAAAAATATTTACTTTGGATGAAAATTTTAAATTACATGTATATGGAAAATGGTTGTAAGACATGTTTAAGAATGCATAACCCTACTCATAAATTCTTGGAGTATACCTAGATGATTGGGTAGGACAGCATGTAGATTTCCCTACTCAAGTTTAAAGGGGGGAATGTTAAGGTAAAAATGACTTCAAGAAGGATACAATTTTTTTAGGTCCACAATGGTGGTTTCAAGCACATTATTTTGGTGGCCCATGGTATTAGAGCTCATGGATTACATGTGATGAAGCCCTTAAAATGCTTGTGGATTCTCCAATGTAATGTGCTTGAGTTGGGAAAAGGGATCACTTGGTTGGGCCAGAAGGTTCGACAGGTTGGTTGCATTAAGTCAAGGCATGGTTGCTTTGAAGCTATGAAGAATAGTAGATTGATTATTCATAGTTGTTTGTCCCACTAGGGTTTCCATGTTAAAATATGGTATTCATGTTATGTTAATTATTTATCTGCTATTTTTGTTTTATTTCTCTCTCGTTTATTTCTAACACTATGTTAGGTTCCATGTGGGCAATAAAGGTGGAACCAACACAAATGGAATAAAATAGCACATGTGATTGTGATGTTGATAGGTTCTTCAAAGCTTCAATGGGTCAAATGGTTACATATGGTTGAATGGTGGTATAACACTTCCTTCCATAATGCAGCAAAAATGACCCCATTTATGGCACTTTATGGATATCATCCACCTTCCATCACATCAAATTTAAGAGAAAATTCTAAGGTTCAAGCAATGGAAGATCACATTGAGCATCAACAACAAGTTCTCCAACTCTTAAAGGATAACCTCACTTTGGCGTAAAATCAAATGAAACAATAGGCATATCAACATCGCAGTGAAAGAAGTTTTGATGTAGGCGACTGGGTATTTTTACGGCTACAACCATACAAAAAATGTCCCTCAAGCAAGTTAAGAAGGATAATAAATTATCACCAAAGTACTGTGGTCCTTACTAGGCGTTGCAAAATATTGGTACTATGGCGTACAAATTGGAGCTTCTTGCATCTTCACGAGTGCACCCAGTTTTCCATGGTTCATGCTTAAAGAAGGTTATAGGTGACAAGATTCCAGTTCAAACATTATTTCCAGAATTTTCCAAGGAAGGAAAAATCATATTGAAACCTGAAGCAGTCACGGAAACAAGAACTTGACACCTACATAATCGATCAATTTCAGAGTACCACATCAAGTGGAAGAACTTACCCGCTAAAGATTTGACATGGGAGGATGATAATTTTATATAGAAGCATCCATAACTACTCAACCGTTGAGGACAACACTCTTTTTAAGGAGAGGTGCATTTTAGGTACCTATAATACTAGTGTATCCCCTTATTTTTATTATTAGTGTAGCCGCCCTTATTTTTATTTTTGTTCCCATGTAATCCCCATAAAATCCCACTATTGTTTTTGTTGTGCCCTTACATTATTATTGTTATGTCGGCTCTAATTATATGGTGACCCCTTAGACTCCTATATATATAAAGGAGGTTTTGTTGTTTGAATCATCCAAGAATTGTTCATTTATGTAATGTAAAGGAGGTTTCCCCCTCGAAGAGGATAAATTTTAAGTTGTTGATCTATCTTTTCTTCTATTTTGTGAGTTGGTTGCATAATTGTATGTATGTATGTATGTATGTAATATTACGTATGCATGTGTGTATGTGTGTGTGTGCGTTCGTGCGCGTATACACACATATATCACCATCCTCTCGCCTTACCATTGCTTTTAGTCTTACTGAGCCCATCGAAAATCCACTTATATGTTCTCATGCCCATGTAACTATGTGGCCTCCTCTATAGGCCCTTGGTGTTTCCCTCACTCGCATTCTATGATCCATATGGACAAAGTGGTGACCTCCTTTATTAAATTCACATCCATTGCGATCGTAATCATATGAATATAGCTTTGTTGGTGATAATATGTTTCTTTGGCATGATTATATTGATGATGTCAAGGCCCATGAATACCACAAATCTAAATTCATGAGAAATGTTGATGCTTTGATCTAGCATTATCATGTTATCCACAACCTCATTGTTTCCTTCACTGACTAACCATCATATAGAATTGTTGTTCACAAACAAAACAGTTACATGTGAACGTATACTTAAATCCCTAAGCATGGATTCAATCCAACTTAGCAAGTTTGAGAGGTTGTAATGCACAAACTTTGAATCTAAATGATATATACTTGGGTCTTAAACTACCACCATATTTCTCCCTAGTTAATCCAATTGTTCTGCGCATGGGTGAAATTGAAGACCTCCATACCCAATATTTGGAAAAAGCCCACCAATATTGGATTCTACCTATATGCTTGACAATGTACAACCCATAAGGTGATGATAATGTCTTTGCATTGAGAGACTCCTTAATATGGCCCTTGGGGAACCAACCTAGCAGAAATGCCCCAACATGCACTTAAATGTCTAGATCCTATTAGAGAACAAGTCCACACCCTCTCTATATATTTTAACTATTGCCTTTCCCCTTTCTTGTTTTTTAAATTTATCACTTCTCCATGGTGGATCACACATAGTTCCATCTCCACAACCAACCCAACAATTATGACAAAAATATAGATTGCATTCTTGACTAGCAACAAAGCATGGGCATTATTGACTTCAACATTGACTCTTCATACAATAACATCCTCGGAAACCATTCTTGTAGCCTTTCGAACACTTAAGGTATTTTTCACAGCAATCCCCACTACATAAGCAAGGATATTGATTTCTACACATGAATTGATAGTCACATGGCATATACTTCATACATGGATGATCTTTGTTACCAAAAATTTTCCTTTTTTATTATTCAGTGATGACCAAAAAATTTCCAAGGGTACTTCAACCTTTTTACTCTTCCCCTTCTACACCAACCATCTTATTCAAGCTTTCATTCCCATAACATCACTACAGTCAACCTTTCATCCAACCTTGAAGGATCCAACTTTGCCTTCATTTTCTTTTAACCAATGGAGCCAACCAAAACCATGATGTCCTCCATGACTGACGAGGTGCTCTATGTAGATTTTTCTTTCTAACAGTGTAGTGTTCTCTATCCTTATGGATAATGCCTAACCTTTGGTGCATCCAATCTCTCTAGGCTCATAGACTTGATCTCTTAACCCCTTTATCTCCTCTGCTCATAAATACAAGCAAAAGATAACAAATCCACTCTTTACTAAATATTCTAGATCAATCTAGCTTTGAGACTATGTTAAAATTAAAAAATAACATGAGAGAAAATAATCATATCAACAACAACACATAAAATAAACGAATTTTATCCTCAAAAACCCAAACTAGAGAAAACCAGCAAATAGATCTATTAGACCATTAAGCAACTTGAGCAAGCCAACCAAATGAACATTTACTACTCCCTTATTGGAATATTATATGGACTATACCCAAGATTTTTAAAGACTTCATCACGTGTAAACTACAAGATCAAATACCACAGATTGCCAAAACAATGTGCCTGAAAACTGTCATTATTGACCTAACAAATTTCACTCTTTCACTAAGTCAAAGTTAACCTATTAGGAAATATAAATATATATGTTTGATTTATACACGTGAATCTTGACGTTAAACATAATATTAAAGTGATTACCTCCCTTTAGAGCTATGGGACACACTTCTTGAAACATATTTGGTCACATGAATGTTCTATTACTTGCAAGGGTTGGTTGTCAGTTTTAGGAGGTCCTGTGGAGGTATTACAATGTTGATTTGATTCAATTAGTTGTTCCCAATTCTATTTAACATCAAAAATATATAATCAATCACCAATCACATGCTAAGGTGGGATATTATCATATAAGCCACTTAGAAATTGAAAAATATATTATGGGCCACATAAACCAAAAACTACACTCTATCCCTTCCCCTCTCAACAATATCTGCCCCTTTTCTTTTAACAAGTGCTTCACATTCATGGGAGTTAACCTTATTGACCACTATCTTATCATATTGATTCATAAATTGGGTTTTAAATTTTGAAAAATGGGGTCAATATATTATAGATATTTTTTATTAGGGGATATAAAAAGGGGTATTTGTTGAGAAATCTAGGGCATCAAGTATTAGGTGATTTATGTTCTTTTAATAACTACTTGTGAATACTTTTTTCTTTTTTATATTAAAATCTTCTCTTGCTTAAGTTATTAGTGTTCTTCTTCATCAAATAGCTGCCAATGCATAAACCATAAAGAGACAAGAGACACAGAATATACGCAACCAGTCAGGGCCAAAATCTCTCCCACTTAAGAGGAAAACCCGAACAAATTCTTCTTCTTATAAAGACTTCAATTGATGAATACCAAGACCCTTGGAATATTTTCCACCCCAAGACCAAGACATAAAGCCTCGTTGATGAGATTATTCTTGCAATGATCAAACCTCTACTTCTTCCTCCTTCTCCACTACTCTTTGGAATTTTGGCTTCCTTAACCTTGCTTCAGACCTGCAACCATTTTTGGCCCTAATTCAGAAACCCTAACTCATGCATAAAACCTTATTTATGCCTTGATTTCCTTCGCTTTAGTTTGGGTTCTCTTCCTTGGTAACTCGGTCAGAGATACACCTTTATCTCCTCTTGATTTGACCTTCCAATGGGGTAGTGATACTTCGACCTTTTATGCGATATAGACAATCCCTTTCTTCTCATGTGTGAGATCGAAATGGCCCAAAAACAAATCCAAAATGATGCCAAAGACTTTTCTCTTATTGCCTCTTTCTTCGTTGAATATTAGGCTCATTTCTAAGTGGTATTCATACTTCTTGATTTCATACTTGCTTCACCGAAATTCTACCTTCTTAAATGAGGCCGAGCTACATATCTATAGTCGTTGGAGTCTCCATGATGACCCGAAATGAACTGAGGTTGAGCTGACGTGTCCTTTTGAGAGATTTAATTATTCTTTTGAAGCCAGCTTGAAGGAGGTGTCTTAGCTTTGTCTTGGAGGGCCTTCTTATACATTTAATGACTCATACAAAATGTAGCATGCCCAAGAAGGGTCTTTCATACATGAAATTGACTCAAATTGACTTTTATGACTACATGACAAGACCTAAATGTTCACAATGAGAACCTTAAATAAAATAAAATTCCTTGATCATGAAACCCATGATTCAAGTACTACAAAAAAAATTTTATTTTCTTCTTTTCATCAATTACATAAAATCACAATTACACATGTAATTATGAAGAGAGAACCTAGTTACACTTTTCAACACTCCCTGTTAACTAGGGAGGTATTCATAATGGTACTTGGTCATTCTCAATCTGAAGAATTCTCATAAGAATATTCAGATTGGTAACCCATATGTTTAGCATCATATTAACCAATATTGTCACATAGCAAGGCATGGACTAACAACTCTATCTCTCCACAAGATCAGAGCAAAATTCTAGCGAGACCAATGATGTATAGACACCCTCATCATTGTCTATCTCAAAACATACTCCACCCTGTAGAAATTTGAATAACTATTAAATTATTCACCGATATTATCCTGATCACACACTATTTGAGCTTCATGCATAATACGTAACCTCTTCTACTATTGATCATCAATTTGCGGAATTAAAACAATCGCATTCGCACATTAAAACCATAAACAATCACACATATAAACACAGTATTTATGGGAAAGCTTAAAGCTGAAAACCCCCAACTATCTGTATATTATAATGATAGATATCATGTAACAATCATTGTAAAAACTCCTCACAAGCTCTCAGTACAATCTCCAATTGTTACACACTACACAAGCTCAGATCATACAAAACACATGCTCCAATCTGCTCCACCTGTTAGCCAGCCTCTATTGCGCAATCCAATATGGATAATCATGAGATCAAGGTTCAAATCCCACCAGTATGTACTGTGAAATCCTCATTGGCTTCTCCATCAATGTGTGTGCAAATATCATGCACCAGTATAGTCACAACTGATAGTCACACTTGCTCTTTCACCTACCTCTCCACTGGTCTCCACTGAAACTGTCCATGCACTGCAGTTAACTGATGTATTCTTTAGTTGATTTATGAGTTAATAATTAATTCACACCACTCTCACTAATTGTATCAATCAGTTAGACTAGATACAACTAGCTCAACTAAGTTAAACTGAACACAACTCCATTAACTGTCTCATCAACTCCACCAAACTATGTCACATGAGTTCTAACTGAAGTCAACCATGCAATAGCTCCACTAAACCCTAGGAATAGCGTAATTCCTTCTGTCAGCTGCATGTGCCACATCCAGGCATCAAACTGAAGTGCTCTAAGAGGATAAGATAATGTTTAGATTCCAAATATTATTAAGAGCTAATAATATTCACCATATCTATTTTTAGACTGGCAATCTAAAAATAGATTCTGCCCAGTATGTCTAAAAATAGAAGTCCGTATATTTCTTCCGACTTGACCAACCATCCACAAATAGCATCCTGCAACTCATAGAACATGATCCATATGTCTAAAAATGGACATATTCTAAAAATGAACTTTGCGCCAGCGCCTGCGGGCCCACTTGATGAGCGATTCCCTTTCACCTCGCTCCTCAACATGTTGCAATCTCAACATTCCCTCTCAACAAGATAAGGATTATGCGCAACCCCCTATCACCCTTTTGTGGTATTCGAATTTGCTCCTGGTGAGCGCCTTCGTCAAGATATCAGCATCCTAATCCTCCGTGAGAATGTATGAAAGTAACATGATCTTCCGTTGCACACAATCTCTAATATGATGATACCGGATGTCAATGTGTTTAGATCTATCATGAAATACTGGATTAACCAAGAGTTTAATGCAACTCCGATTATCACAATAAATCACAGTAGGATCTAAGTGAAGGCAAAAGAACAACCCGACCGAGATCTTCCTCATCCATATAGCCTCGCATGCAGCCAAACTTGATGCCATGTACTTAGCCTCCACTGAACTGAGTGCCACGGATCTTTGTTTCCTGCTGTACCAAGAAACTGTTGTAGATCCAATATTGAAAATCCCTCCAGATGTGCTCTTTCAATCCGTTGGGCTTCCTGCCCAATCTGCATCCATGAAGCCATGCAGCTTCAACTCATCCGACTGTCTATACCACAATCCATATCTAGATGTGCCTGCGAGATAACACGATACATGCTTGCCCTTCCGGAAGAGCTTGGTAGGCTTAACCATAGCTTGTGAAAGTTGGTTAACGCATATCATATATCGGGTCGTGTATTGACCAAATACATAAGCAACCCCACCAAATGTCGATAAACGTTGGCATCCACTACCTCACGCTGAAGTAGCATCCTCCTTCCTCCAACCACCGGAAGGGTATCAACGAGCTTATGACCATGTGTTGAACTTCTCCGGTATCTCCCAGGAGCATACTTGCCTTGAGAAACAAACAGTCCACCACTGTGTTGCCAAATTTCCAATCCAGGAAATAATGAAGGAGGCCCAAGTCCTTCATCTCAAACTCTTTTGCAAGATCATCCTTGCATGAGAGTATCAACAGCTCATCACCTGTCAAAATCAAATCATCTACATAAATTACAATGATCAGCAACTTACCCTCCACCACAATCTGGTATAGGTTAGGATCTGCCTCACTCTTGGAGAATCCAAGTCCGGTGAAATAACTATCTATCCGTGTGTACCAAGCATGAGGTGCTTGTTTCAACCCATACATCACTCTCTTGAGCCTGCACACATGCGACTCGCTGCTGAAGATCTCAAAACCTTCGGGCTGCTCTATGTACACCTCCTCCTCAATGACTCTGTTGAGGAACGCAGTCTTCACATCCATTTGATGAATGTGCCACCCCATCTGCGCTGAGAGAGCAAGAATCGTCCGTATGGAAGAATACCTTGTGACAGGTGCAAAGGTCTCCTCATAATTGATCCCCTCAATCTGTGAAAAGCCTCGGGCAACAAATCTTGCCTTGTACTTCTCCACACTCCCGTCAGCTGCCTGCTTCACTTTGTAGATCCATCTCGAACCCACCACTGATTTCCCTTCCGGCCTCGGGACAATCTCCCATGCACTGTTTCTGACAATCGAATCATACTCTTCCACCATGGCATCTACCCATGCGGGGTCCTCCACAGCTTCCTCGAAAGAGGATGGCTCTGTCACGACACACTTGCTCACAAGAGCCATGTATCCAGTGTATCGGTCCGGTGACTGTCTCTGTCTGCGCTGTGCTGTAGGTGGTCCTACAACCTTCTCTGCATCTTGAGCCAGTCGCTCAGCTTCTGTAGTGCGCTTCCGCCCTCTAATGGTTGGCGCTGCATGAGTGGTCTCTTCCACTCCATGAACCTCATCTTGTGGCTGATCCACATCCTGAGACTCATCCTTAGGAACTAATAGCTCCTCATCTGCATGCAAGTGTGGCTCCCTCTCAAACGAACACTTCATGGCTTTCTCCTCCTAAAATTTGATATCCCGTCGCACAACAGTCTTGCGACTGTCTGGAAAATACACACGATAGTTGTGGGGCGTATCAGTGTACCCCACAAATATCCCAACCTCTGCAGTCAGCTCCAGCTTCTTCCTGGCATCCTTCGTCACATGAATGTAAACAGATGAACCAAAAATCCTCAAATGGGAAATATCAAGCCTCTTACCAGAAAACGCCTCCTCGGGTGTACTCATGCCAAGTATCCTGTGAGGACAACGGTTCTGCACATATACTGCAGTATTGCATGCCTCCGCCCACAAGTGTATGGGTAGGCCCTAATCATGCAACATTGCCCGTGCAGCACCCACGATCGTTCTGTTCTTCCGCTCAGCAACCCCGTTCTGCTGTGGGTTATGAGGTGCTATGAGCTCTCTTCGAATTCCTTCTGCACTGCAAAAGTCCTTGAATTCGCTAGAGATGAATTCACCACCATTGTCGCTCCTAAGAGCCTTCACCTGCTTCCCCGATTCTTTCTCAACCAGTGCCTTGAACTCACAGAACTTTGAGTATGTCTCGCTCTTCTTCTGCATGAAGAAGATCCAGTACTTCCGAGAAAAATCATCAACAAAAATCACATATTACCTGTGCTTTGCTGTCGAAGCTACTGAGAAAGGTCCACACACGTCTGTGTGAATTCTCTCAAGGTTCTTCATGGCGCGACTATCCTTCTCGTGAAAAGTGGCTTTCACAAATTTTCCCAAGGTACATCCCTTGCACTGATCTGACTACGCAAGAGTACCCTTAGGAAGCCTAGTAGAAATCTGCTGCAGTATCTTCAAAGCTCCATGGTGAAGGTGGCCCAATCTCCGGTGCCACAACTCGCCATCATCTTGGCTCACCACTCCTTCTGCCTTGCCTGCCATTGCTGCGCAGCCATCTACCTGCAATTGATAAAGGTTCTTAACTCGAACCCCTATCCTCTGGGTCTCACCAGTTGCCTTACTGCGTAGGAAAGCCTTTCCTTTGCTAAAGACAACATCATATCGCTTGTCTTCTAACATCGCCACGGAGATAATATTCTTCTTCAATCCTGGAACATGCATCACTTCCTTCAATACGAAGGGTTTACCAGAATCCCTCTCAAAGGAAATGGTACCGATACTGGTCGCACTATATCTACCATCATCGCCCATCTCGATGTGCACTCCAAGATCTTTCTCATCCAAATCAGTAAACAAATCTTGATCTCCTGTCATGTGAAAAGACACACCATTGTCCGAAACCACACGATCCCATACCACTTGAGACCAAGCATTGCGATCGGCGAAAAATCGAGCTCAACGTGACGCTAAGGCCTCTCCCGGTAGGTCGATGCTTTGTATTTTCTTCATACGTGGACAATTAGTGGCATAATATCGTGTTGGTGACGGTGAAAGCACTTCACCTTGGTTTGTATCTTTTTAACTTCTTGCCTTTAACACCGAATAGAAACTTTCTTGCTCTTCCCCTTCTTTTCTTTGGCAGCCAAAGCGCAATTCTCTTCATCGGAGTTCTTTGATGAAGATCCGTCCCTAGTACTCCACCTTATCTCCTCTTGCACAAGATCCGACCAAAGTCGCTCCCATCATGGCAATTTCTCCCGACCATTGACAGAGTCCTGATAGGAATGCCAACTCTTCTGAAGCCCAAGGAGAGCCAAGCTCACCAAGTCCTCATCATCAATAGTCACCCCCACACTTCCCAGCTCATCCCTGCATTGGATGAACTTTGTGAGGTACTTGGGCATACTGTCACCTTTCTCCATCTTTATGTTTCTGAGTTTATCCTTGAGCGCCAACTTCCTCTGGTCGCTCTTGCTTTGGAATAAATCTGTCAAGGCTTTCCACATCAAGAATGGAGAAGCCTTACCATGCAGGCTAGACACTATGTGATCCTTCATGCCCTCCAACAGAATCCTTCGACACTTTGCTGTCTTCTTTTTCCAAGCCTCAATTACGGCAGCATCGCTAGAAGTAGGCTTTGGGACTTCAGCATCTATGAACTCCTTCAACCCATTGTCATCTAACACCGCCTCCATCCTGTCCTTCCATGCAATATAATTCGAGCTTCCCTCAAGGGCATACTCCAATCGCAATCCGTTGAAAGACATTTCAACTTCGACACCAAGAAAACACTGCTGCAAATTCGAATTCCACCAGCACAAAACTCAACCGCTTCAATGTTTTGCAATTGCTCCAATGATCAATACTGCTCTGATACCATGTAGAAATTTGAATAAATGTTAAATTATTCACCGAGATTATCCTGATCACACACTATTTGAGCTTCATGCATAATACATAACCTCTTCTACTATTGATCATCAATTTGCAGAATTAAAAACAATCGCATGCGCACATTAAAACCATAAACAATCACACATATAAACACGGTATTTATGGGAAAGATTAAAGCTGAAAACCCCCAACTATCTGTATATTATAATGATAGAGATCATGTAACAATCATAGTACAAACTCCTCACAAGCTCTCAGCACTATCTCCAATTGTTACACACTACACAAGCTCAGATCATACAAAACACTTGCTCCAATCTGCTCCACCTGTTAGCCAGCCTCTACTGCATAATCCAATATGGATAATCATGAGATCAAGGTTCAAATCCCACCAGTATGTACTGCGCAATACTCATTGACTTCTCTATCAATGTGTGTGCAAATATCATGCACCAATATAGTCACAACTGAAAGTCACACTGCTCTTTCACCTACCTCTTCACTGGTCTCCACTGAAACTGTCCATGCACTGAAGTTAACTGATGTATTCTTTAGTTGATTTATGAGTTAATAATTAGTGAATTAATTAATAATTAATTCACACCACTCTCACTAATTGTATCAATCAGTTAGACTAGATACAACTAGTTCAACTAAGTTAAACTGAACACAACTCCATTAACTGTCTCATCAACTCCACCAAACTCTGTCACATGAGTTCTAACTGAAGTCAACCATGCAATAGCTCCACTAAACCTTAGGAATAGCGTAATTCCTTCTGTCAGCTGCATGTGCCACATCCAGGCATCAAACTGAAGTGCTCCAAGAGGATAAGATAATGTTTAGAGTCCAAATATTATTAAGAGCTAATAATATTAGACATATGAAAATTTAAGTTAGCGATCCCAAAATGCGTTCCATCGATGTTCTAAATAGAAGTCCATCTATTTCTTCCAGACTTGACAAACCATCCATGAAATAGCATCACGCAACTCATAGAACATAGTCCATATGTCTAAAAATAGACATATGTCTAAAAATAGACTTTACGCCAAAAATACCCTGCGGGCCCACTTAGTGAAGGCGACTCCTTTCCACTAAGCTCCTCATCTTGTTGCAATCTCAACACACCCAAGTTCTGAAAGTGTGTTCCATAAGTACTATTCTTACCTTGGATTCCCATTCCTCAAAGAATATTGATCCTCTATGACTAATCTTCTCTTGGATTACCTAACACAACCTCAAAGAGAAATGGATGCCAGATGTTTACCGAATTCTCCATTTTGTCTTTCCAGGTGAAGATAAGATTGATGTGTCTATCTCTCCCTCTCAACTTAGGGAGGACATATTTATTACAATAAGGGAATGTACTCATTCCTATAGAAGGAATGTACCTAAGCTCCTTATTGGCTTAGGAATTTTTCTTCCAAGTTTATTCCAAGTAAGAAACTTGTTTCCAGACCCCCTCTTAATTATGGACCTCCAACAGCTCCTTGAGTCGAGATGATGGAACAACTAGCAGCATGTAGAACTCCTTCCATCGATGTCATGAGTTTCTTCTTGTCATGGAATCTACATTCATTGGGAGTTATTTGTAGGGAAAAAACCATCCATCACTTTCATCCTTGAGCCATGTCATTATCCCTTTTATCGGAAATTGATCCATTAGTCCATATCTGGCCTTCCTTCATGCCATGTTTCCTTCTTCACACCATGTTTCCTTAAGGATATTTCATCCTACTACATGGTCATTAGCAGTGGAATACATCCATAACTCTTCCATTGGCAGCCCTGCATAATCCCATCGATATACAATTCATAAATATTGAATCAAACTTACCTTTGTCATGGTCTTTCATCATGACATATTCCAGTTTGCATCAACATCATGCATACATATTGACACATCTCCAAAATATATTCATTTTCAAGGGTCTTGTTATCACTGGAAAATCGGACAAGCAAAGATGACATTATTAAATGCCAGGCATAAGGATTTACAGGGTTGAGTCACATTACAAAATCTGAAGAATTTAAAAAATCTCTAAGGTCCAGAAGAAAAATCAAATTGTTCACTCAAGAAACCAGCAAAATGTGCCTTCGCGCGCATTTTCCCTCGATAGGCGCACCTTTGCACGGATTTTCCTCAAAAAGCCACGCGGACCTGAGATTGGCGAAAGTCACTTTCTGAGACCACAAGGCACACTCCAAGAAATTGATCCCACACTTGAGGTTGCCCAAGGAAAACCGCCCAATCCTCCTTAGGACCTCAAGGGAGCACATAATGGAATAATGTGGCACACAATGGAATCATCCCCCTCCCTTGGGTCACCATCCATCAATGTACCAAGAGAGAGAATGAGAGTTTGAAATTCATCTATAAAAGGCCACCAAGAGATGAACAATGGAGAGCACATTGTTATGTTGGCCAAAATTGCTTCAAGCAATCCAGCAATGTGTGATCTAGAGCGGAAGTAGAGAGGGGATTCATTTTTTGGCCACCCAACAACTCTAATCCTTTGGAGTAAAGAGAGAGGGACCTTGCACCAAGGTAACTCAGAGGTAAAAACATCCTTGCATCGGGTCTTAGAACTCCCTAGTTCTAAGGCGGCCTTGGCAAGTGTGTAAACGTTCTACCCTTTTTTACTACTAGCACACAATAAGAGGGGACTTAGACGGCGTTGTTGGTATTATTATGTTGTTTGACTCAATACGAGATTTGTGTTATTTGTTTTAGTTTAGTTTTTATTTTCTCTCTATATATGCATGCTATATCCTTATCTAGTATGTTTTATGTTTTGGCATGTTCACTAACCTCCTGACTCCCTTGATTATCTACCTGTGACCAGGAACTTAAGAGGCAACAGCCACATCTCTTAAGCAAGTGTGGGTTGGCACACTCGTGCACCAAATCCAGCAACACAGGATTGGCAACTCTAGTAATTTTACTTCTTATTTAATGTGGTTGTGCCTTTTGCAAAGACCTCTTTCTTTGCTCTGGAGTTTGTCTTGAACATCCCCTTTTCTCTTCTTCTTTGCCTGTTCACCCTCAGTGAGAGGCCGAAGCTCAGAAGCTTCAAAAATTTCTTTGCAGGAAATTCATGCGGCTTTTGCATAAATAGACGTGCCCGACCACGTGCATTCAGCAGTGACTTGCGCGCAGAAACCAAAGGCAGAAAAATTATGCTATTTCCCTTTATTTCCTATTTGTAAAGTGAATGGAAGCCCATAAGAAATCTGCCAGCACTGTGTGAGGTGTCCCATGACTTGTTAAAACTTTCTCTTGGCTACATTTCAGTAGTTTTAGATGTTAGTTTTAAAGTTTCAAAGTTTGTTTTCGCAAAGTCAACACATAGTTTAAGTAGGGGGCAATTAACTTTCATTCTGAAATAATTTATGTTTTGCGAATTTAGACACCAAAAACACATAGGTAATTAGCCAAAGTAAGTGGCCCTAGTCCACGCATGCTTAGCTAAAGTTTTTTCATTTTCCTAGTTTAAAGTCATTAATTTTAGTTCATTTTTTGGCACTATGATTTAATTATCCTTAGAGAGGAAGTAATCTCTATTGCCTTTGCACCCTTGGGTGACCCTAGGAAAGCATATGAACACTCTCTACTGATAATTTTCCATCTCACTTTAGTTGATCATTTAGATTAACTAGGAAACATTGTAAGCAATCCATATCCACACATTTTTTGCTTTCAGCAAGGAACAACCAAACGTAGCTTAATAGGGGATTTGAAAAGGATCACCGCATATCCACATGTTAAAATTATGCCATTTTTCACCTCTTTCTCACACACTTTCACACCTTAAGTGAATCAAAGCCACCTTAAAGCTAAATTAACTAAAATCATTAAACTCTCCCCATAGGGGCCACAAGAGAATTTATAGTTTAAGTTAGGACCAAGGGGGTAGGCATCCAATAAGATGCCTTGGTCAGTTTACATCTTGAAACATAGAAGTTGAATTTTTAGGGAACTTTTAAATCTGTCTATCTGCCCACGGAAAATAAAACCTGAGCGCCACAGAGACATGATTCAGAGGGGGTTAAGCTTAGGCCTAGTGTGTGTGGTATTATTCGGGGCTACCTAACCCGTCTAATACTCGGTACTGGTAGCTGAATTACCAATAAGCTCAAGACTCGAACACTCAAGTGGGATGATGATACTTAGTGGCAAAAACTAGGGCATCCTTCCCTATAGGTGACGATGCAACCAACACTAGATCCTCTACCCTTACCTTGGTCGATTTTATTTGGTTGACTGGAGGCGTCGCCAGTTCTTTTGGGACGTTGTGCTAGCATTCGCAAGATATCTTCTCAAGGCCCAATTGCATTAGCGTGTGAGGACGATTAGGTCTTATAGGATTTGAGTATCATATGCAAAACCAACAAAAACAATATTTTTTGATTGACTAGTCACATAGGATTAATCTAAAGGGAAAATTTATCTTTCATTTTCGCTTTGTTTTATGTATGCGATCGGATTTCTTCTCTGATTATAATATTTTCACTCTCAAATATTTCCAAAACCATACCTAGTCGACGCCAAAGAAGACCAACGAGACCTCGTCGATCTAGACATCTTTTGGACCTCCCCCCCCATTATCAGGAGGGGTTCCAGGTCTTTCACCATTTAGGTGTGAAAGACGGAACATTGCCACCCTTATTGGTTCATCCTTTATTGGGACATCATTAGTTGGGAACCCTTGCCAGTCACCCAATACCACACCAGTGGGAACCACCACAGAGTTGCCACATTCCACTCCTCCCACAACCCCCCTACGGGCCAGAGGAGCGCTACCCATTCGAGAAGTCGGGTGAATTCACAGCCGAGTATGTCGCAGACAAATCCTATACCTAACCAGAACAATGTGTCTTCGCAATGTGCAATGGCTACCAACTCGCAGTCACATTTCTTAGCTTCGTTAAACTTACTAGATTTAACCAAGCTAACAAACAACCCTATTGCACACATCCCTACATGACACCCCATGCCCACGAATCTCCCTTTAGACATTCCAAAGTTCGAAGGGAAGCAAGTGGAATACCTTGGAAATCATGTGATGACTTTACACCTATGGTTTTCATCGAATAACATCATTGACGTACTATTCGACTGAGACTATTTCAACGCACCCTAACTGGGGTAGCCGCGAAATGGTATGTGGAGCAACCAGATTCCACACATGGAACTTTGAGCGCCCTCGCTACTGCGTTCCTTACCTATTTTCAGTTACCAATCCACCACGATTATGAGATGGAATTACTGACCCACTTTAGGTAGACACCCGCCGTCCATATCTTGGACCATCTCCATGAATGGCGGTGATGTCGTAGTTTGTGCAAAGACAAACTTGATGATAGAGTTTTGTTAGACCTGTTTCTGAAATTTCTCACCGCTGAGATTTCGAAGGATGTGGCAACATAAAAGCCCATATCCGAAAAGGATGCCGTCAACAAGGCCCAACAACTCAAGCTGATCTATACGCAGTCAGAATATATTTACAAAATCTTGCCTAATGCCCTGCACCTACAAACTTACAAAGAATTGTTAGGCGTGTTGAACTCCGCAGACAGGGGTCATTGACCCAAAATCACCTATGCAGCAACGCTCAATACCCCGGTTACGCATATAATTCTACCCAGAACATACCGCAACCCAGCTATCAGATTCAACATGCACCTTCGCAAAACATGACTAATAGGGCGTCGCCATAACACCATCAGCAAGGAGGTCCATATCCTCCGACTCAGGGGACCTAGTACGCAGTTAGACATGCTGACGGAAGAGCTCTCCCCCCAACAGCCATTCATAAAACAAGGACAAGGACCGCAATACGCCCAGTCCCTAGCACAAAACCCACCCATGCAGAATAATGCACAGGTCAACTTTGTGCAACCTTCCCAACCACAGTCACGCCAACTATACAATCAGGAGATTTCGAACTACCCTCCTAACGTGGCAAGGAAAAAAGGATAAAACAATACAAAGGGGAATCTTAGACAGGGGGGCAACAACCAACAATGCCCTTTGCGATCTCAGGTTGGAGGCAACTCCAACCAAAATCAAAACTAGGAGCCAAGCAACCCCCAAGGTTAGAACAAGAGGGCAAATCTTCGGACGAACCACTCTTGTTCAATTTGTGGTGAGTACGGTCATTACACTCAACACTGTCCCGATCTCCCTGAGCTTAAGAAGCATCAAGGTAACCGCGGAAAAGGGGGACCCTCACAACAGACATTTGTCATGCAGGAGCCTTTCCCCCATCAAGGGACAGTTAGCACCCAGTAACAAAAAACAACTTCTGACTATTCCGGAAAATACAACCATGAAATCTACATGACTAGTGAAGAGATGTTTTTTCAAACATGGAACCGGAACTACGATACCCCACCAGACACCAATTCGTTAGGGGCTAGTACAAGTGCACCAAAAACACCTTTGACCATATCAAAGATACCTATTGAACCTTTGCCAAAGATGGCTAAGGGACCAACTAGGCAGGCAAGAAACCATTCCAAAGCAACGCATAACTATAGCATTGTGGATGATCTAGTCAAATCTCTTGCCACCATGTCAACTTTGGAGGTATTACAGTCATGCCCAAAACAAAGGAAATCCTTGCTTTCCGCATTAAGCGCCATTGACCCTACTGATTCGCACCCAATGGCTTTCAATTTAGATAAATCCACCCCTAGGCTTCCCTCGATGGTCGCCTTCCAGATACCGGTGTCAGTTCAAAACATCACCATCCACTGATGTATCATTGATGAAGGTGCATCCACATGCATCATGTCCAAGAACGTCTGTCATAAGTTAGAGTCTCCCAAGCTAAAGCCATCAGACATCACGCTTAGAGCATATGACAGATGCCCTTCAGCTCCCGTCGCCCTCTCCCTAGCTCCTTATCCTAAGTACGCTTATGGAACTTATCCATAACAAAATATTTTATCTTTTTACTATTTATGGGACACATGTTCGAGAAAATACCCCATTTAATAAACCATTTGTTATTTTGTTGCATCCAAATTTTATTTCTTTTGCACAATACGTCATTAAAGACAACATTAGGCCATCTGCCCTTCTCCATTTGCTCAATTTTTTTTTAAATACCTTATGACTTGCACCATAGCAATTGCTTCAATAGGAGCAACCCATATTTCACTTAACAAGATAACATACGTTGCTGCACTTTTAACTTTGAATTTGTTTGTAATCAAACGCTTCTAAATTTTCTCAATTTGTTTCCACTGCATGTCGGATGTATTACTTGTTGAGAATTTGATAGGGCATAGTTTAATTCAATTCTCTACTTGATAATTACTCGTGAAATTATTTCCCTTACTTTGATATTTTCTTCATTAGCTTATTAGGTATTTCATCAAGTCAATTATCAAAACACAAAATACACAAGATTTTTTCTCTTCAAGCCAGGGCGAAAACCTCTCCCTCTTTGAGAGGAAACCCCTCAAGTAATTATTCTTATAAACTTTCAGTTGAAAAGCACCATTACCATAACACAAACCCTTGACACTTGTATGCCTCCAATACCATGTCTCTGCTCTTTCTGGGCTCCTTATGCTAATCTCCCTTTTTCTGCACCGTCCTGCATCGACGCTAGGGAGACTCGGTCCCTAGTCTAATAAGTCTAAATAAGGTGTTGCCTTTCCTTGATCCAAACTTGATCTTCTATAGATGACTTCTTGACTTCTTGTCTTGATGCCATCTACTGAGTTCTCTATTTGTTAGTGGCCTTTCTTCATTCATAGTATAACTTAAACCTTCTTCTCAATACAAAGTTTGACATCTTTCTATGCACTTCCTTTTTTGTGGTATGCCTTTCCTTTTTATACACACTACAATCAGTGGTATGCCTTTCCTTTTTCCACACACTATAATCACACGTTTTATTACAGTTGTTAACCTGAGATCATATTCCTGCATTATAATTTATTTGTTCTTTGCTGAGATGTCTCTTTTATATGCTTTAAACTTTCGACCTTCACTTCACACTTTTTCTTCTAGCTGATCCGAATATCCTTCCTGAAATTTAGTCTAAAAATATCAGACTAATTCGAACTCTTTCCATCTCTTTTCTGCGCAATCCAATGGGATATTTATAGTAGTCAACCCCTACAATTAGCCAACCCAATAGTGAATAGTCATGTCTATTTTGAGTCGACCTTCCAAGGGGTTTTCTCCAGCATCTTTAAGCCGACTTCTTCCAGCATGATGACAAGGTCTTTGAGGCATAATTTTACATCAATATTTGTCCTTTCACAAGTGTAACATGATGACTCTATTTTTATACATTTATGACAAGATGACAAATCCCTAAAAGACATCAAGAAGAAGTCTTTGACCTATAATAAAATTTATTGATCATGAAACCCATGAAGCAATTATATACAAAATACATTTTATTATCTTTGTCTTCTTCATTACATAAATTCATAATTACATAGTCATTATGAAGACCAATCCTAGTTACACTTTCCAACACTCCCTCTTAACTAGGGAGGTATTCATAATGGTCACTTTCAATCTGAAGAATTTCTCATAAGAAGAATTAGATTGGTAACCCATCTATATAGCATCATATTAACCATCAGCATTGTCATAGTGAAAGGCCTTGAATAATAGCTCCATCTCTCCATGAGATCTTAGCTACAATGTTGGTGAGACCAATGATGAGTAGACACCCTCATCATTGTCTCTCTTGGATCATATCCCACCCGGCTTCACTCAGGATATGTCCATAAGGACTATTCTCACTGTTGGATTCCCAATCCTCAAAGAATATCGGTCCTTCCACGACTACTCTTATCGGAATGTCTTATCACATTCCCAAAGAGTATCAGATGCCAAATGATTACCCAATCCTCCATTATGTCTCCCAAAATGATGTGTCTATCTCTCCCTCTCAACTTTGGAGGACATATTCCTAAGCTTTCTTCTTGGCTTAAGAGTCACTAAGTTTTCTTCCAAGTAAGAAACTCATTATCATGCTCCCTCTTAATAAGGGACCTGCAACAACAATGATGAAAACACCCAGCTGCTCATGAAGAGCTCCTTTCTTCGATGTCATGAATTTCTTCGTTTTTGAGGAGTCTTCATTTTTGGGATCTTTTCATAGGGCACAAATCTTCCATTACTTTCATCAAGATTCATGTCTTCTATCATAAAGTAATCCATCAATCTTCTCATCTGGTCTAGCTTCATTCCATGTTGCTTTCCTTCGAACCATACTTCTTCCAAGGATCTTTCATCCTGCCATATGGTTGTCAACATGTGGAAGACATATCCCCTTGGCAACCTTGCATAAGCTCATCAGATATTAATTAATAGCATCTCATTCGTTCAATTTTGTGCTTAGGGTGTCGGGATGAACTGGTGCACATTATTAATGGAGTTATTAAGTTTCTTATTTCAGGGTCTATGCTCGTACCCGAATGCTTTTTAATCGTAATCTGGATTGCTTCATTGAATCCGATTCACGCTATAATCGTTAGGATTCCAAAGGAATCGAATTAATCGCAGCTCCTTTTCCTATTGGTCTGGACGAAACGCGTGCTTGGATCGAAAGGATTTGTCTTGTATTTGGTATTAAGGGTCTTCTCCTTAGTGCAAGAAGAACAATTTCATTCGTATCATCTCTATATAATATTTACTCGATCTTATTCTCCTTGAATTTTAGGATCCTTCAACAACCAGATACTTTTCAGTGAATTTCGACGAGAAAATATGATAATATGTTTTATCTTTCGATGAAAATGACCCAGAGAAACGAGATTTTGTTCCTTGTTCCAATTAAGCGAGCGAGGAATTCCCTTTGATGATCAAAAGTTAAGAGCAGTTTAGTTATATATATGAACTTTTATATCAAAAGTTACCTTAGTGATGATCTTTCACCATGGCATCTTCTTGTAGGCATCAACATCCTTTGATTACAAATTGACACGTCTCTTAAAGATATGTTCCATCCTTTCTAGACTTATATCAGAGTCTACATATCTTCCCATGAGATTTTCTAGTCAAGTCTTCTTGGCTTCCTTGGATGTTGACTCCCTCTTTTCATGATTGCACTTTTTCGTGATCTCTTCTTTTCTCTTCCACATACTTTTATTTCGTTCCCAGAAACTTCCAATGTGCATCTCCTTGATAGTATATAATCACTTCATATTCCATATGAGGACATATTATGTTGATTTCATCTGGTGTGGAACATGTCTATTGACAACCTGTGCATCAGAAGAGTTCCTGCTTTCTTTGATCATACTTCTTCTACCTGCAACTGTTATGACCTATAACATCCAGTGTCATCATATATGTGTGTATATGTGTGTGTGTACCTCATTTTGTTTCTTTGAGTCATCCTGCAACATATTTCCTTGGAGTGAAGAGTTTTATTCCCTTTACCTGCTTCATCAATATGTCATCATTTCTAATCCCAAAATTCTATAAGTTTATAATTTCTCAAAGAAACCTATTTATTTCTTTATAACTAGTGAATCCAAAGAGGACTCCATTATAAAATGTCAGCATATGTTTCCTTATTAATTATTGAATGATGGCCTTTATCTTAATGACTGCCTTCTATAAATGTTGTTTTCTTAGTGAGGTTCCCAGGAGCCTCTTATAGCATAGATGTCACTTATGTGTTGCAAACATCCTCCTACAACGAGTGCTCCTCCTTCAATGCTTCCATCATGATGCCAATCCTGGAATGATGCATTTATCTAATATACCATGCTTCCTAACAACCTGATAGATACCTCTTAAAGAGGAAGATGATATTAATTATAATAGATATCTTTCACTTCTTCTTTCTTAGGCTTATTTGAATCTGGTTCTTCTATTTTTTCCGATGATATGGGCTTATTTCTTTTTGTCCTTATTAGATTTGGGACAATCTTTCCATAGCATCGTATCTTATCCATGTTTAATATTTTCTTCTTAAAGACCATACTTACCGAATCTTCCCTTTCTCCTTAATATGACAACATAGGCTTGAATCTCTTTATTTGATCCTGTATCCACTTTAGCTTTTAACCTTGTCTCTTTTAATTCTCAAAGAGACCATAGAATCTGGAATAGTGTTGCTTCTTCTTTTTCATAAACCCTTGAAGTGAATTTTTCCCATTCCTCTGGCAAAGCATTCAACACCACTGCAGTTATTTCTCTATCAGACATTTCTTCTCCAATTCCCGCAATTGATCTTGTATTTCAAAAATATTCATGAAGTTATTTCCTCCTTTCTAGACATCTCTAATGTGTATAGTTCTTGTCTTAGAGATATTAGTTCCCCTGCAGTACTGACTAAGAATAACTCGACCAATTTTTCATATTTTTTTTTTAAGTTTATATTTTGATATACATGGAATGAGAGAGTCCTCTACGGATTCTATAAGAATCCTTTGGATTCTTGTGTCTCCCTTCATGTACTTGGCATGACTTCAATGTCCCTTTTCTTCCATGCAAGAAAGTTTGAAACACTAACCAGTTTGTTGCTTTCTTTGCATAAAGACAAGTTTGATAGATTCAAATGAAGTCATAAAGATACTTACTTGAGTAGATGATTTTATTCTTCCTTGTTGATGATGATGTAGATAGAAGATCCATTGAATTTTTCAAGGGTGGTGTAAAGCGGTAGATCACCTTGGATCCTTGATGATGATGATGATCAAGGATGATGACTTCAACAATGTTGATTTGATTTCAATCCCAAAAGTTATTAATGGAGATGGTGTTCTTGATCTCTTTGAGAAGGCTTTCCAATTTACAAATCGCTTCTTTAGAATTTGAGGATTGATTCTTCAATGTAGAATTTTTCCTTCTAGAAATTGATCCTTGATCTTCTTGGTACTTGAGTGTCTTCTTGTCAAATAACCTTTTTAGCACCTTAGCTTTGGAACCATGTTGAGAATTTGATAGGGCGTAGTTTAATTCAATTCTATAATTGTTAATTACTTGTGAACTTATTTCTCTTACTTAAATCTTCTCTTCATTAGCTTCTCAGGTCTTTCATCTAGTCAATTATCAAAACACAAAAGGCACAAGATTTTGGCTCTTCAAGCCAAGGCCAAAACCTCTCCCTCTTAGAGAGGAAAACCCGCAAGAAATTCTTCTTATAGACTTTTAGTTGACAAGCACCAAGACCATAATATAGACCCTTGACACTTATATGCCTCCATGACCTTGTCTCTGCTCTTTTTGGGCTCCTTATGCTGATCTCCCTTTTCTGTATCGTTCTGCACCGACACTAGGGAGACTTGGTCCCTAGTGTAATAACTCTAAACAAGGTGTTGCCTTTCCTTGATCCAAACTTGATCTTCTATAGATGACTTCTCGACTTCTTGTCTTGATTCCCTAGACTGAGTTCTCTATTTGTTGTAGTGGCCTTTCTTCATTCATAGTATAATTTAGACCTTCTTCTCAAGACAAAGCTTGACCTCTTTCTACGCACTTCCTTTCGGCACTTGATCATATTCCTTTTATGTGGCATGCCTTTCATTTTTCCATGCACTGCAATAAGTGGTATGCCTTTCCTTTTTCCACGCATCGCAATCACACCTTTTATTACAATTGTTAACCCACGATCATATTCCTGCGTTATACTTTCTTTTTTATTTGTTGAGATGTCTCTTTTATATGCTCTAATCCTTCGACCTTCACTTCACACTTTGTCTTGTAGCTAATTCGAATATCCTTCTTGCAATTTAGTCTGAAAATCTCAGACTAATTCAAACTCTGTCCATCTCTTTTCTGCGCAGTCCAGTGGGCTATTTATAGTAGTCAACCCCTCTAATCAGCCGACTTTACAATGAATAGTCATGTCTATTTTGAGCTGACCTTCCAAGGGGTTTTCTCCAAATCTATAAGCCGACTTCTTCCAACATGATGACAAGGTCTTTGAAGCATACGTTTACATCAATATTTGTCCTTTCACAAGTGTAACATGATGACTATATTTTTATACATTTATGACAAGATGAAAAATCCCTAAAAGACATCAAGAAGAAGTCTTTGACCTATAATAAAAATTCTTGCTCATGAAACCCATGAAGGAAGTATATACAAAATACATTTTATTATCTTTGTATTCTTCATTACATAAATTCATAATTACATAGTCATTATGAAGACCGATCTTAGTTACTCTTTCCAACACTGTTGGCCCACAATTCACTACCATAGAGAATCACCGGAGTCACTAGAAGCCCCAAAAACTTTGAGTGGTTTTCCAGTCCCCTAACTCTGTCTCTCTACACCTATTTTGAAAAATATAAAATGTGCAAACTAAACATTCAAATCTATGCACAAAGTGAATCCCCTTATGTATAAACATTTATCTTCCTTTTCTTTAAAACCCCAAGATAAAATCAACATTCATACATATTTAAGTATTGAGGGGTTTTCACAGTGTATTATATTAGATATCATTTTTTTTTGGGATTCAACTGCGTTAAGTAAGTCATTCATCTATGACCATTTCCATGAGAGGTAGTTGTAACAGACTATTTTCTCATGATTTTTGAATATCCACTAAGCACTCATTGCATTGGGTGATGCTCACAGGGGTGAAGAAGTGAGGTTGAAACTAGTGAAATGAATCACATAGCGTCAATCATCACTTCTAGGACTTCTCGGGAGGTCACCTATCCCAGATCGCCTCTGGCTCAAGCATGCTTATCTGTGGAGTTTTCCCCACAATCAAGCCCACTTAGTTTGCTAACCCATTTGTATAACCTTAACAAGTATTGTACCTCATGAACCATTCAAGTAGAGCTCCCTTCACTCTTTGTATTTAAGTATTGAGGGGTTTTCACAGTGCATTATATTAGATATCATTTTTTTTTGGGATTCAACTGCGTTAAGTAAGTCATTCATCTATGACCACTTGCATGAGAGGTACTCGTAACTGACTAATAGTGCTATGAGTGCTAAGTGGACTATTAAAAAATCATGAGAAATTAGTTAGTTACAACTACCTCTCATGGAAATGGTCATAGATGAATGACTTACTTAACACAGTTGAATCCCAAAAAAATGATATCTAATATAATGCACTGCGAAAACCCCTCAAGACTTAAATACAAAGAGTGAAGGGAGCTCTACTTGAATGGTTCATGAGGCACAATACTTGCTAAGGTTTTGAAAATGGGGTAGCAAGCTAAGTGGGCGTGATTGTAGAGAAAACTACATGGTTAAGCGCGTTTGAGCCAGAGGCGATATGGGATGGGTGACCTCCTGAGAAGTCCTGGTTACAAGGTGCAAGTCCCGAAAGTGATGATTGACACTATGTGATTTATTTCACTAGTTTCAATCTCACTTCTTCACCCCTATGAACATCACCCGATGCAATGAGTGCTAAGTAGAGAAATTAGTAAGTTACGACTACCTCTCATGGAAATAGTCATAGATAAATGACTTACTTAATGCACTTGAATAAAAAAAAATAAAAATTGATATTCATACCTATTATTATGAACTTTTAGATTTAATTATATGTCAAATTTACATTCGGGAATATTCATACATTATAATAAATTTTTTAAGATTTAATTATATGTCAAATTTACATTCGGGAGAGTTTCAAAAGCAGAATTTAACGGCAACCGCCTCACACTGCGAAGGAATATCGAGCATCAAGCTACGGGAGCGGTAAGGCTTTATGACACACACTATATATACATGCCCGAGCAATTGGCGGAGGTCGGACAATGATTTTGACACGGATAAAAAATAAGATCTCTGAAATTTCCAGTCTCTCACACGCATATTCACACACTGCTCTGTTCTCACAAATTGCAGAGGTGACGGGAGAATTTCATAGATTTTGGTGACAAAAAAGGGGAAAATGGACGGCCGACGCGAGCAGGCTGGCGAGGCACACGAAGGGAATTTACGCCTCCAAATTCAACATTTTCGGGACGTCGACAGGGAGCAATTGGAGGTCGAAGAGGTTGATTCAAGTCTCGAGTCTCCTTCCAGTGGCGACTCCAGGTATTATTTATATTGTATATATATACTTCAATTCTCATATGCCTTCGATGCTTTTACCCATTGTGTCCATTGGGGCATCAATGGAGAATGCTGTGTGTGGGCAATGGGCATGGAGATTGCAATATATGCTCTTGTACAACTCACGGTTTTGCTGATGCCAAACCCTAATACCATCGAGGCCATGTATTACAATCTTTTACGAGAGAAATCACAAGTGGCTACACCGCGATGATCGAACTCTGTAAGCGATCAATTCGAGTTGGTCGCCTCCGAAGCCACGGTGAGAATTTGGGTGTCTAACAACCTCGACGTTATCACAGAGAAGGGCTTGCATTATAGTATCCTTTACTATATGAACAATTAATATTTTTTTTTGGTTTCTGGAAAGGGAAAAAATTCATTTTTATATCTCTTTAACAGAGCTCCATGTACATCTTCATAACCAGTCCGGTACAAAATTGGGATTGTAACTACGGTTCCTATACACGGATACTTGCAGACATGAAGATACCAGAACCATACTTTACAGAAATTCATAAGTTTGACAATATTCAGACGAAAATCTGAAACATCTCTAACAAACTGCATATTTATCATACTGGTGGTTCCTTTGAGCTGGTCTATTTGCCAATTTCGGGCTCTTGGACATTTGCGACTGCTGCTGGATTCAGGAACTTTTTGTCAACAAAGACTGATTGCCGTCATTGTAGTACTTCATTCACAATCGTCTCCAGACTGTATATCAGCCTTGAAGGCGATGGTCTCCATTTTCTCCTTCTCCAATCTCGAGCCTGCAACAGTTGGACATTGTTGTTCCAGCAAGGATATGGATTTCTTCTGAACCCGAGCTTGAAGTTTACCCGTCTTGCAACCTCCCCCTGAATCCTTCAAATGCGTTGTAGATGAATCTATTTGAAGCTACAAATTCTTTTTTGACTCCATCTCCCCAAAGGATTAGGCACTAATCCTTCCATAGGTGATCACCATAGGTGATCATATTAAAAGCTTATTCCTTTCACTTCCCTCTTTTTTAGGCCTAACCTAGATAGGTCACCTAGGGCATCAATTATCTCTCAATCCAGCCATCCAAACACTTCGATTTTTAGTCCACAACTCTGCCAAGGTTTGCTCTACAGGCCCTCCAAATTTCAAGCAAATCAGACGGTGGGACCTTGAGATATTTCAAGCCCTAACCTTGAGATCGATTCTTGCCCTTGGTTTCCTTTGGCTAGTGACCTCATTGGGATCATTGCATCAAGTTTAAGGAAAATTTTTCCTCTGATCCCTTTCTCCTTCTTAATTAGGTCAAACACACCTTTGGTTGATCAATTCCATCCCCTTAACCTAATTTTGTGTCCACTTGGTCTCGTGTGGTCCTGCTTCTAATCAAAGCTGATTCTTCAAAGACCATCTAGAAACCAAGTTTCCACAAGGATTCCGAGGTCTAGGAATCTCCTTTACAAGTCATACCTTCAAACCCTAGCCCTTGAAATCTTCCTAGCCCTTCCTAGAGAGCCAAACACCTTGTTTTCCAAGCAAGCAAGCCATATATTTGAGCCTCTCTTGTGAATAGGCTTTTGGGGTCACCTATCATCCTATAATTGATCTTTTCATTATCGTGACCCCTATTATACTAAGTCTCCTCCCATCGGTGAAAGTCCGTATAGAGTAGGGAGCTCCAGCTGAGGTGACAGTGTGCTATCGCTCCATTGTTTCCCTTGGAACTAGTAGTTGCTCCATTAGGAGCCCCCTCCTAGGACCCCTGCTAGTTTGAGCGTTAATAGGGGGCATGCCCCCACTCGTGCTTTCCATGCTCTGGGGACTAGGGGGCACTTGGGAAAATGTTTCCTCACCTCCTCCTTTTTGGGAAATGCTAGGAAACACATGAGAAACATTTCTCTTGTGTGTGGAGCATGTTTTCTAAAACCGGGGAAATGGGGATGTGTGGGCATTTCTCCCAAGTTTTTTTCCTATAACGTTTAAATAAAAATGCATAAAGCCTTCTAGAGATTAAAGCCTATCTCTATCTCACATTTCACATACAAAGTCAATGAGGTTCACTCCTTGATGCTCATTTTATTTTCAGTGTTCATTATTCATTTTCAGTTATAACTTTTGAGTTTTTACTCTAGATATTGATGGCCTAGACCGAGTCTTTGACTCGTCCTTCTTTACTATTTTTGAGTAATTTCAGTTTACTATTTTAGACTTAAGTATTTATTATTTTCCCCAATACTATTTAGATTATAGAATGATGAATGGTGAATTTGAATCAATACATATATTTATGAATCCATTTATTTCATCTCTAAATCTGAATTTGAATCGTGTTTATATCATTTACAAATTTGGATTTAGTATTTATATTAGACAATGATGAATTTGCATGGGATGAATTGTTATTGTTGACATTTTATCATTTTTATTTTTATTTTTGTAATTCTAGAGAGAGTATATTTGGTAAAAAATTAGATTATGTTTTTTTATGTCCTTGGAGCATAACATTTGATATCAAAGCAAGGCTCCTAGGGTTTTGTTGCTTCAAACGAGTTATCTTGGAATTTTTGCTATAACTTTTTTTTGGGTATGTTTCAAATAGTGAAACTTTGAGCTGATTGAGAAGAAATTTCAAGGGTATGTCCACTAAATATTTTAGATTTTGTTTCACTATACTTTAAGAGATATACTTTGTGCAGGATAGGGTGTCTGAATGGTCCTAAAATCAATTTCAATCGAGTGAGCATTTTTGCTATAAATTTCTTTTGGGAAGCTTTAGACTATGAAATTTGTGAGGATTTGGGAGAGCTCACAAAGTGCATTTGGTCAAAATTTTGGACTTTGTTTTGCTATACTTTCGAAGATATGGTCTATGGAAGTTAGGGTTTGTGAATGATCTTGAATTCAGTTTCAAATGGGTGATATTGAAATCTTTGCTTTGATTGTTTTTCTAGGAATCTTCAAACAATAGAATATTTAGGAGCTTGAAGAAACATATTGAAGTACAGCTGATCAAAATTTCAGATTTCGGTTTGCCACTTTTGGAGATATACCTTGTGAAAATAATTTCAAATGAGTCATATTAGAAATTTTGTTATAACTCTGTTTCTGGGAAGTTTGAGACTGTTAATTTTTGAGAACATTGAGTACAATTATCAGGTTACAGGAGCAATTTTTTTAGATTTTTGTTTGCTATAATTTTGGAGATAAACCATGTGGATGTTAGGGTTTGTGAATGATCCTGAAATTAGTTTTTAAAGAAGCCATCTTGGTAGGTTCACTGTAACTTTGCCCTAGAGGAGTTTCAAATAGTGAAATTTTTAGAGATTCAAGGTGACATACTGAAGTACCTAGGGTAAAGATTTCAGAATCATAATCAGAAATTTGGACATGTAGCATGCTATAAAAGTTTGCTCCTGGGAAGGAGCCAAAGTCATAATTTTTTGGGAAGGCTATCATAACTTTTAATTGTCACATCAAATTTTGATCAAACCTGTGGAATCGCAGAGAAGACCTATCAGAGTACTACATGCAAAATTCCAGACTCAAAAGGGTTGAAATTGTAGAGATACATGCAAAGAAAAGTTGGGTAGAAGGGTAGACTCTAGAGTAGAGTTTTTAAAGATAATTTCAAACTATCACTACTTTTGATTGAGATATCCGATTGAGGCATTGCATAAAATTCAAGATGGAATTAAACGAAACTAAAGAAGAGATCAAGAAGAAAAATGATGAGCTATCTAACACACAAAACCTTAACGAAGCACTCATTAAGTAGATTGAACAATTAAAACAGGGAATGAGTAGCTAAGAGAATTGGAAAAAGGACGACTTAAGAGAGGAATTGCAAAAGAAAGATGAAGAAATATATAGATTATGAAACCATAATAGAAAAATACTAGAGGATGTTAATAGATTGAAAGAAGAAGTGAAGCATTATCAAAGTCAAGAAGAGACAAGGATTTTAGATGAAGAGACTACCAAAAGGCTTGAAAAGGAAATTTGCAAGAAGATTGAGGCCTTATACATGGATGTGGTAAAATCAGAAATGCATTCTAGAATTTAAGGATGTTAGAATTTGATAGATGAGATCACATTGTAGCTTCAGTAAGAAAAAGAAGACGAGATTCAAGAGGGTCTCCAAAAGATACTTGAAGAAGTTGAACTCCATCTAGAGGATGTGGATGTGAAATATGATGGTGTTATCTCCAAGGCTAGAGTAATCAAAAGCCCAGGAAATTAGGATATAGGTTGCCATTGTCTTTGAAATGAAGAAAAGGAAAATGAGTATGCAAAGTGAAGGAAAACAATCAAATGTGAAACCATATCGACATCTTCATTACCAAAAAAGATTATCAAGAAAGAAGATGGAATACTCATCAATATTCATGGAGCAGGGCATCATCAAATTGATATTCAATAGAATGTTACCAAAGACCAACAACTACTCCAAATTGGAGAAGTGTCATCAACAATACATGGAATCAAAGGAAAGAAAACTATGCAACAACCAACCATCAAGAATTAAGACTGCGAAGAATTGAGGTTGGATGGATGGATCATTAATAGTGGAAAGAAGAATGAAGGAATACAAGGAAATATTATAATTTACTTTCATCACATGTCACACCATTAACTGCAAAGTTTTAAGGACGAAGCTTTTTGAAGGAGGATAATATTTATGACCCCAAGGGGGGGCATATGTGGGGTTAAATGTGCATGTAATGTTTAAATGTATATATAATAGGGTCAACCTAATAATGAAGGGACCACATGTGCAATGTATGAAGAGGTATATATAGGGATCATGTAGTCATTAGTGAGGACAAGGTATTTGGATGTATGAATGTATTGTGTATTTGTTGGAGGTTCTTTTATTGTTTGAGTTATTGTGAAACTTGTCTCTCTTATCTATATTGGAGTTGTGCTCCATGGTCACATTGTTGTACATGGTGTGGATTGGTTTTTATGTCTTTGAACCATAACAGGTCTAATGCCCTAAATTTCACATTTAGCTAGACAATCACCAAAATTCACCAATTTAATTGCAACTACATACTTGAATATCTGTTTGAAGGTGTTTCTGGTCTGTTGTTGCTCCCGCTCCTACTACCAAACCGACCGTTTCCTCCCAGCCTATCTGGGATCAATCTATCCAGTTCCCAGATCCAGAAGACTTCGAAATTGAGGTATTCTGGCCCCTGTGCTCAAAACTCCAATAACAATTGCTCAACTTCCTCCTCTGTTTGTGATTCCCTTGGCATTTCTTCCTTTGTCACTCCAAAGGCAAAAATATACTCCCTTTTACAAGAACCCTCCTCATATCCTTATATCCCCGAGGTTCCTTTCTCCTCGAGCCATCTCTTCACCGCCTTCTCATATAATATTATCAAAAATGGCAAGCGGTTGCTGCTCTCATTATAATTTGCAATAGAGTAATCACCCTTCGTCAAAGTTTCTTGAGATTTTACATCATGTTCACCTTTGATTGCATAATATATATATTATATGTTCTTTTTAGTTTGTATGTTATAGTTAATATATATTATATTTCTTACTTTTATTTTGAATAATAATTAATATATTATAATCCCTTTGTATATTATATATTGTATTTCCCTTGCTATTTTGTATAATACGTTGTCTTTACCCTTTTATTTTGTATAGTTATATTTATTATGATGGTGGTACATACATTAAGTACCCCACAATATATTCACTTTTTTTTTTTGGTGAGTTATGTATTCACTTAAACTTTCAATAATTATTTTGTTTATCCTTTACATGGAAATTTTCATAATAAGTTAGTATGTATAATAGCGCAGTGCATGAGATGCATGCATATGTAGCTAACACATTCTAATATTCCTATGCTAGTTGTAATTTGAGATGAGTCATTACAACAAGCCCCTAATGCTAGGGACACAAATGTCTGCCTAACCCCCATGAATTTCCCTAAAATTTGGGGGGTGTCTCCACACATCCTCCATGTCTGTTTATGCATTTTGACACTCTTGTGTCCCAAAAGCTTGGTGGAAGATCGGTAATAAGTAAACTATGGAATACATTTTATATAACTGCAGACAAATTGTGTGACATCATAGCTACTACATAATTGTAGATGAGCAAGCTTTTTCCTACGAGTTTGAGCGGAGGCACCTCAGGGCTGTAGAGCAAGTAGATTTTCACCCAGAGAACAAGACCATTGATCACATCATTATAATCTTTAAATATTTGCTAATACAAATAATATATGGGTTCTTGCTTCTCTTGTATGTGCATTTTTCATTATTTAATCCTCGTAGGTGTTGGGAAAGAGTGGAAATGTTAGCAATTAGATGCAACTTTTTGTTGGGGGTTAAATCTTACAACCATAGTAGAAAGCAAAATGGAGAGTTTGATACAATATTTGCAAAATGATTACAGAATCAATAAATTGCAAGCATGCAATCACGATGTTGGATAGTGTAGAAGTTTTGCATACTCATTTTCCTAACAACTTATAGACATGATTCCCAAAAATTTTGGATGTGTCGTGCAACGTAGAAAAGAAGAATGGTGAGGAACATAGAAGATTTATGTAGTCTCCTTAAAATTATTTTATGTCGGTTGATTCCATAATATTTATTAAGGCCAACTTTGATACTTTTAAGGTCCACATGTAAACAAAAGGCACCACACAAGGAACGTGGAGACTAAATGCATGCCAATATGACATCAAAGCATAGTGTTGGGAATGTAAGGTCACAGGAAGTCCCTCCCCTTTTAAAAAGCTTCATCTTTGAACCATAAAATGAGACTAAAAGCATGATTTTTTTTTTAAAAGTCAGAGAAACATCTTATATTACGATAACACAAAAATTTACATCATAGTCTGCTGGTCTGTCAGATTGGAAACCAGACTAGCTGCAATAGAATAGAGCCTTGTTCCAGAATTTAACTAAACTAGCCCAAAAGATCTTCTTTCTATGATATCTCCTGGGCATATTAACAAAATTAACTTGTTTACTGACACTTAAACATTTACATCATAGTGGAGGTCTGAGCGTAAATTTATCTTTCAGATCCATATCTACAAACCTCTTCTAATTATTCTATTACTATGCTTTGGCCTCGCTATCCTATCGACCAAATACAACAAAATTAAACAAAGAGATAGAATCATTTATCCAGGGACAATGGTGGAGTCTCCTCCACACATGAACCAGATGCAGATGTAGCTTTCTCCGCTGGGGTTGTTGCTGCTGTCGTTGCTGCTCCCCCTCTCGATGCTGTTGGTGACTTGCCGCTGGCTCCCGCTACCTCTTTGACCTTATATTTCATTAACTTGGCCATATCCCCAAGTCCCTGCCCCATTGTAATATCCAAGTTGTGGATATACTTAAAGTAAATTGAAAAAATCTTGTTCATGTCACCAATGCGATCATCCTACAGGCGTTCGATGTTGACCTCCCTCTGGAGTGTCTCCGCCTGCAACTTTCCTACTAATGTTTTGACATGCCAATCTGTTTCCAATGTTCTCTGGTACATCGTTTGTCTCGTGCGAGACTTCCTCGTATCGATTATCCAGTCGACCTCTTCTTCAATCTTGTCATCTGGGGAGTTCCTCCTTAGTCTCCTTGCTTCATTTTCCTAGACCTCGATAATTTCCTTGCCTCGGTTAGGGACAGTCTCATGGTATTTGAGGGTTGCTTCCTTTGCCGCCTCCTCTAATCTTGTTCTCTTACCAGCCGAGGAGCCTTGAGCTTCTGCTCTTGGCCTTCCCCTTGGCCTTCCACTCCCATTTCTTGCCATAGCTCTTTTGGGTGCCGCGTCTCTCTGATAACCAGATCTTCTTTTCTTACTGCTCCCCTTTGTTTTTTCCAAACTCATCACTATGCCTCTCATGTAGCGCCCCTCTTTATCATATAAGGGAAAAATCCATAGCACCGCAATCCTCCCCATACTTTGGGCACCTTCGTTGATCATTTTCGGCAATTTTCGTTAACCAATGCTGATGCAGTGCAATCGTGTGAGGATGGGACAATCCTCCCTCTCATTCACCTTTGTATACTGTCTATACAGGCCCATTATAGTAATGGTACTGTACCAATACTGCTTCACACTAAGTTTTGTCCTTCCCCACTTCCGCGACTGTCAATTCTCCTAAATACCACCTCCCGGCGGATGATTATGCGATCTTGGCTTCCACTTATTCCCATCAGCTATCGTCATGTCCTTTAGCCTTTGTTGATACGTACCTGCTCGATCTTCCCCACTGCTTGCTACTTGTCCACTTATTTTTATCATAAAACATTCCTTTCGCCAGGTGGGTTTCTGTTGTCCTCCTGTCACACCCCGTGTCCTTCATGCTGCTCCTCTGACATGGGTAGATCTCTCACCGCCAGCTCCCGACAATCTGCCTTGAGCTGTCCTTCCACCATTTCTTCCTAGGTCGTTTCAGTTAGAACTCTAGTGCTCTCGACCCCTTCATTGGCCACTTTGTCTGCCAATGCATTTGCCCAGCGTCTGACTAGAGTGAATTCTATCGTTTTTAGCTCTTCCAAGTGATCCTTAATCCTTTGAATAATTTGGCTAAGCCGCCAATTCTTCGTGACTTTGTTCATCGGGGTGCCACATTGAAGTCTTTGTGTTGCCTGAATGGCTAGAGCAGAGTTGCCCTCTACTATTATGTTTATCTTCCTTTCCCGTCACAACATTTCCAATCATTGTTCTAGAACCTGGAACTCAGCTGCGTTTTTTGTGGCTTGTCCCATGTTAATGAAGTATAACCTTTGTATTTTACCAGTCCAGTCTCTGATGATTCCTCCCGCACCAACCTTTCCTGGGTTGGCTTTGGCTGCCTAGTTGAAGTTCAATTTCCAGAAACCTTTGGAAGGCGCTTGCCCCACTGTAGTGCCTGTCCTGATACCGTTCTCTTTTGGTCTAAGGATCTTATCACCCAGGTAATTCAAGTCAAAAAACTTTAAGATTCTTGCTTCCTGAAGGGATGGATGTTCTTCCGTCATTTGAAATCATTTGCTACTAATGGTTTCCTTCATTTGACGTTGAATTTCTTCCATTAGTTTTGTTACAGGGAGCTTTTTATCTTTGAATATTTTGTGGTTACGTTCCTTCTAGAGTGACCAAAGGATGAACTCGGGATTAAGTTCCAAGTTAAGTTAACCACTTCATTCTTGGTATACTGCACATGCCATTTTTTAATTGTGTCTTGAATATTTTCTTTGTTTCTATTGGTTTGTCTGTATATAATAGCCAACTAGTCCCATAGGGCTTCCGAATATCTACAAGTGTTCAATAAGTGGTTGAGATTTTCTTCTTCCTGCTCGCACAGGTAGCACCATGTTGGACTTGTCATTCCTCTCTTTGTGAGATTCTTCCAAGTTAGCACCTTTCTGTGCAAAATTAGCCATAGGAATGTTTTGATTTTCGGCTAGTGTGAAGCCTCCCAAATTTTTCTCCAGGCCGGGTCATGGATCTTGAGATTTTCGGCCCTAAGATAAAACTTGGCTTCCTTGAGGTTTAAATCCCCTCCCTCTCGTTGGGCCCATCTGAGTTGGTCTCTGTCTCCATTTGCCATGATTTGTCTTTTGCTTAGCTCTTCTTTGATATCTTGCATTTCTGAGTTGCTTAGATTAGTTTGTTGGAGGATGTTTAAGTTCCATGCTCTCCATTTTTCATTTAGCAGCTTCGGAGACCAAAAATGGTGGACCTTTCTGAGTCCTAGTCTCTCTGTGGCTTCCTGTAGACTTCTCCATTGCGGTTTATTTAATTTTGGTAGTTGTTGCCAGGCATCATCACAGAATAGGGAGTTCTTTCCATCTCTTACTTCCCAGAAGCTGTGCTTTTGTATAATATCCTTGTTGGACTCTGCTAGGGACCAAATGGGTGACCCTAGGATTGAATCCGTGACCTTGATCAAGTTTTTTGTTTGAAAATCTGGGGCATATTTAGCTTTCCATAATTTTGCCCAAGGCATCTCCCCTCTCGTTTTCCATTTCCATCACAATTTGGCTCCATTTGCTTTGTTAATTATCTTAGGGTCCTGAAGCCCTAGGCCTCTTGCCTACTTGGATTTGCAGATCGTGTTCCAAGCAACCAATGACCATTTTCTTTTTTCCTGTACTCCTCCTTTGGGCGTTGGAAGGACATATAACATGTATCCTGGGATGGCTTGAAGCATCGCCTTTACTAGCACCAACCTGCCTGAGAGGTTCAGTGCTCTCACTGCCCATCTCTTGACCTTGTCTTCTAGGTTGGATATGCTTTTTTCCCATTTGGACTTTTTCCACGCTTGTGTCGTTAAGGGTACCCCAAGATATTTGAAAGGGAGGGACTTTCTTTGGAAACCCAAGATAACTGCCAGATTTCTATGGATAATAATGTGAGTGTTGAAAAAGAAAATCATGGATTTAAACAAGTTTAACTCCATACCTGACGTCTTCATGAAGGTATTCAGAATGTTTTTGTAAATGTGGGCCTCCTTAATTGTAGGCAAACCATGCAGCATGGTGTCATCTACAAATCGCTGGTGAGTGGTTGCTTGAGTGTTGTCGTGCAACTTCAACCCTCTGATAGTCCCTTCTCGGTTGGCCGTTGTTATAGCTCTACCAAGCCCTTCCATCATTAGGATAAACAGGAAGGGAGACAATGGGTCTCCTGGCCGAATTCCCCTGGATGGGAAGAAAGGTTTTGAAGGGGCTCCATTAAGAAGCGAAAAACTAGGTGAAGAGACCATTGCCATGATCCAACTAATGGGGTCATCAAACCCAAATGCTTGTAACACTACTACCATATATTCCCAGCTAATCTTATCATAGGCCTTGGATAAGTCCAATTGCTTTATCATTCCAACTTTTTTCTGTGTCTTCAATGAGTGAGCCCCTTCATGTGTTGGTATTATATTGTCTAAGATTTACCTTCCCTCCACATAGCACGATTCTTCTTTCGAGATCGGAAATGGAAGAATTGTTTTTAAGCGATTAGCAACTACTTTGGAATTTGGATATGATTTTATAGATCACGTTGTACAATGTTATAGGTCTGAATTTTTTAGGGGTACTTGCAGTTCTTCCTTAGGGATTAGGGCTGTAAATGTTGAATTCAGAGCTTTGAGAACCGTTGCTGATTCTTAAGAGTCAACTACCACCTCGTAGATGTCTTTTTTGACCGTTTCTCAGCAAGCTTTAAAAAATTCTATGGTGAATCCATCGAGCCCAAGGGCTTTCCCATTCACCATTTCATTAACTGCCAAAGCCTCTTGCTGGCTTATTTAGGTTTTTATTGTGTTCCTCAGTGAATATCTTTGGGATGTGTCTCATTATCCTTTGAATATCTTCCCCTCTCTGCACTTGGGGCTCTTCAGATATATTTTGAAAGTGTTGAACTAGGACCTCCTCTATGTCCTGGTGAGCCTCAAAGATCTGCCATCTATCGTCCTTTATTCTGAGGATTCTATTGAAGTTTCTATGCTCTATTGTTGATCGGTGAAAGAATTTGGTGTTTTTCTCTCCCTCTCTGAGCCATAGCACTTGGGATTTTTGCTTCCAGAGGATTTCCTCTTGTTTGCATCTCTCCTCCCATTTCATTAGTAACTCCATTTCCTCTTCTTTGCTTCCCTCCGAGTAGCTGTCTGAGATCAACTGCTGTTGTAGAGCTTCCATTTTCTTTTCCAATTCCTTTTTCTCTTGAAAAATGTTTCCAAACTCCGTTTTGTTACACTGCTTTAGTTTTATCTTGATGTTTTTTAATCTGGCTTGTGGGGTGAGCGTCTTTGATCCTCTGTCTGGATTCTTTCCTTCCACTACTTGTTGACATTCTCTCCGAAGTTAGGATGCTCTAACCAGAATGCTTCAAATCTGAAGGGTCTATTTTTGGGAGTTTCTACCAGTTGCATAATTAATAGCACTGGCCAGTGGTCAAATCCCCCACAGGGCAGAATGTTTGCTGCCGAACCTACCCCTCTCATCAGTAAATTCTTTGAAATTAAGAATCTGTCAAGCCTAAACGCCACTTGATGCTGCCCTTTCTGCTTATTGCTCCATGTGAAGCATCCATTTGATGTTTCCATGTCTATAAGTCTGGTTTCCTCTATGAATTCCTTGAATGCTTTTGAATCTCTGTTTGTTCTTCTTTGTCCCCCTTTTTTTTCCAAAAGAGAGATTATCATATTAAAATCTCCCCCCGCCACCCAGGGGAGGTGTCCTTTCCTACTTTTTATTCTTCTTTGATTTTGCATCAACTTGATATTTTCCTCGAGCCTTTAAGGCCCATACACATTAGTGAAAACCATTGTGGCAGGGGTTCCTATAACTTGCATTTCTATCGACATTGATCTGTTGGCTTCAAAATCCAGAAGAATCATGGATTGGGGGTTCTAGCAGATTGCCAAACCCCCAACCGAGCATTGCGCTTCCATTTCTATTGAGTCATATCGTCTTCCTAGTTTCTTACATGATTAATTTATTTTTCCTTACTGAACATTTCGATTCTTGAATAAAAAGGATATCAAGTTGTTCCATTTGAATCATTTTTTTTTAACAATCTTTGTTTTCGAAGGCTACTAATGCCTCTTATATTCCAAGATAAAACTTTCAGGATTCAAAGATGGGTGGAGGAGGGTGAGCCTAGAGCTCTCATCTTACTTGAATTAATTAACATAGCTCCCAACTCCTTTAGGTTGTTGGAAAATTCAAGGAGGTGGCAGTTAAATGATTTTCCTTACAATGGCATTATCTTGTGATGTGTTCGTTATTATTATGTGCTCTTTCAATTTATCTTTTCTTATCATCAAGAATAATGCCAAGCGATATATAAAAGAGGACACGAGATGTAGGCACACTGCTAGGGTGAAACCCCACTCTTTGGGGAAAAACTGGTCAAAGTTCTTTCTTCAGTAGATTCAAGATGAAACGACCAAGACCCTTATAACTCAGACTCGAGACTACCTCCATCCATCAAGTCAACCTTGTCATGCTTGCTCCTGTAGCAGTCAGTCTTCATCATACTTGTCCTTGAAGAGATCATCTCTGCAATGACAATCTGAGCCCATTCATCCATTGTGATAGCATCACTATAAAAGCACCAAGTTACAGTGAAAGCACCATTGCAATAGCACCGAACTGAAGTCACTGTTCTGGCATCGAGATGAGGCACCGAAACCTAGTTACTGTGGTCACGGAGAACACTGAATTAGAGTCACTGTTCTAGCATCGAGATGAGATCACTGTCCTTCTGTAACAGCACTGAAACCTTTCTCTTGAAGTTACTCGAACAAAGTATACTTATATCATTTTTTGGGATTCAACTGCGTTAAGTAAGTCATTCATCTATGACGATTTACATGAGAGGTAGTCGTAACTAACTAATTTCTCATGATTTTTGAATAGTCCACTTAGCACTCATTGCATCAGGTGATGCTCACATGGGTGAAGAAGTGGGATTGAAACTAGTGAAATGAATCTCTTTGCGTCAATCATCACTTCCGGGGGGTTTGCACTTGGTAACCAGGATTTCCCGGGAGGTCACCCATCCCAGATCGCCTTTGGCTCAAGCGCGCTTAACTGTGGAGTTTTCCTCACAATCAAGCCCACTTATCTTGCTACCCCATTTGCAAAACCTTAGCAAATATTGTGCCTCATGAACCATTCAAGTAGAGCTCCTTCACTCTTTGTATTCAAGTATTGAGAGGTTTTCGCATTGCATTATATTAGATATCATTTTTTGGGATTCAACTGCGTTAAGTAAGTTATTCATCTATGACCATTTCCATGAGAGGTAGTCATAACTGACTAATTTCTCATGTTTTTTGAATAGTCCACTTAGCACTCATTGCATCGGGTGATGCTCACAGCGGTGAAGAAGTGGGATTGAAACTAGTGAAATGAATCACATAACGTCAATCATCACTTCCGAGGCTTGCACCCGGTAACCAGGACTTATCGGGAGGTCACCCATCCCAGATCGCCTTTGGCTCAAGCACGCTTAACAGTGGAGTTTTCCCCAAATCAAGCCCACTTAGCTTGCTACCCCATTTGCAAAACCTTAGCAAATATTGTGCCTCATGCACCATTCAAGTAGAGCTCCCTTCACTCTTTCTATTCAAGTATTGAGGAGTTTTCGCAGTGCATTATATTAGATATCATTTTTTGGGATTCAACTGCGTTAAGTAAGTCATTCATCTATGACCATGGTTAAGTAAGTCATTCATCTATGACCATTTCTATGAGAGTTAGTCGTAACTGACTAATTTCTCATGATTTTTGAAAAGTCCGCTTAGCACTCATTGCATTAGGTGATGCTCACAGGGGTGAAAAAGTGGGATTGAAATTAGTGAAATGAATTACATAGCGTCAATCATCACTTTCGGGGCTTGCACCCGGTAATCCGGACTTCCCGGGAGGTCACCCATCTCAGATCGCCTCTGGCTCAAGTGCGCTTAACTGTGGAGTTTTCCCCACAATCAAGCCCACTTAGCTTGCTACCCCATTTGCAAAACCTTAGCAAATATGTGCCTCATGAACCATTCAAGCAGAGCACCCTTCACTCTTTGTATTCAAGTATTGAGGGGTTTTCACAGTGCATTATATTAGATATCATAAGTCATTCATCTATGACCATTTCCATGAGAGGTAGTCGTAACTGACTAATTTCTCATGATTTTTGAGTTGTCCACTTAGCACTCATTGCATCGGGTGATGCTCACAGGGTGAAGAAGTGGGATTATAACTAGTGAAATGAATCACGTAGTGTCAATAATCACTTCTGGGGCTTGCACTGAGATGAGGCACCGAAATAAGTATCACTAGTTTATACTTATTTCAGAGTGTGATCTGAATTCTTCCACTGTAATCCAGATCTTATTTCAGAAAGGAATGCCGAGAATGTCACTTTGTCTTGTCCGAAATTTTCTCTGTAATTAGCCCTGCAATTATGTCCAAGATTCTCCACAGATATACCCGAAACCTTTTCTCTGAAATTTTATCCAGTGTTCCATGAGAAAGCTTCTAGGCTTGTATTTATAGTTGAAATGGGCTGACATGACTAGGGGAGGAGATGTGTCATTGTAGTGAGCCGGCATGAATCATTTATTATTTTTGAGGTCGACTTGAAGAGAATTCTTTCAACAACAAGGAGATTTGGACTTGATGGATGGAGGAGTCTTCACATTTTTGACTTTGACAATAACCTAGAGCCTATAATATAGGCTTGACCTATACGTTTGGCCCAAGAATGAAACCCATGCTTTAACAAGTCAAATAAAATAATAATAAAATTCTTTTCATTTTCTATTGACAAATATATTACATTTTGTCTTCAAGTACAATAATGAAGACCGAACCTAGTTACATTTTCCAACACTCCCTATTAACTAGGGAGCTATTCATACTTACATATAATCACAGAGGTACATGGAAGATCTCAACAGATCATCTATGAAGAAGTTTAGGCACCACAATGCCATGGAATAGATTCTTGACTAGGGCAATCTATCCATTGGTCTCTCAACAATTTAGGCACCGCAATGCCATGGACTAGATTCCCGACCTAGGAAATCTATCCAGGTGAGACTAAGATGGACTCAAGCTTTCAACCTCTCTAGGTACCATCATGCTTATTTGCTAACCATCAACCCAACGATCCAAGTGTGTATTAAAAAAACAAAGCTCTATAATCAACACCACCTTTTCCAACTTCGGGACCTAGACATCAACACAAAGTGTCAGCGAAATGTACTCCCAGGCAATGCTTCACTCACAAAGCCTCAACACTCCTTGAACCAACAGATCAAGTATAATCAATCTCTCCTAATCAATTTGATTGGTAACCAACACGCTATCAAATCCTTCGAGAGATTCACCTGTACAAACACAACCCCAATCAATAATATACTTTCACATGTACATAAACAAATACCAACCTCCAGAGTCTTCTAGACAACTTGATGTTGCTTCTCATCTTTTCAAAGTAGGACTATCAACCGATTCTCTGACAGAAGATTCCTCAATCATACACTTTTCTTTCCTACTACTCATGTGGCAACATATTCTTCAACAACATTCTCCAATATTCTTCTCTCACTCATGTCCTTCACTAAGACATACGGCTGTTAGTCCTAGTCTGACACATGGACTAGAGAGTTATATCTGTCACTCCCTCTTAATCAGAGAGGATCTAATCATTCTTGTACAAAGAATATTCTCAACTATCCTCTTATCCTAAGGAGATTTCATCCAGACTCCCTCTTAACTTAGGGAGTTCTACTACTTCTTTACGACATCGAAGAATCTTTCATGGCCTCCATCCTTATTATCAAAGTCATTCATATATCATTCTTATCATATCAACTTTACTATACGATCATCTTTACCAATCTTGAAGATGATGTACTTGCACAACTTAGATAACAAGTACAACCAAAATTATTGAAGCATGAAGTTAGCCACATCAAAAACTTATAATAGCAGAAGCATTAGCCTATACAAACATAATCAACAAGAAACCATATTTCAACTTCTTGCTCAGGTTTGGATACAAACCCTAGGTCACATTCACGGCTCATCAAGGTATCACACTTATTATATCTAGGGTTTTAATATTCTTTCAACGACAAGTTCCTTCATATAGCAAACCCTAGAAGAAAATCAAATCAACGAATCTAACAACTTTCAGAATTCATATGTTAGATTTCTCACTAAGATTTCATACATATCCTAGATTTCATGAGCATCAATAATCAAAATCAATCACAACTTAATCTACTAAAGTTTAATATTTGCCCTAGATTTTCACGGCTCATACATATCCTAGATTTTCTTGCACTATCTTGCACTTTCACCTAGAGAATCTTGGGTCTCTATTCCGCAACCCTTGACACAGTACCTTCGGTCTCCAAGAGTCTCCTCCCTTCAACCTCCAAGAGTCTCCTCCCTTCGGCCTCCTTCCAACACCTTTCTACACTTGATGATAGCCCTAGACCGAACTGTATAAGCCTTGAAGCAACCTTTGGTCTTCGCTAAGATAGTAGAGATAATAGTACAAACTTAGTCTGAAATATGTAGAAACCCTTACGCAGTTCTTGTAGTCTTCCTCTTTGCTATATTACCCTTAAACTTCTTGCACTATGATCCACACTTACTATTGCAGACTGATTTGAGTTTCTTGGTGATACAATGAGACCAAGTCACCTTTATATAGTGACTGATCTCCTATAATTAGGTCGACATGAGGGAAATACGACTTGTTGTGGTCCCAAAAACTGCCCACGCTATCACTTGTTGTGGTGGTATGGCCTGCGGCCTACCACTGAAAACAGTCCTTATTTCCCTCATGGGCTTTGTCTTCTCCTTAGCTCTGATACCATGTTAAATTCTGAAGATGTTCTATGCTTAGATGCAAATATACTTTGACCTTCTAGGGCACAATGAAAGTAAGATGCAGATAGAACATACCAATAGATCAATGGAAGACAAGCCAAAAACAGAGATAAAGAATGGTGGCATTACGACGATCAGCAGGATGCTTCAACCAGCAAAGTCTTCATAAGGTCAGCTTCCCACATGTGTCACACAAACCCCAAGACGTCTCATCATGAATACTCCACCAAGACGCTGCACCAAGAAGCCCTAAACGCAGAACCAAGAACGCTGCTCCGTCACCATCCAAGAGAGAAGAAAAATGCCTCCACAAAATGTGTGTAAAATGAACTCCAAGTCTCTCCAATATATAGGCATTTGTGGGGGTGTGTGACACATCTCTTATGCATGTGGGATAAATTAGGCCGACCTTGCACATGTGGAATAAATTCAAAATACATGTTCTGCTCATTCGATCAAGATGATCATTAGATCGATCTTGCACCTCTCCGAAAGAGGAATCCAATAAAAATATTGGCATCGTCATCTGAGCATCACAACATGGAGTTTGGACCTAGTTGCCCAAAAATAACAAAAATAGACTAAATCAATCTAAAAATAACCTTGGGAAGCACAACGAAGTCTGCATAGGAATTCTTCCCAAAAATAGCACTCATTAAAAATAGAACTGTTGCTAGAGACTAGAGTCCTTTAAACCAAGAAAATCTCATCTCTAAATATAGCTGATTGGCTAAAGCAAAGCAAAAACAAACTCCAAAAATAAGAAAAACATCTATTTAAACTTGTTATGCTAAATCTGGAACAGGAGCTGATACTGGAAGGCTTCTAAGTCTGATGCTTGCATGGAGGCATGCATATGCCCTCTAACACTATGTACATATCCATTGTTGCTGTGCCTCCTCACAATGCTGCTGCCCAAAAACAGTGCACCACAGACCTGCCATGAATGTGCACAGAACCAGATGTGTACTCTGCCATCAGTGCTGTGCTACGCTGATGCTGCTCTTCACTGTGCCTTGAACCCACCTCCACAGAGACCAAGGTTGCTGCTGCGTATGCTTCTCTGATGAGAGGAAAATCTAGTGTACTGCTGTGCTATTGAAGGTTTGAACTTTGAAGACTACCGCAGAAGATGGTGTTGCAGCAGAACAGAATGCCGCTGCAGAACATGGAGTGAGCAACATAGTAAAACTCTCTGTGTTTGTGAGGGAAGTGTTCTTTGCCATGCCAAGATACTACCACAACATATTGAACCTCCCCTTTGCTAAGTGCATCGTCCCGATGTTGACCATCTCTAAACTTGATGAAATATAACCCTTGATCACTACTTGTTGCACTATGAAATTTCTTCAGAATCTTCAAGGTGTAAATCTCTTGTACAAGGAGAACTTCACCAACAACCTGCCAACCTCCTTCGTACTTCATGTCATCTTACGGGTCAAATTCTTCCCACACTATTTCATGAATTGATCAAGACTTCCTGCAATAATACACTTATCTGGATACAGGGCCAAGATAAGTGGATTAGTTCTATTGAACAAATATTTAAAGTCTCCACTAAACTTCAAAAATCCCAATTTGAGTAAAACTTCATTGGTCTTGAAATATCAAATTCATGGTGCATGCATCAATGCATACAAAGCTTTCTTCAATTTGAATTCATGGGGATTTCACGCATGCACCTCAAAACCTTTGGCGAATGAAGGAAAAACCTCAACAAGATCAACTTCCTCTTTTTGAAATAATTGTCTTGAAACTGGAGGAAGAGCCTTAACAAGGTCAACTCCCTCATTTTGAGAGAATCCTTTGGTAATAACCTTGTCTTAGGACTCTCCAATACTTTCATCAGATACATGCATGGAAGTAATTTTAGACTCTACAATAGGGTTTGAAGTTGTCTCCGCTAAGTTGGAAGGACACTCCTCCATCATGCTCCATAGCTACTCTACTGGATCAACAAGTCTATTGTGAAGGCTACGACATGAACTACTTTGGGCAAAATTCAACCAGTTTCATGATTGTATATTATAATCATCACTTGTTGACCATCAAACTCAGATGTGCATTGTAGATTTGTTATACTTAAAGAGGACTCTTTGTCAAACTAGGAACATACAAGGCATCATCTAGCCTAAAAAATCCTTGGTGGAGTGACCATTTACCCATTTTGCCGATGCACCCGGTTTAACATGCATTTGGATCTTCTTGTCTCCTTCAACCATGAGCAAAAATCCATCATATTAATGACACAATATATACATCATCAAAGCATCTAATGCACATTCATATGTTTTCCAGTTTAAAACTGGGCATATGGCATATTTTATTGGATGGAAAGGTAAATTTTTGTTAACATTTTATTTGGCTGCAGTAGTAGTGGTCTTTTAGCCTGTACCAAGATAAAGTGCCATTATTTAGGTAACCAAAAGATTACTATTGGTAGCTGTAAATGCAAAAATAGTTTTTTTTCAATATGCAGGGGTAAAAAATGAATTATGTGACGTTTTCATTTCATGGTTGGTTTGCAGTCTGGATGGGCGTGGAGATGGAGGAGCAGGCCGTTATGGTGGCTTCACCTTCGACCGCTCTCTAGCATCCTTGCACACTTACCTTGGCGGTAAACATATAACCTAGCTGAAAGATTTAAATTTAGATTACATTTTGCATTTGAAATTACTGTTTTTAATACTATTTTGTTGCGAATATTACAGAAGTTGATGAGATACATAATAGACAAGCTTTCCTGGAGGGTGGTGCCCTTCTTACTCTGCCAATGTTCTATCTTGAGGGTAAAAGTCTTTCACTCAATATCCATTTTGCACTTTGTTGTAATGAATCATGATATCTGTGGCTGTTTTTGCTTGTTTATGGCACAATGAATCTGCGACTACCTGGACTATTGTTGCTGGACTCTAGAACAATATAACTGTTAAAAGTGATGATATACAGTTTGAAAATTTGATCAGTAAATTAAAAATCATATGGGTAGTGTTGTTTATAATAAATTGTTTTTATAGCATTCCTTTCCTTTTCTGAAATATGTTTGGCATCCTTCACCCCTACTTACTGGTTCTCTATGACTTTCATAATAATAATCATGAAATTTTGTATGAATATATTTGCTTGAAGGATAGAATATCCAGGAAAGCTGGTTATGTTTAGCAGAAAGTAGAACTAGAGAGTAATCCAGAGAGTTCAGGAAAGCTGATTATGTTTCTTAACTGGATCAGATATTTTGTTCAGTGTTACATGGGGACATGTTCCTGAGGGCAGAAGATGCACTTGTCGCACTCCCAGGATGGGGGTACTCCAAGGGGGACATCCCCCTCACATCATTTGGGGGGGAATGCATAGAAACACACAGTGGGATATGCCCTTGAAAAAACAAAATGCTCACCTCAAAAATTCGTTCTCTGGCAATCCCTTTGACCAATTCTGACAATGTTGGCTTGGTAAAAAAGAAGCAAAAATTAAATTAAAATTTTATCTTAAACTTTATTCTAAGTTTTTGTTTTCTGCCCATAAGTGAGTTCTGCTTATTTTCTTGTTTTCTGGTTGAGTGCTGGTGCTACCATTTGAGTTGTGAGACCACAAGTCTACTGGTGCTGGTTGTGTGAGGCTGTGGGGCCACAGCACGATCAGGGAGACAGACTACCGTATGAGATGGAAAGTGGAGCCTTCGCTGCTGGAAACTGTGCAAAGCATGAGACAGTGTAGTCATTAGCTTCAAGTCTGGAAGCGAGAAGTAATGTTGTAGAAAGGAGGATGGCACTCTATGCATCAAATTTCTCATTATGTGTTCTCTGTGGGAGATGCCGTTGTAGGCCTTTCAAACAATAAAAGGATTTAGAGTTATGGTATTTTCCCTCCTCAAGGATAGAATGAAGCATTATTATGAGATTACATTTTTTGATACCAGAAATGGACAATTGGATGGCCTTCAATTTTTTGCCTCGTTTTATGTATAGATGTGGGCCGATTAAATGGGATGAAGACTCTGGTTGCACATGGTAAATGCCACTTAGTTTTTACTAGGGTGATTCCTGTGGTGTGTCAGAACTTCATACAATAAAATGGAGGTGCAAATCCTATGGTGAGATGTACCTCTTTTGGTCATTGATATCTTTGGGATTTTTAGCATTATCTTTCGTAATTTACCTACTTTAGTCCCTCCCCATTGTGGGGGACCAAAACAATTCATTGTTTCAGCATGGACTGCTGGACAGTTGACCATTGGAATACCTCAAGTATTTTATATTTATATTTATATTTATTTATTTTTATACCTGAATAAGGCTAATTCTATTAGGAGAGCAATATGGTACAATATGAGATTACAATCAAGAGAAGTTGGATAGCAGGGGAGCCGGAAATGATAAACTATCAACCTCGGTCTCTATGAGTAACCATGAAATAAGCAAAAAGGATCACAAAGGGTAACAGGAATCAGTGGGCTAGACATAGGAGTCTACCCAGAATGGGTCGAATCTTCCATACGACATTTTTTCCCTTTATTTTTACTAACTTTGACCCAGCCATTGTGGAGCAGATGGGCAGGAACCACTTGCAGACTGTTGTGGGCTGAAGGTGGAGACTCCTTGTTTGAATCGGAGGTGGAAGACTAATGAGTGCGTTTCTGCGAAATCGAAGGTTCAGAGGGATCCTCAGGGCTAACCGAGGGCGTGTCCTTCGTCTGCTTTACATCCTCCCCTTCCGCTTCAGTCGCCTCTTCATCCGAACTGAAGGACTCAATGTCATCCATGGGGGGTGGATCACATGGTTTCCAGCTTTTGGATTTTGATTTGCGAATGATTTTCTTCTTTTGGGCTAGGAACGTGGCGCATGTGTTCTGAAGGTGCCCTGTCTGATGGCAATGGCAGCATCGGAAGGCGGTGTTCTCATAGTCTAGGGTCTGTGTCCATAGGAAGTCCCCAATTTTGAGGTTGATTTGATCGGGCAGACCTTTGCTTATGTCTATTTCCGCGCAGATTCTGCCAAAGGTGTATATTCCTTTCTCCCCATAGAGGTGTTCGTTGCTAGAAAGCGGCCCAGAGTGTTTCCAATACCTTGGAAGATAGAGAAGTGCCATAAATGCGTAGGGAGGTTCAGAACTCTGATCCAAATGGGAAGCTTGGTGATGACTGCTGAAGTAGGGTCGAAGTTTGGGAACCAGGAGGTGAGGAATAGCCTTGCTGTTCCCCAAAACCATGGGCCTCCCATTAAGGCTTTTTGATAATCTTCGTGGAAAACAAACGCAACAATGAAGAAACCCTTCGAGCAAAGGAAGACCTTGCTGTTGGTGGTCCAGTTGGAGTGGATCCATTGGTATAGATTTGCTGTTGGAGGCCATAGTCCATTAAATCTGCAAATGATGGCAGATTCTGCAAATGTTTGGTATTGATCATCCAGTGATGGATGGGAGATTTCGATGGAGGGTGTTTCCTCGGTTTTATCCACCAAAAAAGGCTTGTGAGCCTCAGCTGCTGGTTGAGCAAATTTCTTTGGAGGCTGTGCATGGACAACATCTTTGTAGGAGAAAGTAGGAGCAGAGGGTGGCTGCGCAGATGCCCCCTCTCTTAGACATAAGGTAAGCACAATCGAAGCATCTCTTTCAATACTGTAAAAAGAAAGGGGAAGAGGGTCCTCTAATTGTTTACCTTCATAAAGAAGTCTCTATGAGCAGAGGGAATCCCCAGCTTGAGTTCAAGGTCGTGCGAAAGGTTCTGCTCCAGATCCGTTGCGTGCACCCAATGCAACATGGTTTTGCCCGAGAGAAGCGTGATCTGGATCTGATAAGAAGGGGAATAGTGATTTGAAAACACCCGCCTGCCAGTGCAAATTTGTGTCTGTACTGTGCTTGACCTCTGTTTTCCCCAATCTGTCAAGCCTAGTTGGGCCTTGAAGGAGGTTGAATGATGAGGGTAGCCACAGTGAAACTGAGTATTTTCAACCGGCAACGACACCACTGTGCATCTAGCTTGCAGATCCGAGAGGTTGAGATGCTGCAGAGCCTCGGCTGTGGTACAGTCTGCGTATTTGCCTAAGCAGGCTTCATCTTCCATGTGGGAAACTTTATTTTGTTGGAGAACTGCACCTCTTGGCCAGATCCGAATCGCATCTTTGATGCCGAGGGGAGCAACGGCTTGTACCACCGCTGTAGCAACGAGTGCAGCTGTGGCGACGACAACAGAGCTATGAGTAGTAGCCACTGTACCATCGCCCTCATCGTTGTCGGTGGCAGCAAAAATTTGTGGAGCCCAGAGCCCGATCGGGTCCTTATCTGAGTAGTCGAGGGATCTGCAACCGATGCAGCCTCTGTATCAGCGTGATCCTCTATGGTGGTGGCGGCAGAGCTGAGTGAGATCGTTGCTGGAGCTGCAACCTTAATGTCGGCTTCGACAGCAAAGCAGTGAAAAACCCTAGCAGCGGCCATTTTTCTTCTTTGACAGTCGTTTCAATACCTCAAGTAATATTTCCCATACTTTGAGGTTTGCGTTTTCCGTTGAAGTTTTGCATGCTACATTGTTATGTATAAGGCTAGAAGATTTCTATGATTTATGTTTGGATTCCTTTATAATCTAATTTTAATATTTTAGTATCTTGGGCAAGGTCTCCTATGTCAGAGACCACGATGTTGTCTACAATGTTCCCTAGAATTTGGGTGTTGCTTCCTGATCCGGATTTATGCAGGAACGTAACAGAATAAACATATAACCATAAATACAGAGATGTAGCGGAAATAACTCTTCATTTCATTAATATCAAAGAACTGAGATTTGCTTACAGACAGAATGGAAATAAAACTAGCTAGGGCGCTGGTAGCTATCTCTGAGGAGAGATGTGGCGGCTACAGGGCTCTGAACTGAGTTACAATGAGGCTCGGGGCCTATTTATTATTGAGAAACAATGGAGAACCCTAAACATCCCAAAAACCTAACCCTAGGAGATGAAGCGCCAAAACTATGGGCCCCGTTTGGGTAAATTGGTGTTTCAACTTCCCAGGGACGTAACTTTGGCATACTATCTCCGTTTGATGCTCATGATACATCATTAGAAAGCTCTATCCGAGGACTACAACTTTCGCTATGAATATCATTCCTGAGTGGAATGATATTCGCTAGAGGCATGATGCCCAAAAAACGTCGTTTAGGGCCTCAAAACGGCTCCGGAAGTTTAGGACCCGAAAAACTGCTAAAAATAGTAAGTTATGTCGAAACTGAAAAACTGAAAGAGACAATGGTGGGGGCCCAAGTGGAATAGGCGGGTGGCCACCAATATCCACCTGGATCATTCCTCCCCCCTTAGGAAGCAGTGGTCCCCATTGCGTTAAGTTCCTCCATGAGATGAGGAAATTTCTGCTGAACTTGGTCCCTGGTGAACCACTTTCCTTGGTGCAGGAGTTGGCCAGCTTTGACAACCCGATATAGTTGGATCTTCTGCTGGCGAGTGTTCTTGATTTGCATGTCCATGATACAATTTGTGGTGGCTTGTTCCATGCAGTCTGGATTTAACTCTGTTGGTGTGAGTTGTTCTGCAATGTCCGAGGTGTCCAGTAGAGGTGGGAAGTAAGGACGAAGGCGATCCACATTGAAGACTGGGTGCAGACCAAGGAATGGTGGAATACTGAGCTCGAATGCATTGTTCCCTACAGCCTTGGTGATGGTGTACGGCACGTATCGGAGCGGGCGAAGCTTGCGGTGGGGTCCAGTGAGGCGCTCCTTCTGCAAATGTAGCCATACTTTGTCACCCACCTGGAAGTTGTGTGGCACCCGGTGTTGATCATGGTGTTGCTTGTACTTGGCATTGGCTCTGTCCAATATATCATGAACCTGTTGGCGGATGTGTTGAATGCGCTCAATGAAGCTACTTGCTTTGTCAACTTCAGACTGGACATGAGCTGAATCGGCCTGAGCAGCTGCAAACGGCATGGCTATGTCAATGGGACATAGTGGCTGGAATCCCAAGCCCACATGAAAGGGGCTATGGCCAATTGAACTGTGGAGAGCCCGGTTATAACTGTGTTGTACATAGGGGAGGCTCTCGTCCCATGTGCGTGGATGCTTTGAGTTGTACATGCGCAGAATGTGTACAATCATTCTGTTGACGACCTCTGTCTGGCCATCTGTTTGGGGATGGAAAGCTGTGGACTTGGTGAGCTTTGTGTCCAACATTGACAAGAGGCTGGACCAAAATGTGCTGAGGAACCTGCTATCTCGATCTGATATGATAGACTGTGGGATCCCAAAGTGCACCCACACTCGTTCAAAGAAGAGTTTAGCAGTGGCTTCTGCTGTGATATTCTTCTTACAGGCCGCCATGATGGCCATCTTCGAGAATCTGTCAACGACCACGAAAACACGGTCATTTCCATTCTTAGTAGAAGGCAGGCCCGACATGTAATCCATGGAGATGGATTCCCACGGTCGACTAGGGGTAGGTAGTGGAGTATATAGGCCTTGCTTCTTGATGGTCGGTTTGGCAATGGCACAACCAGTGCAGGATCTGATGTGCTTCTCGACATCCTTTCGAAGGTTCGGCCAATAGAAATACTTCTGTAGTATTGCTACTGTTTTCTCGACCCCGAAATGCCCAGCGACTCGACTGTAGTGTGCTTCCCATATCATCTTGGCACGCTCGCTTGAAGGAATACAAAGGTGTCCTAGGTGACATAAAAGTGCATCTTGGAGGTGAAAATTTGGAACTTGCGTACCCCCCAAGAGTGCCTTGTAATTGTGGCTGAATTCTGGGTCACTCTCATAGAGAAGCGGCCAATCAGAAGTCTCGTGCCCACAAGAGTTGAGCACGGTGGTGAGCGCCACGATCGGTGGTCGGCTGAGGCAGTCTGCAACGTTATTGGTGCTACCCTTCTTGTACTTGATGTTCAAATGAAACTGTTGCAGATATGTGGACCACTTCTGATGGCGATCATTCTGCAACTTCCCTTGTGTCTGTATGAACTGCAGGGGCCGGTGGTCTGTGTGGATGATTGTTTCCTTCCCCAAAATGAAATGCTTCCATTGTCGACAGGCTTGCACAATGGAATACATTTCTTTGTCATAGGTGGGATACTTGCGAACTGTCTTAGACAATGTCTCACTGTGATATGCCACTGGATGTCCCTGTTGAGTAAGAACTGCCCTAATAGCATAGTCGGAGGCATTTGTCTCGATCTCAAATGGCTGTTGCAAGTCTGGTAATGTGAGCACTGGGGCAGAACAGAGGCGATTTTTCAATTCTGTGAACGCCTTCTGTTGAGGTTCTGACCAAAAGAATTTTGCTCTCGCTCCTCCCTTGGTGACTTGACTCAAGGGCCAAGTGATATGAGAGAATCCCAACACGAATCTATGGTAGAAATTAGCAAGACCCAGAAAGCTGCGAAGCTCTGTTATAGTGGTTGGGGCTGTGCAATCCCAAATGACTTGGATCTTGGCTGGATCCACATGCACCCCCATTTCATTAATAATGTATCCCAGATATTGAACCTGGGTCATGCCAAACGTGCACTTCTCCAAATTGGCACACAACTTGTGTTGCCGCAGTGTTTGGAGGACTTGTCGGATGTGCTGAAGGTGCTCTTCCCAAGTCTTGCTGAAGATCAAAATGTCATTCAAGTACACCACTACAAATGAGTTGGTGAATTGCCGCAATATATCGTCCATCATCCTCATGAAGGTTGCGGGAGCATTCGTCAACCCAAAAGGCATGACTAGCCATTCAAAAAGGCCTTCCTTGGCTTTGAAGGCAGTCTTCCACACATCAGAGGGTTCAATTGGTACCTGGTGATACCCAGACTTCAAGTCAATCTTGCTGAAATATTTTGCACCTTTGATTTGGTCCAGAAGGTCATCAATCCGTGGGATTGGGTACCTATTCCGGACAGTGATCTTGTTCAGCGCCCGATAGTCAATACAGAGTCTCCACGTCCCATCCTTCTTCCGTACCAACACGATCGGGCTCCCACAGGGCGATGAACTTGGTCTGATGTGACCTTTCTGCAACAGCTCCTGAATCTGCCTCTTGATTTCATCATTCTCCATAACAGAGCGCCAATAGATCGGTCCATTAGGTAGCGGCGCACCGGGGGTCAGATCAATCGGGTGCTTGACCTGACAGTGCAGAGGAACCCCTGTGGGTGAGGTGAATATGTCCCGTACTCCTCCACAACCTTATCCATTTGTTGTTGTTGTGCAGAGGAGCCCTGTCTGGAGGTCGTGGCCACAGTCTTCTTCTTTCCCTGGGGGCGGATCATCAGGAAAACGAATTTCCTGGTTTGGGAAATGAGCTTACTGCATTGTTTTGCAGTAACCAAAGAGATAGCCGTAGGAGGTGGTACCTCTGGTATCCTGTACAACTTATTTCCCAAAGTAACAATAACAGCACGAGGTCGAGACTCATACACAACATGACGCTTCCACAAGTATGGTTGTCCTAATAATACATCAGAAACATCAATAGGAGCGACATCACATAATACATCATCCGTGAAGGGCTTGATGTTATAGGGAAGGCGGCACTGCTGGTTGACGCGGAGATCTCGTCCTTGGTGAAGCCACCCGATGGTGTATGGATGTGGGTGAGCTGTGGTTGGCAAGCCCAACCGCTTCACGGCGTCTGCTGAAATGAGGTTCTTTTGGCTCCCATTGTCAACAATGAACTGTACAGGGGAGCCCTTTACCCACATCTGGGAGTGGAAGACGTTCCTCCTCCTATGGATCTTCCGGTTCCTCCTTCTGGATCTTTGTAGTGGCAACAGTGGCATTGGGCTCCACATCAATAATCTGTTTCCCTTTTTCATTCCCCTTTTCAGGTTCTGATTCGGAGTCAGAGCATGCATCTGACTCAGAAGCCCTAGCTCCTTATACCCCGACCTCGTTGGGGACATGCAAAGAAGGATCGAGAAAAAGCAGACCGCTCTGATACCACTGATCCGGATTTATGCAGGAACGCAACAGAATAAACATATAACCATAAATACAGAGTTGTAGCGGAAATAACACTTCATTTCATTAATATCAAAGAACCGAAATTTGCTTATAGACAGAATGGAAATAAAACTAGCTAGGGTGCTGGTAGCTATCTCTGAGGGGAGATGTGGCGGCTACAGGCCTCTGAACTGAGTTACAATGAGGCTCGAGGGCCTATTTATTATTGAGAAACAATGGAGAACCCTAAACATCCAAAAACCTAACCGTAGGAGATGAAGCGCCAAAACTATGGGCCCCGTTTGGGTAAATTGGTGTTTCAACTTCCCAAGTCTCGGGGTCGTAACTGGCATACTATCTCCATTTGTGCTCATGATACATCATTGAAAACTCTATCCGTCTTTATAACTGTACAAATATAATTAGGAACGGAATGATATTTCTATTGAATGTTGCGATGCCCAAAACGTCGTTTAGGGCCTCAAAACGGCTCCGAAAGTTTAGGACCCGAAAAACTGCTAAAAATAGTAAGTTATGCCGAAACTGAAAAACTGAAAGAGACAATGGTGGGGGCCCAAGTGGAATAGGCGGGTGGCCACCAATATCCACCTGTATCACTTCCGCACTTCTGGATGCGTTTTCCTGCTTCTGCATCCTTGCGTCCCTGCATCCCAGAAACATGGTGGAACATTGATTTTATTAGTGTGCTCAGGTTAAGGATTTCTGTAGCAAATACCTTATCATGATTCCCAAATTAAAATCATGAATATAAAACTTCTTTCCTAGTGTTGTCATTTTCTATCAGGTTTCTCTTTGAGGTAGTGGAGTTTCAACTATTTAAACATTAATGTATGTGAATTTCCTAATCTGGGCTCCAAAGATACACAGGGTTCTGAGGGAATACTATCGTGAGCTACATGGCAGTGATGGATGAGATTTTGATGAAACAATTATACCTTCAATGTGGCTGTATGCTTAGTAACTGTCTCTTGATATGACAAGTGTTATCTAGTGTGGATATCTTATATGCATAGCATAGAGTAGCATTATAGTGCCCCTTTTGATATGACTTTGTATGACATTGAGGCAGTGATAGTAACTGTGTATGGCAGTGTCTCTAATAAGTATCTTAACAACATTGACTGCTTACATTATTTTGCAATTTTGCAATCATTAAATTTTGCAATAGGAAGCCTTGTTTGAAGTCTGCTTGAGCAGTCAGGGTTTTATAAAAAATGTTATTGACTTGAGTATTCAAGCTATTGCAGTAGCATTATTGGGCATAGGTGTCTACAGGCAGAAACATCAACTAGGCAACAGAAAACAAGTCAGGTCTTCTTGCAGCAGTGTAATATTCCCAATTAGCCCAAGTACAATTTTGTTTCAATTTTCTGTTTCATGAATAAAATTGTAAAGGAGGATCAATAAAACTCCTAATCAACAAAATAAATCAATGCCACATGTGAACATAGCTAAATCTGGGCTATTTACATAAGCACACTTAGGTGTGAAAGAGACTGGAGCACTTGACCAAGTCAACCAAGACCAAATCAACATCGCTGTCTAGATACAATGAATCTCCTAGATGCACAACGCAGTTTTAGTTGGAGACTACACACGTGAATGGAGCTAAATCATTGAGATGGTTTAGGGTTTGACAAGACTTTCATCCTATAAAAGGAAGAGGAGGACAACAGAAGAAGGTTTTTGATTGAGTATATTTTTGAATATATTGTCTGTTTAGACATATATCATTCTCTGCTGTTTAGCTGAGGATAGTGCTGTTTAGCACTAGGGTGTTCCTGTTCGGGAATCCCACCTCTTCCATTGAGTAGCTCTTGGAGGAGTCTTGCTGATCTTGTCCAATATCAGGGATTTGGCCAAGCTCATCTTCCAACTACAACGCAGATCCTGTTGAGGGTTTGGTTGTCCTTGTAAGTTGCAGGCTTGCAGCAAGTGGAGGCTAGATCTGCTCAGATCTAGGCCAATCTAGTGCCTTTTTTCAGTGTGAAAGCCTTCTATCCCCTTGATAAGAGAGTATTAGATCTTTGGAGCTGCATTTTCAGATCTTGGCATCAGGCCAAACCAGTGCTAGAGCCTACATTGCAGTTTACCTTCCAGGACTGCGTTATTTGCAAGTGTACAGTTGTAGGGTGTTTTGACACACATTTGGAGGAGAGATCTCTGGTGTTGGGGTTTTGCCCTTCACTGTGGTGATCCATGGATTATACTTCTGATCCATGTTCTGTTCAGATCTGATCTGCTTCTATTGTATTCATCTTCATAAATTTCTGAATACTACTGCACATCTGCAACTTAAGATCTCAGATCTACTATTTGTGTCTCATGTTTTGCTCAAAACCCCAAGGGGAATTTGTAAAGGAGCTCTTCTAGTGCACAGATCTAATATGGATCTAATCTTTTGTACACAGATCTGCTCTAGATCTGGAGTGTAATATACAGCTGCTACAGCTCTTAAAAATAACGCTGTCAAGCTATTTTTCAGTCAATACATGTGTTGCAGCCCCTCTTTTTGAGGAATTTTTTCTATTCTTGTCTTGTACATTTTGTCATACATTGTATGGGCCTCAATATGGATCTGATCTATTGCTGTATATATGAATGTTGAGCCTTCTTATTGGTCTCCTGCTGTTGCTCAAAAAAACTGCGTTATTTTCTTGCAGTATTGTTGCATATTGCTACAGCCCCATTATTGGGTGTTTTCCAACCATACTAGGTGTGGGAGGTCTGTTTACCTCACCTATTTTGATTTGTTTTTGCTCTCCTCTTGGGTTTAGATGCTAGATCTCCAGATCTAAGGGATCCAAGCGCTGTAAACTCATTTCAGTGCACATACTTTTGAAAAATGCGTTATTCTAGCAGGTATTGCTGAATCTTCCCTTTTGGGGATATTACAGTGGTATCAGAGCAATCATCTTGGCACAACCTGTGATTTGCTTTCTTAAAGAGCCAATATGTCTTCAGAAGAAGATGAGCCTCTCATTGATAGAGAGAAGAGGTACCTGAGAAGAAGACAGAAGAAATTTGATTACAACAATGATGATAAAGACAAGGGAAAAACCCCTAAATCTGGAAGTGATGAAGATGGGAAGGAGTTTGCAAAAACCCTTCTGAAAGCCATGCAAGATCTTGCTAGAGAGATCAAAGAGATGAGATTGGACAAGATCAAGGAATCTCCTAGGAGATTTCATCCTGGAGAAAGCTCTGGCATGTCTCACCACTGGAATGATCAACTAGTGAACCATCCCTACTTTTTTGGCTGTGGAAAATGAAGGGCCTCATGAGCAAGCATCCCTTGAAGACTACTTCGAAGAATATGAGTCTCAGAATCAAAGATTCAAGGACCACTTGAGTTTTCAAGAGTTTTGTCACCGCAAGGACAAAAGAAGACCAAGGCATCAACATAGAGATGGTGGATTCACTCAGAATCATGATCGACATCACTCTATGGGCAGATTCTTTTTACTCAAGTTTGATGGGTCATCCACTTGTTCTGCCAAAGCATGGGTAGAAAAACTGGATATTTACTTTCAGTTGAACAAAGTCCTTGAGATGGAAGCTATCAAGATTGCAGCGTTGCACTTTGAAGGTGAAGGTGGTTCCATGGGTTGTCTACGTTGGGTCATGCCAATGTGACTGCCTATTCTGAGTTCACTAGAAGACTGGTGGAGAGGTTTGACAGAAAGGATCCAGAAGCACCTTTCATGAGCCTTGCAAAGTTGAAGTAGTCAGGCAATACAAAGTCTTATATCTCAGAATTTTTGAGATTATCTGTTATGGTTCCTGATTAGTCTGCAGCAAGGAGGGTGTACATGTTCATCGATGGCTTAGATAAACCTCTGCATGGGTTGGTTAAATCTGCCAAGCCCACTACCTTGTATGATGCCATTGAGAGGGCTAGAGACCTTCAAGATGCCTTGCCAAAAGCAAAGGCAAACTTTCAGAACAAGCCCTCTTTTCCTTCTAAAGGAAAGGAAGAGAAAGCTGCTCCTTCAAAGGAGAGCTCATACAAGAAGATTCTTGATGATGAAGTCCGGAGAGATCTAAGAAAGAGGAAGCTATGCTTCACTTGCCAAGAACCATGGGTAACTGGACATAGATGTGCTGTTGGTAAAGCACATTATATAGAGGTCTTCTCAGATCTTGAAGAAGATGAAGATGATGAGCCAAGGAGGGGTCATAGCGCTGACAATGTTGGAGGAGATCCAACACCATCAGGAGATGGGTATGGAGCATTTGCTTCTATTGGAGGAACTCTTGCATCTTTTAGGGGAGTACCTAAGTACTTGACCTTAAGAGTTCAAGGGACAATCATGAATCAGAGGGTTTCTGTATTGATTGACAGTGGGGTTACCCACAGTTTGATTGATGCCCATCTTGTGCAAAGGAGGGCAATACCCACTAATACTTTTGAAGGATTCTTTGGTTTGGTCCCAGGAGAGATAGAACAATGCAATGCATGCATTATGTCCCATCACTTTCAGTCACCATGGGATCCTACACTTTGGTGGATCACTTCTTTGTAGTTGACATACCGGACACCAATGTTATTTTGGGTGTTCAATGGTTGATTACATTGGGAAAAGTCACCGCTGATTGGGAGGCTTTGCAAATGGAATGGGTGGACAAGAAGAGTGGTGCACCTCAAATGATCAAAGGCATGCATACTTACCCCTCACACAACACTTCCACACAAAGAACAGAGATGGATTTGCGTAGTGGAAGCGAAGACCTCACTGTCCCTTCTATTATGTTCATGAGATTTCTGCAAGGGACACTCTTATCTAGTGGCAAACCACCTGGGAGGCCACCTGATTCAGTTTTGGTGAGAGATCTCTCACTACTTGATGCTCCAAAATCAGATCCAGGAGGGATGGGAGCATTAGAAGACACAGCGACAGCGCTGGAAGGCTTGGGCAAGCACAAGGAGGGAGATTTTCTTCTCTCATCATCATCACCCACCTTCATTTCTGATTCTGCGCTGTTGGAGGAGAAGAAGGGAAGGTATGTCCTTCCTACTTGTACCTTTGGCATAGGGGATGTCAAAGAGGAGATCAACAACATGGCAGGCATTCCTGTTGATGCATCATTAGCGCTGTCATTGTTGGGGAGTGTAGATATATATTGGAAATCCTAGCTGTTGGTGGACTATTCCAAAGATCTTCACACTTGTATGATGCTTGATGACCAGTTGCATGACGAGGGATATCTACTCCATGAGGGAGTCATCTATCATCATGATAGGATCTTCTTACCTAGAGCCTCCAAGCTCAAGGAGAGGATGCTACAAAGGGCCTACAAAGAGTTCTGTTTCAGCCCTACCTATTCTATGAAGATCTACAACACTATCATGAGATGCTTTGAATGGGAAGGCTTTGGAGGAGAGCTACATCAACATTTTCTAGAATGCAAGAGCTATGTGGAGTTGGGGCAGCCAAAGGACTCTATGCAAGAGTCATTTCAGGCATTTCTTCCTTCTCTTGAAAGGGGAGAAAAATATATGCACAATTCCATGTGTATGAGAGACATTGTTGGTGAAAAGTCTGATCATGTAATGCAAGTTTCATTTTCTGATTTGACATATTCTTTCACCATGTTTATGCTGGCCATGACTCCAAAGAGGAGTGTTGTATCATGTAAATCTTTGGGCAAACATTGGGCCACTAAAATTTCAGAATTTGGCCACTCCCTTGTTGTGCAAAGGGAGATTTTCTTTCATGATGGGTGCTTCCCAAAGGCACCAAACATATTTCACATTTTCAGCCATGGTGAGATGACTTGTGCAGCAAGTGGTGGGGAAACCACTTACCATACCTTGATCTGATGCAAGCAGGAGATGCATTGTGCTGGTACCATATGTGGGACTATGACCCACCTCCTCATGCTCAAATTTCTATTTGTATATATGTAATTATGCTTCCATACTTGGATGCTATAGTTGTACTTTTTATGGGATTGTATGGAGGGAGGATGGGAAGTTTGTATGTATCACATGGGATGGAAACTCTCTATGTACCTTATGCTACATGTTTTAGAGAGAGTATTGGATCAACCATGTTTGTTTTCGTTGAGTTCGTGACTCCTTGTGGTATGGATTATGTACATCTCATGATGACTTTGGAGGAACAATTCATGGCGGTGTGGATTGGTGAACACTTAGCTTGTGAAGAAAGCTTGATCTTTGATGGTGTCACCAATGGAGAAGGAGAAGTGTTGCAGCACTCACCCTATTAGTTGCTTGAGGACAAGCAACATTTTGGAGGAGAGGACTGTAATATTCCCAATTAGCCTAAGCTAATGGGAATATACAATTTTGTTTCAATTTTCTGTTTCATGAATAAAATTGTAAAGGAGGATCAATAAAACTCCTAATCAACAAAATAAATCAATGCCACATGTGAAAATAGCTAAATCTGGGCTATTTACATAAGCACACTTAGGTGTGAAAGAGACTGGACCACTTGACCAAGTCAACTGATAGAAATAGCTAAAATCACACAATTACAGAAACACAATCATATATTATGCATAAATGGTGTATGTGTAAACACACTCACACACGTATTACATTTAGATCACTCTATTAAATAGAGTTTCTGAGATCCAACTTATTCCTAATTTAGATAGAGAGGTTGAGAGAATTTCTCAACCATCACAAACCAATTTCTAAAATATGGAATGTAAGCATTAACTCCAACATCCCCCCTTAATGATTACATTACATGAAAATAACAAAATAATCAAGCTTATCAGTAGATGCTCCATCAAGTTGCCTCATAACCCTTAGAAAGGTGTAGTTGGCAAGTTGGATTCCCGAGTTCGCTTCCTCAACTCCCGAATCAAGGACCTCCCGAAGTCAATTACTGGACAACATCCCAATTTGTTGCATAACCTCATTAGAAGACCACTCTATGTCTTCAACAAATGAGGGATCCTTCCCTAGATCCGCAACTGCCACACTATCTAGACAACCATCCATATTGAGCCTTACTGCCACTTGATCTCTTCGAAAACAATTGATTGCAATCACTGAACTCCTAGTCATTCTATGGACGAGCTCCCATCCACCGAAATACATGGGTGCTAACCGCTGTACTCGCCAGTTATCTAGGGAAGTCGTCTAGATACAGAATGTATCTAGAATCAATTTTACAAAATGATCTTCTTATCTATTTTTGAAATTCATCACATAATTTACAAACAATTTATAATACTCCTATTTAACGCTGCTCAACCCGTTTTCACTGGTATTCTAATTCCCGACACTGCGACCCACTTTATTGCAACCTAAACGAAACAATCATGATAGTGTAAATGCAGAAGCCCTGCTGCAAGACTTGGATTGGCATGGACACTCTGCTGCACGGTCGAGCGCACCACAGACTCTGCTATGGGACAAGTGCAAGAGTAAAATCCCATCTGATAAGCCCGCTCTAATTAAATAACGCGCATTGGCCGAAGCTCTGCTCTACTGATAAAACGACAATTAACTCGCGTTCTCCCAATTTCTCCATTTCGAATTTGTATTCGGCTGTTACACACTCTTTTCTTGGCATTTAAAACGACAGTTAGTAAGACAGGGCTTATTTGAGAAAGCGTTCAACCAGATTTCAAGCGTTGACCGAGATGTACGGTATTTGGAATTGAAAGACGAATTGAAAGACCGAGATCAACTTCCTCTCTAGCCACGACGCCGGATCCGATGGGTCTGAGAAAATAAAAAAAATTTCCTCTCTGCCTCAACGCTTATATATATTCAGAGGCTAGCTGGCAAAAATAACACCAAAACCTTGAAAGACATGCTCCTTGAGCGGACCCCTGAGCTCAAGAAAAAACTATACGACGAGAAGCCAAACCCCTCAGACTTCGCCAGCGTTAAATTGCAGATTCTCAAAGCACACTATGGTTCAAGATCGCTACAGTAGGCCTTATGGCACATTTAATTTACAAGCCTTTGCACTGACATAACCGAAACAAACACATCACAGTAAATTCCTTTAGTGCAGCTAGAATAACGATTAGATTTTCAGCATTCTGCTTCTCCTCCGCTGCTTCTCTCGGCAAGCTCACAAATTGTGCACAACCACACATGCCGGATTCACAAATAGGTCACAATCACTCAATTAAAAAAAAAAATCAATTACACACAACCCTCTGATCCTGTGCTCTGATACCATGATAGAAATAGCTAAAATCACACAATTACAGAAACACTATCATATATTATGCACAAATGGTTTATGTGTAAACACACTCACACACGGATTACATTAAGATCACTCTATTAAATAGAGTTTCTGAGATCCAACTTATTCCTAATTTAGATAGAGAGGTTGAGAGAATTTCTCAACCATCACAAACCAAATTCTGAAATATGGAATGTAAGCATTAACTCCAACATCAACTAGGACCAAATCAACAACGCTATCTAGTTACAATGAATCTCCTATCTGCACAACGCAGTTTTAGTTGGAGGCTACACATATGAATGGAGCTAAATCATTGAGATGGTTTAGGGTTTGACAAGACTTTCATCCTATAAAAGGAAGAGGAGGACAACAAAAGAAGGTTGTTGATTGAGTATATTTCTGAATATATTGTCTGTTTAGACATATATCATTCTCTGTTGTTTAGCTGAGGATAGTGTTGTTTAACACTAGGGTGTTCCTGTTCGAAAATCCCACCTCTTCCATTGAGTAGCTCTTGGAGGAGTCTTGCTGATCTTGTCCACTATTAGGCATTTGGCGAAACTCATCTTCCAACTACAACGCAGATTCTGTTGAGGGTTTGGTTGTCCTTGTAAGTTGCAGGCTTGCAGCAAGTGGAGGCTAGATCTGCTCAGATCTAGGCCAATCTAGTGCCTCTTTTCAGTGGGAAAGCCTTCTATCCCCTTGATAAGAGAGTATTAGATCTTTGGAGCTGCATTTTCAGGTCTTGGCATCAGGCCAAACCAGTGCTAGCCTACAACGCAGTTTACCTTCCAGGACTGCGTTATTTGCAAGTGTACAGTTGCAAGGTGTTTTGACACACATTTAGAGGAGAGATCTCTGGTGTTGGGGTTCTGCCCTTCACCATGGTGATCCATGGATTATATTTCTAATCCATGTTCTGTTTAGATTTGATCTGCTTCTATTGTATTCATCTTCAGAAATTTCTGAATGCTACCGCAGATCTGCAAATTTAGATCTTAGATCTACTCTTTGTGTCATGTTTTGCTCAAAACCTAAGGGGAATTTGTAAAGGAGCTATTTTAGTGTACAGATCTGATATGGATCTAATCTTTTGTATATAGATCTGCTCTAGATCTGGAGTGTAATATACAGCTGTTGCAGCTCTTAAAAATAACGCTGTCAAGCTATTTTTCAGTAAATACATGTGTTGCAGCCCCTCTTTTTGAGGAATTTCTTCTATTCTCTTCTACATTCTGTCATACATTGTATGGGTCTCAATATGGATCTGATCTATTGCTGTATATATGAATGTTGAGCCTTCTTATTGGTCTCTTGCTGTTGCTCAGAAAAACTGCGTTATTTTCCTGTAGTATTGTTGCAGCCCCATTCTTGGGTGTTTTCCAGCCATACTAGGTGTGGGAGGTCTGTTTACCTCACCTAGTTTGATTTGTTTTTGCTCTCATCTTGGGTTTAGATGCTAGATCTCCAGATCTAAGGGATCCAAGAGCTACAAACTCATTTCAGTGCACATACAAACGTGCAAACTTATAAGACGGGGACTTACATTGAAACTCCAAAGTGATTGATGGTGCTGTATGGTTGTGTTCAAAGTTTAGGTTAAGACATATGCCAGTATGTCAGTGACTCTCATTGTGATGACAATGATATGTGATAGGAATAATAGTAGCGCTCTTATTCTATTATGAATGCTACATATGCTTGTGCATGAGTATGAGACATTGTTGTGCAGCAGTATAGTTACAGTGAGCTGTTTTTGGCAGTGACTTTGACAGTGGCAGTAAGACAATTGTGACAGTGTGTGTGGCAACAGTCTGAATTGTGGCAGCAATGAATGAAGCAGTAGCAGCAGTGGACAATTGGAGTAGTAGTAGCAGCAAAGACAGTAGTAGACAACGACAAGCAGTGGATAGTAGTACAACAGTGACAACAGAGGCAACAATGGTAGTAGTGGGTGTAGCAGTGGATAGCAGTGGCAGTGAAGTGCAGCAGCAGAGGCTACAACTTGATGAGGAGTAGATTGTAGTTGGGCCATTATCCCTACTACAGGAACCCAAACCCATTCAGGGACATTTACTTCCTTCCAGCATCGCTGGTAAAACCCTTAGGAAGTCTTGTACTTCCTTCTAGTTCAACTAGTAAATTTGTATGTACATCATACATAACAAAGCACTTGGTTGAGACAAAAATTTCTATGTACTGTTCATGAGATGTTTTATTTTCTGTCTTGTTTGATGCTCTAAATGTTTAAGAAAAAGTGAGAAATAAGAGGGGTCACCTCACTTTAGTCACCTCACTTTATAAAATAAAGTGTTTTCCTAGTTGATTAACGTTATAACTTAAAGAAGGGGCCTTGGGGGTCCACACGTATATGAGGGGAGGCCTCACGCTGACCCAAGGTAAACTGCGCAGGTCAAAGGAGAGTTAAGTTTTGGAGGGAGTTTGGCATTATAAAAGGAGAGGTTCTCACCTCATTTGGAGCATGCATATTCTGATATTGATATTGAGAGCTAGACTTTTGTCTGCTTCAGCACGCCGGTTGTTTAGTCGGTCTGCAGCACTGTTTAGTGCACGAGTGTCTCCGGTCGGAGATCTCACCCTTAGCCTCGGGGGACTTCGAGTGCCTGCCCTGGTAAGGTTATTTCTGGTTTCACCCTTAGCTTCGGGGGACTTCGAGTGCCCGCCCTAGTAAGGTTAATTTCTGAGTTCTATCTTTCAGTTTCCGTAGCAGTTTCAGGTGAAGAGTCGGGGAGGAAGAAGCCCTCTAGTGGCTGCGCAGTCTGTGAGAAACGAGTTCGGCGGCGAGGAGGGGCCTTGATTAGTCTTGGGGTAGGGGCCATTCCCGGTGGGAAGAGGAAGGACGCAGATCTGAAGGCACAGTGATAGATCCAGCCTTGGAGATTGTAGATCTGAGCAGATATTTGCAGATCTGGTTCTGTAGGTTGCAGATCTGGAGGGGTAGCACTAGATCCGGCTTGGGAGATTGCAGATCTGAGGAGATATTGGCAGATCCAGCCTAGATCTGAAGAGATAACATCAGATCCAGCCTTTGAGGTTGCAGATCTGAGGAGATATTGGCAGATCTAGCATAGATCTGAAGAGCTAGTAGCAGATCTAGCCTTGTGGGACGCAGATCTGGAGAGATAGTAGCAGATCCAGCCTTGTATGACTCAGATCCAGCAGATCTGGGCAGAGAGGACGCAGATCCAGTCAGGGAGGACGCAGATCTGATGAGTAAGGTCTTTATGTGGGGTTCTGGCAGCATTTTTCAGTGTTTCCAGCCTTGAGGAGTTGGTCATCTCATCTGGAGGATTTGTGGGTAGATCCAGCCCTTTTGCCAGCATATTTCTTGAGCTTCTGAGCTGTTCCTGAAGGCACAGCGTTTTTGTAGGAGGAGGGTTTCTGGAGGCGATTTTCGGAGGTGGTCCATTTGCTTCACGGTTTCTGGGTTTTGTCCGGAGCAGCGAGTATAGGTGATCTGTAGATTTTTAGCTCATTCCGGCAAGGGGATCAGCCCCTAGCTTCAGTTCACTCCAGCAGCAGCCGTTTACTGCAGTTTCTTCCAGCAGCTGGGATGCAGTTTCTGTAGTAGCCATTTCCTATTTTCTGAGAGGATTCTTCACTTGCCTTGAGCAAGGATAGGTGCCCTCATTCTGATTTTCTTGTACTCCTCTCTATGTACTTTCATATTAATAAAATGGCTCAGTTTTCTGGCATTCTATGTGTAATTGTTCCATGATCTGGTTCAACATTGTATTTTCTATATCTGTCTGGCATATTTCTGTTTATTACTGGTTATTTCCCTTTGGGGATATTACAGTGGTATCAAAGCATAATTCTGGCTCAGCCTGTGGTCTATGACATCAGAAAAGAGATCATACAGAGCAATAGCAGTGCAATATCAGAAACGCAGTTGGAAAAAGGGCCAAAATAAAAAGGGTCAAATTTTGAAGTTTGGAATTACGAAAAACGTTTTCTGGGTTTTTCTGGGTTTTGGGCGAGGATCACTTTCCCAAAATCCTAGAATTTTCCGAGTGGTTTTCAGTGGGTAAATCGGAGGTCGAAGTTAAGCAACAATATGGTTTTGCAGCAGCCGTGCAGTTTCTGAGGAGCCTGTAGACACATAGCAGAAAAAGCTGATGGCAGGTGATGTGGATAAGAGGAGATTTAGGGAGACAGAACAGCGGAATCCAATGGAGAACATAGTTGTGAAGTTGGCTGAGAAGATGGATACATTCATCCATCACATGCAGGATGTAACCAAGGGAATTGCAGCAGTAGAGGTAGCACAGAGAGAACCCCCTAGAGTTCTTCAGATCGGTGAGAGATCTGGTATGTCTCGCCACGTACCAATGCACGATGCTATTCCCATTGTGACAACTCAGGTACCCGTGAGACCCACTATGCCCACATTCTTGCCAGAAGACACAGGAATAGGAGTGCGGAGAGGTGCACAGAGGGATAATCTAGCTCAACATGCGGCTATGTTTGCAGATTGGCGGAGCATGGGACAGGAATTCATGGATGCTTTCCCTTTTAATCACTATATCCAGTTCCGATGTGGCGGCAAGTCTTATGATCAGGAGCGAAACAAGGGACGTGGCTCCCACCGTGATGACCACCGCACAGCTAGTAGAGATTATGTTCAGCTCCAGCATGATAGTAGACCTCACGACTTTCACAGAGGGAACAAGCCCTCACATGATCAGGGCTTACAGCGCACAGAGGACAGATTCCATCTACCGACATTTGACGGGTCATCCAGGCGCTCAGGAAGAGCTGGGATGGACAAGTTGGATACCTCTTTCCAGCTTGACCGAGTATCGGAGAGGAAAACCATTAAAATGGTTACCTCGCACTTGGAGGATGAGGGAACACAGGGTTGCAGAGAGTCTGAGGATACACCTAGTGAGACACAGGACTCACCATCATTAGAGACCTCCTTGACCGTGCCGGTTGATATCGTAGTGGAGGAGGTAGAGCCTACCCCGGTAGAGCCATCCACTGAGGTGATGACTGGAGCCATGTCCGAGTCTTCGGGTGGTAGCGGCACACGACAGATGGGTGAGGTATCGGGAGATATATCCACTATCGATGAGGCACTAGGGGATACAGAGGTATTGGGCGATGATCGCAGACAGCGGTATCATCGGCTTCGGACGGACCTTCGAGTTTTGAGGGAGAAGGCCGCGTCAGTACGGGAGACCGTTTTGTTGCAGGACCAGGAGCTGGAGGGTATGAGAGCGACTTGTGCCAAGTCGGCGGCCAAGTTGGTCCACATTGGGGAACAGCTGGATTCCCTGATGGTACAACCCGAGAGCACATTGCAGCATCAGATCATTTCCCTTCAGGTATGCATGGATGGGACTAGCAGTATTGTGGAGTCATCTCTTCCCGTTGGAGAGAGGGAGGCAGAGCCACCTAGTCAGGTCTCATATGTTGACTTGGATAGTGGTATGAGACGATCAGAGTTGCACAGGGTACAGCAGCCACGTGTTGAGATTGGTTGGAGAGAGATTTTGAGTTGGTACTCGGTGGAGCGGGCTATGGAACACAATGATTTGGTTCCCTTCTCACAAGAGCAGATAGAAGATGGGGGACATCTTCGAATGGATAACATCTCTCATGCTTGTGTTGGACATCCCTTGAGCCATACACATCATGATGGGAGGTTTTTGCCTACCACCTATTTGATTCTTGATAGGGTCTCATTGATCCTTGAGAAGTTTATACTTCAAAATCCCATGAAGTGCAAAATCAGAAATTTGATTTGGGAGGATGGTAGCCCTCATGGGAGGAGTACCGAGATGAGGAGAAGGAGGCATCCACAATGTATTGAGTGGATGTGGTTGATGAGCAAGGAGCGAGGAGGCTATTTGCAGATCTATGACACCAGGCAGCAGGAGGCTTGGCTGCGCTGGTTACTCTTGAAAGAGTTTGGCCATCACTTGGCAAACACTCTTCTTAAGAGTAGGAGGATGGGGAAAAGATGGATGGATACTTGCATCATTGAGCAGCGTAGAGTATGGATGCATGGTGTTGATGTGTTACTCATATCATTCATTGTGTCTTCATCATATGAGTTGGTTGATGGAGGAGGAGGAGATGGCACTATCTCCATGGTCTTTGATGATGATTGGGAAGCACTTCCATCTTGGAAGGTATTCCATATTTATTGCAGCATTATTAGAGGAATCTTTGACAAGGAGCATGTCAAAGAACAGAGTCTTGTATTGACGGGAGCTTATTTGCATGAGCTCACAGCGTTGTCACCTTGGAGCAGAACATTATGGATGAAGTGTGCGCAGCAGAGATATGGTGGATCTATAACCCATAGGTCCCAGGATCACTTCATATTTGTTGCACTTACAAGAAGTAATGATGATAGAGACATCTATGGCATATTCTTCTTGACTTGGGTTTCCAAGCATAAGGAGGATTATCTTCTTGCATCACATGAGACCTTCGGCATTTCCTTCATTTTGCTGCTGATCATGTCTTCATTTGCTGATATATATCAGATTTGTATGGGAGGCTTGATTATGAGGGAGACACATGAGCTGGATGTGTCCGTGAGTGGGAAAAATTCTCACAATTTCTGCACTACATGTTCTAATGGGAGCATGGGAGGAGGCATGGCCACCACTACTATGTATGCGTTCTCTTTTGATGTGGGCCATGTGATGGGTATTTACAGCCATGGGCAAGTGTTTGGACCTATGTTGTCGTCATATCCAGCCATTTACTATCCATTAGTAGATGTGATGGATCTTGTACATTGCTTGCCATGTGATTTTTTGAGGTTGCGGTGGATGAGACTACGTTGTATCCTTGTGAGAGATTGTTTGCATTATGTATCCTCATGTAGAACCTTCAGCAAACATCTCATTAGGGTGATCCATGATGACCATGTCATATTCTTCAGGGATGGTTTATTTTGGGCCAGTTTGTTCTTCATTGATGGAGGAACCTTCTATGGTGGATTGTTTTTCACTTTGCCATTGGAGGGCAATGATTTGGCAGCCCAGGATCAGCATAGACTCTACACTTTCCATGAGTGGAGAGAAGGACAGCATGGGGTAAGCTATGATGCTTGCCAAGTTCATATCCTCAGCCCACCTTCATTACCAGAGCTTGAGGTGGAAGGAGATTTTCAGGAGTTGCCTTGTTGGGAGGTGGCTCACTTTGGGTGGATGATTGCTTGGGGATGGAGGATCCACATGAGAGAGATGTTCCTCACTTCATGCCTTGAGTGGAGAGAGATGATGAGCTGGTACACAGTCGATGGGACAACTTACACATTCATAGATGCAGAGCAGCAGCAGTCATGGTCTGTAGTCATAGCCAGAGGCAGTGAGCAGTCCGAGTCATGGGACTTGTGCGATTATCGGCCACAGTGGCGATGGGATCCGGGAGGACTATTGATTGGCTGGTACCATGAGAGGCCAGTTTGGGATCCTGGCATTGAGATATCCCTTCATATCGGGGTGATGCAGGAGACAGAGAGGTTTCAGTGGGACCCAGGCACATTTTGCAGTATCGGCGGGGAGCATCAGCTAGAGAGTAGGCTTGTTCCAGCGTTGCTTGAGAACAAGACATTTTTGCCGGATGAGGATGCCACGGGGGAGAGTGAGCAGACTTTACAGCATCCATCACTTCAGTTGCTTGAGGACAAGCAACGTTTTTGCCGGGGGAGACTGTAATATTCCCAATTAGCCTTGCTAATTGGAATATCTCATTTTTGTTTAATTTTGCCGCTTTAGTTGGAAATAATAAATAAAGTGAGAAATAAGAGGGGTCACCTCACTTTAGTCACCTCACTTTATAAAATAAAGTGTCTTCCTAGTTGATTAACGTTATAACTTAAAGAGGAGGCCTTGGGGGTCCACACGTATATGAGGGGAGGCCTCACGCTGACCCAAGGTAAACTGCGCAGGTCAAAGGAGAGTTAAGTTTTGGAGGGAGTTTGGCATTATAAAAGGAGAGGTTCTCACCTCATTTGGAGGATGCATATTTTGATATTGATATTGAGAGCTAGACTTTTGTCTGCTTCAGCACGCTGGTTGTTTAGTCGGTCTGCAGCACTGTTTAGTGCACGAGTGTCTCCGGTCGGAGATCTCACCCTTAGCCTCGGGGGGCTTCGAGTGCCTGCCCTGGTAAGGTTATTTCTGGTTTCACCCTTAGCTTCGGGGGACTTCGAGTGCCCGCCCTAGTAAGGTTAATTTCTGAGTTCTATCTTTCAGTTTCAGTAGCAGTTTCAGGTGGAGAGTCGGAGAGGAAGAAGCCCTCTAGTGGCTACGCAGATCTAGCAGGAAAAACGTAGTTTCAGCAGCAGGAAGGACGCAGATCAGTTTGGAGTGAGGACGTTGTTCCAGTAGGAAGAGGAAGGACGCAGATCTGAAGGCACAGTGATAGATCCAGCCTTGGAGATTGTAGATCTGAGCGTATTTGCGTATCCTGGTTCGTAGGCTGTATCCGAGGCAGTACTCAGATCCACCTGGGAGACTGCATCCGAGGAGATATTGCGTATCCAAATGATCCGAAGAGATAACATCAGATCCACCTTGGAGGTTGCGTATCCGAGGAGATATTAAGATCTAAGACAGATCCTCGAAGAGCCAGCACATCTAGCCTTGTGGGACGCGTATCCTGGAGAGATAATAGCAGATAAATTCACTTTTGTATGACCCGGTTCAATATCACTGGGCAGAGAGGACATCCAAATTAGGACGCAGATCCGATGAGTAGGGTCTTTATGTGGGGTTCTGGCAGCATTTTTCAGTGTTTTCAGCCTTGAGGAGTTGGTCATCTCATCTGGAGGATTTGTGGGTAGATCCAGCCCTTTTGCCAGCATATTTCTTGAGCTTCTGAGCTGTTCCTGAAGGCACAGCGTTTTGTAGGAGGAGGGTTTCTGGGGGCGATTTTCGGAGGTGGTCCATTTGCTTCACGGTTTCTGGGTTTTGTCCGGAGCAGCGAGTATAGGTGATCTGTAGATTTTTAGCTCATTCCGGCAAGGGGATCAGCCCCTAGCTTCAGTTCACTCCAGCGGCAGCAGTTTACGGCAGTTTCTTCCAGCAGCTGGGATGCAGTTTCTGTAGTAGCCATTTCCTATTTTCTGAGAGGATTCTTCACTTGCCTTGAGCAAGGATAGGTGCCCTCATTCTGATTTTCTTGTACTCCTCTCTATGTACTTTCAAATTAATAAAATGGCTCAGTTTTCTGGCATTCTATGTGTAATTGTTCCATGATCTGGTTCAGCATTGTATTTTCTATATCTGTCTGGCATATTTCTGTTTATTACTGGTTATTTCCCTTTGGGGATATTACAGAAAACTAACGAATTGTTAAAATTAAGGGAAATACTGATTCACCCCCTCTAAGTATTTCCAACAATTGGAATCAGAGTAGGTTCCTTCAGTAGTAGCTTAAGAGCTGGAAGGTAGATCTCAGGTGAATCATGATGGGAAAGTCAAGGAAGCAAGCTGCCAAGCATTCAAAGAAGCCAAAGGAAGTTCCTGGTATTGAAATTCTTTCAGAACCTATCATAGTTGAAGAAGAGAAACAGGTTGGTCCAATTCCTTTGATTAATGAATCAAGTTTTGTATTTTGGAAAGATAAAATGGAAATCTATTTGCAAGCTATTGGTTATGATGTATGGGATTCTGCTGTTTCTGGAAATACCTATACTGATGAATCAAGAAAATACAATTCCAAAGCCATGAGTATCATCTTAAGTGCCTTGCCAAATTCTATGAAATCTAATTTAGGATGACGCTCGTTTGCCAAACATCTTTGAGAGGAAATTCAAAATCTTCATGTAGGTCAAGATCATGTTGGTCAAGACAAAGATGATGATGATCATGCGTCAAGTCAAGCAGATTTTCATATGGAACATTCTGACAATGACAAAGAAGACAAAGAAGAGGAAGCAAACAAGGAGAAGGTATTAATCAATGCTTTGAAAGAGCTTTGGAACACAGAGGAGGAAAATCACACACTCAAAGAAGAAGTTGCTCTCTTGAAACTCCAAGTGCAAGAAGCAGAAAAGAAAGAAAAATACCTGGCAAGCTAATTATAAAGGAATATGATTAGAAATACACAACTAAAATTGATCAAAAGCAAAAGGAACTAGATGCATTTTTAGCAGAAATTAACAGGCTCAGAAATGAAAATGAAAGGTAGAAGGAACAAATACAAGACTTCAACAAAGCAATTGAAAAGATCACTCTTCTAAAATTGCAAGTAGAAGAGGCAGAAGGAAATGGTTGAAAAACAGATTTCAGGAAGACCTTACTCAAAAGCAAGGAGATCTTGATGTTACCCTATCTGTTAAATTTGGCAACTAGGGCCAAACTCCATGTTGCATTGCTTATATGATGGAGATGATATTTTTGTTGGATTCCTCTTTCAGAGAGGTGCAAGATTGATCTAAAGATCATCTTGTTTGGATGAGCAGAAGTTGTATTTGAATTTATTTTCCACACATGTGCAAATTGTCAAGGTCGGCCAGAATTGTAATGTAGGCTCACAAGCCCCAGAAGATGTGTCACACACCCACAGTCATGGATATAAAAATGAGAGACATGAAGCTCATTTCATCATTCACTCATCTCACACATCTCTCTCTCATCTGATTGGTTCGTACATCCTTAGAGGCTTCTCTCTCTCCTCCACACCTGTGAAACAGGAAGCTGCATTTTCGGACTGTTTTTAGGGCTTTTCTGGCAACGTTAACTTTGGGGCAACTCTCACTGTTTGACTGCATTTTCAAGGCAGAAAATCTGATCTAGGAAGGCCACAGCTAGAGGCACAGAAATTGAGGTCAAATGTTGACTTTGACCGCAACGTTGACTGCTGTTTTGACCGCAAAGTTTGCCTTTTGCTGAGTGTGACTTTGATTGAAGGCCAAATTTAACCAAGTTTGATCGAGCTTGATTGGAGGTTGATGTGCTAGTTTGACCAGCGAAGGCTTTGCTGGCTAGGGCATCCTGTTGACTATTGTAAAAGATATTTTCTCTCTCTGCTGAATAAGAAGAATTACAAAGAATACTTGTGTCTCTTATCTTGGCTTGTCTTCTGTCGATTTAGTTTATGTTTTATCAGCATTTACTTTCAATGGTTATGTGATTGCAAATTTGAAATTGAATTGGGATAATAAGAAAGATCGAAGTAAACTGCTCTAAGCATATAACATACCATGGTTAACTAAAATTAACATGGTATCGGAGCTGAGGTGAAGACAAAGCCCAAGCAAGAGTGAGAAGAGAAATCACCGAAGTTGAAAAGACAAGGACCGAGATAAATGGCTTCCTCATCATACTTCAAATCTGATGACAAGCTGACTGATAAGTCTAATTATCATGCTTGGAAAATGTCCTTGTATCTGACTTTGGAAGAACAAGATGTTACGGATTATGTGCAGGGAAAGATCAATGAGCCTCCATCAAATGCATCGGCTGCCACTAAGACAAAGTACAAGAAAGGGGAAGTGAAGGCGAAGGAGATAATTAGGGATTCTATTCATGAGCACTTGGTTGCTTATATCTCCGAGCTGGGCACATCTAAGGAGATGTATGATAAGTTGGTTAGCATGTTCAGGGCTAACAATGCTAATCAAATTCTTTTTTTGAAGTTGAAGAACATCAAGACGGACAAGGGAGAATCCATCCAATCATATTTCATGAGGCTCACCGAAATAAAAAATGTTCTCTTAGCTATTGGAGAGGCCATAGCTGATCGAGAGCTCACTCTCATTGCTCTTGGAGGACTTCCCCTGGCATGGTAAGTATTCAATACTACTATTCTCAATAATAATATAATTCTTGATTTTGATGAATTGTTGACGAGATGCACTCAAGAGGAGACAAGGATGATGGAGAGAGACCATCCCTCTAATGGGAATGGAAGTGACCCTACTGCCTTCACTGCTCAAGCAAAGAAGAGGAACAATGCTGGTCCGAGAAATCAAAATCATGGAAGAGAGGGTGCCAAAGGAAGAAAAGGAAGATTTTACATTTGTAACAAATTTGGTCACTATGCAAGAGAGTGCCCAAATAAAAGGGACTCTCTCGGAGATGATGACAACAACAACAACAACTTTAGGGGGAATGGGAATCAAAGGAACAACAGGTTCAAAGGAAAAAGGAAGGCTCCCTCTAATTGAAATGGTAATGGAAATGGTCAACCTTTCAAAAGGTCAAGGAACTCCAGGTACGATGAATCCAATGTTGTTGATAATAAGAGAAATGAATATATTCTTATATCCACGCTCTTTGCTGCATCTCCTTCTGACACCCTGGACAATTGGTTAATTGATAGTGGTGCCTCAAGGCACTTCACTGGATATAAAGTGGCCCTCTCTGATTTGATTGAAAAGGATACTAATTTGGAGATTATCCTTGGAGACAATGCCACCTATCCCGTGAAAGGGACATGGACTGTGACCCTTCATCTAAATCAAGGTCAAGTCCTCCGTTTGCAAGAAGTATTGTACGTACCTGACTTGAAGAAGAACCTTGTGTCTATCTCGACAATGGAAGACAAAGGATTCAAGGTGGCATTCATCGATGGAAAGGTACACATTTGGAAGATGAACTTCAAAGAAGTGTTCACTCTTGGGTTTAGGGTTGACACAATCTATTAGGTTGGCGGAAGTCCACTGGGAGCCATGACATGTGACATAACTCTTCAATCTGAGCTATGGCACTGGAGGTTTGCACACTTTCATTACAAAGCCCTTCCCAAAGCAAGGAAGGTGGTGACCATGATGCCTGATTTCAAAGATGATCATGAAGGTGTATGTCAGGGTTGTGCCGAAGGAAAGCATACAAGGGGACCATTCCCCTCAAGTGTCACGAAGACATCTAATACTTTGCAATTGATACATTCTGATCTATTTGGTATGCTGCCCGTAACATCCTTGGGATGATACTTTTATAGATGACTTCTCCTGCAAAACTTGGATGTACTTTTTAAAGAAGAAGGATGAAGCATTCAAGTTGTTCTGTACCTTCAAGGGCTTGGTTGAAAATCAAACAGGGAAGAATATCAAAATTTTGAGGATCGATAATGGAACCGAGTATGAGTTGAATGAATTCAATGACTATTGCAGGGAAGCTAGCATTAAGAGGGAGACCACCACTATGTATACTCGGGGGAAGCTAGCATTAAGAGGGAGACCACCACTATGTATACTCCCGAACAAAATGTTGTTGCTGAAAGGAAGAATAGAACCATTTTGGAAGCTGCCCATGCCATCCTTTATGACCAAGGTCTTCCAAAGTTCTTATGGGGAGAAGCTGCCAACACCACTGTGTATGTTCAAAATAGATGCCCACATTCTGCATTGGACCAAAACTCCCGAAGAAGTCTTCTCTGGTAAGAAGCCCGATGTCTCTCATTTTGGAGTTTTTGGAAGTCTCGTTTATTTTCATGTGTCAAAAGAAAAGAGAAGCAAGTTGGATGCTTCTGGAAAGAAGGGAATGTTTGTGGACTACAGTGAAAACTCGAAGGCATATAGAATCTATGTGCCTAGTCAAAGAGAAGTGTAGATATGCCATGATGTCACCTTTGACAAAGATGCTGCCCTCAAGAAGGTTAGAAATCTTCCTATCTCAAAGGAAGACAAGGAAGAAGAAGCTGGAAGGCAGGAAGAACCGAAGGATGAACCGATGCCCGATGTTGAAGGTCCGATGGATCCTATAGATCCACCTTCTTCAAATAAAAGAAGACCCTCATGGCTTAGAGACACTCTCGAAGATGCCGAGAGACATATTGCTCCAAGGGGAAAATTCTGTGAAAGTGAGAAGCCGAATAGGTACCAAGGGTACCTAGCAGCCATGAGCACTATTGTATAATTTGCACCTAGAACATTTGAAGAAGCCATGAAGCCTGAAGTTTGGAAGGATGCTATGCACGAGGAATATGAGTCTATCATGAAAATTGATGTTTGGGACGTGGTCCCTAGACCGAAGGACAAATCTGTTGTCACCTCGAAATGGCTCTACAAGATCAAGCATGGAGTTGATGGAAGTGCTGAAAAGTTCAAGGCAAAATTTGTTGCTTGAGGCTTCTGTCAAAAGGAAGGCATAGATTATGATGAAATATTTGCACCTATTGCTCACTACACCACAATCACATCGATCATTGCCTTTGCTGCATCACAAGGACGGAGTCTACATCAAATGGATGTGAAGAATTCCTTCTTACATCTGGCTCAATCAAGGAAGAGGTCTATGTGGAACAACCTCTGGGGTTCGAAGTTCGAGATAGAGACTCACATGTATGCAAGTTGAAGAAATCCCTCTATGGGTTGAAGCAAGCCCCCAGGGCTTGGTATGAGAGGATCGATAGCTACTTGATGAAGCTGGACTTTACTCGAAGTGATGCTGATCCAAACTTTTATTTTAAGGTTGATAATGACAAACTTCTCATTCTGGTTCTCTATGTGGATGATCTCTTCCGAACAAGTGCTGACCCTCTCATTCATCGATGTAAAAGAGGGAGCTAGCTTCTGAGTTCGAGATGAAGGACCTAGGACTGACGCACTATTTCCTAGGCTTGGCTGTCTGGCGAAAGTCAGGTGAGATTTTCCTTTCTCATGGAAAATATGTTGTGAAGCTGCTGGAGAGATTTGGGATGGTGGATTGCAAGTCTGTGACTACTCCGATGGAACTCAACTTTAAGAAGTTGTGCTGAAGTGCTGCTGTGCCCGAGTTGGGAAATCCCACCGAGTATCGTCAACTCGTGGGGGCCTTGATGTTCTTTGTGAATTGAAATCCGGACGTATGTTTTGCAATGAACACATTGAGTCAATACATGGTCAAGCCTCATCACATTCACTAGATTTGTGCCAAGAATCTCTTGAGATATCTCCGGGTCACAATCAACCATGGGCTGAGATACACTGTCGGGAGTATGAGGCTCCATGGATATACCGATGCCGATTGGGCAAGCAGTGTGGTGGATCGTAAAAGCACATCTGGATGTTGCTTCACCCTAGGTTTTGCTTCGATCTCCTGGATGAGTAGGAAGCGGAAATCGGTTGCTTTGAGCACCGCTGAGGCCGAATACATTATAGTAAGTATGCCCTGTTGTGAAGCTGTTTGGTTGAGAAAGCTCTTTAGTGAGTTGTTTGGGCATGTGCTGGATACCACTGTGATCCTTTGTGACAACCAAAATGGGACTCGTCTTTCTGAGAATCCCGTGTTCCACGATCGATCCAAGCATATTGATATCATGTACCACTTTGTCCGGGACATGGTACAGCGAGGCGCCGTAAGGCTCCATCACATCGGGACTGATGAGAAGGTCGCAGATATTCTCACGAAGCCCCTGGGGAAGGTCAAATTTTTAACCTTCCATGAGAAGCTTGGTATCGTGGACATACCCTATTGTGGATGTCCCACTTTAGTTGGATTATGAGCTTTGAGAGCTCCAGGGGGCTTGGGGATAGCTACTTGGAGCTATAAGCAACCATAGGGCTAGGTTTGCCTTACCTTGTTATGATATTGAGCTGGTTCACCCTCTCTTTGACCTATGCCCCGCATACATCCTACCCATGTAGTCTGGGACTCATGGGAAGTACCTCTCATTTGGCCAATGAGTTGGGAAATTTGGATAGAGACCAATAGCATTACTGATGGATGCATCGGGTATTGCCATACTCTCTATGTCTAGGATGGGATGTGTCCAAAAACTTGATCTGGGATCAAGTTTGATTAAGGTTCTTACCTCTAAACTGACTTCGGGTCAGTATGTGATTCACTCTTGAGTCTGGTTGAGGTTTTACCTCTAAACTGGCTTCAGGTCAGTGGAGAGTGGCAAAGTCCTTGTGACTCAATCTCGATCATATCTTCTTATTATAGTAGAGTAGAGCCAACAAAGCAGAGACAACAAGATGACACAGGATTGCATGATGATATATCATAGTACATGATGGTACTGGATGAAAAGATTGCACATGTGGACAGATGGAGTTCTCCCTAGTTGAGAGGGAGTGTTAAATTTGGCAACTAGGGCCAAACTCCATGTTGCACCGCTCATATGATGAAGATGATATTTTTGTTAGATTCCTCTTTCGGAGAGGTGCAAGATTGATCTAGATTCTAAACATCATCTTGTTTGGATGAGCAAAAGTTGTATTTTGAATTTATTTTCCACACATGTGCAAATTGTTAAGGTCGGCCATAATTGTATTGTAGAACCCCAAAAGATGTGTCACACACCCACAATCATGGATATAAAAATGAGAGACATGAGGCTCATTTCATCATTCACTCATCTCACACATCTCTCTCTCATCTAATTGGTTTGTACAGCCTTAGAGGCTTCTCTCTCTCCTCCGCAACTGTGAAACAAGAAGTTGCATTTTAAGACCTTTTTAGGGCTTTTCTGGTAGCGTTGACTTTGGGTCAACTCTCATTGTTTGATTGTGTTTTCAAGGCAGAAAATCCGATCTAGGAAGGCCGTAGTTGGAGGCACAAAAATCGAGGTCAAACATTGACTTTGACTGCAACGTTCACTGCTGTTTTGACCGCAGAGTTTGACTTTTGTGTTGACTAGTTTTGTGCACTGTGTTGGGCTGAGTGTGACTTTGACTGAAGGCCGAATTTGACCAAGTTTGACCGAGCTTGATTGGAGGTTGAAGTGTTGGTTTGACCAGCGAAGGCTTTGCTGGCTAGGGCATCGTGTTGACTGTTGTAAAAGATATTTTCTCTCTCTGCTGAATAAGAAGAATTACAAAGAATATTTGTGTTGCTTGTCTTCTGTCGAGTTTATTTTATGTTCTATCAATATTTACTTTCAATGGTTCTGTGATTGCAAATTTGAAATTGAATTGGGATAATAAGAAAGATCGAAGTAAACTGCTCTAAGCATAGAACATACCATGGTTAACTAAAATTAAAACTATTTGAAATCAACAAGCTCAAGGAATGGAAAAATGAACACTTGCAAGATAATGAAAGGAAAGATCAAGAATTGGCTCAGTTGAAGAATAATTATGTGGGTAAAGTTGAAGGTAAAAGAGGCAAGTGAAGCTCCAAACTCCAGGAACAAGATTGATAGCAGGATCCCTCAAAAGTCAAATCAAAATGAAGGATAAAAAGTAATTGAAAGTGTTGCAACTCCAAGAAATAATGATGAAGTAATCAAGGACTAGGATCAACAAAGGACTGTACCACCTCCAAGTAAGAATGACTTCAGAAATGACAACACATCCAAGTGTCCTAGCACATTTAATGGTTATTGTTTTTCATGTTCTAACTTTGGGCATATGGCCAGGGATTGCAAAATGTATAGCATGGTTTATCATCAAAGAAATTATCAATGGAATCAAAACTCTAGAAGCAAGTTTGCAGGATCACGAGGCAGGTTTCGAAATGACAAAAATATGTCATTTTCTCTATCATTCAGGGCCAACATCGAATGTTACAAATGCCATAACTATGGGCATATAGCTCGCAATTGCAGATACAAGATGGACTCTTCCAAGAAGGACAACACAAACATCAGGTACAAGAAGATCTGGAGAAGAAAGAAAATGCAAGAAGATCAAGTGAATGAAAAAGTTGTGCAATCATGCTTTAAAGTTTTGTAAAACCGAAAGGTCATGGTGAATCAACAGGTACATTGGATGATGACAAGATTCAGGGTAATTCAACCAATGAGATGGTTCATACATTATTCTGAAGATTCCAACTTGTTGACTTCTTGAATATTGAAGAGGGGGAATCTATGCAACAATAGTTGCACGTTTACAGGTGGCACTTATCTATGCGGTCTTAAGCACTTGAACAACACTCCAATCAAGGATTCTTTTGTGGCAATCTGGCTGAAGGATCTATTGTGGATGGAGCAAAGGGTCATCACGACAAACAAATAAATACACCGGGGGATACCCAATGATCACATATAGGTGGTTTCACATACATATGTTCGGTTGCGCAACAACTAGTTATCCATCAGTGTTGAATCTCGTCCATCATCATTGCAAGCGCATTAACTTGCAAGTTGCCACTATATACACATGAAAGGCTATGAAATGACAACAAAAGTATTGACACGAATTTTGTATTTTTGGAACCCCAACACAAATAGTTTTATATAGTATGTTCGCAGCTATTCTTGACTGCATATATTACAAGGACAAGTGGTCGAACCCCTTTAATCTTTGCTATATATGTGGCTAGTCTTATAGCACATACTTGGCATGAAGTTAGGGTTCCTCCTATCGCTCCTTTGTATTAAATTGGAATTAGCAAGCCCATTAGATAGTGGAGTTCGTATCTAATTATGGTTTTGTAACAGATGGTCTCAAGGTCAAGTTCAAATAATTGATTGTTTTAGAAAGTTCTTTTTACTCATGCTTTCCATATTGTCGAATGAATAAGAAGCTTGCAATGAACGATTTTGTTAGTTTTTGTAGCATCGGATGTGTTCTAGCCACAAAATCTGGTGGAGAGGCTAGAATACATGAGATCTCCAAAACCCAGAATTTGTTTATGGAAATTCCACCTAGAGATGGCTTAATTAGATTATTAACCAATTTCTAAATATTTCCTAATTCTTAACTTAGGGAATATGGTTAATTAATCAGAAATAATTAAGCCAAGGTGAGAATTCTCTAGAAACTCACACTGATCGACCCCAAGATGATCCTAGCCCTTGTTTAAGTTTTAATCTTGGTCGTTGGTGCTTCAACAGAGGATTATAAAAGGAAGTCGATGGGCACTTGGAGAAGACACACCAACAGTTAGATTTCCTTGGCATATCGATTTCTAGAGAGCAACAACAATTGCGGGAGAGCTAGAGATCGAAGAAGATTCAGTGAAGTGTAGAGACAATGATCCGAAGGAAGTTTTCTAGATTCAGAGAGGTTGTAACAAGAGGTCGAGTTATTCCCAGTGGGGCAACACAGAGGACTGCGTAGTTGCTTCAGAGGAGCAACTTGATTTGGCTGGAGGAAAATTTGTTTTTAGTTCCAGAGGTCGGGCAGAAGTTCTAGATTGCTGAAGAAGCAATTTCCTCAGTAGAGACAGGCATAACGACTTCATCAGAGGTAGTTCTGGGCTAGACATCATAGGGCCAACATAAGCACTGCGTAGAGGCCAGCATAAGGGTTCTAGGAGGACGAGTTCCTGAAGGAAAGTTGTGCTGGGGTTGCTTGTGGAAGAAGGGTAATTCCCTTAGATAATTTTGGCCAGATTTTCTTGCTGTTTGGATTGCCAGTTGCGCATCCATAGATTGTACTCAAATTTCACTGTTGCTTAGTAATAAAAACCCTCAACTATTGCACTGGTTTTCCCAAGTTGGGTTTTTTCGGGGACATTTGTCCAAAAATAACGGTGTCATCTTATGTGTGTGTGCTCATATTTTCTCAGTTTCCAGTGCTATTATTTTCGTAGTTTATTTGTGAAGGTTGCAGTGTGCCTCCTATGTGATTCAGATATCTGTTGTAAGAGTTTATGTTTTCATGCCATGTTAATTTTTGAACTCAACAACCTTGTAGTTAATTCCTAGCAAATTTATTGTAGATCTATTGTGTAAACAAACAATTGAGTTCTTTAACATAAATAAAAAATTATTGAGTGGAAGTACAACCAATCTCAATGACACATGCACAAACAAATTTCTGCCCAATCAAATTGGTTATTCATTAATAATAATCAGAATCCATGTGGACTCCCATCTTGGCATAATGGCCCAGTCAGAAAAATACATACAACAAATCTAGATTTGATCCAACTGATCAAGCTCTAGTCTTGGCTAAATTGGATCTCCTTGCTGCACCCTTGCACCTTCGTCGCACATGGCATACTTGAATGGAAGTCTTCCACTCAATCATTGATATCTTCTATCAAGTGTTGTGCTTACTATGTGATGTCTCTTTTTCCACTCCTTAGACTTGCTTTTATAACTTCTCATTTAGCTAAATCCATAACCCTAATCATTGAAGTGATTGACGATTGAGATTAGATCTTGCCTCACTTGAGATCAACGATTGAGATTCAAACATAATTCAATAAAGTAAATACTTTTACTTTTCCTTAGTTTCTTTAGTTCAATGGCCCACATAATTAATTATGTGCTTTTTGTGATAAATGACAAAATCAACTTACTCATTACGTGAGTAGGTATCCTAAAAAGGATTTTGGTGACTTATACATGCGGCATGCCCATACACTTAAGCCTGTGCAAAAGCACCTGCTTGAGCTACAAACATCAACAACATAGAGTGATTTGATATGGATGTCATAAATCCCAATCCCAACACAAAAGAATCAAACTTTGGGCATCACTTTTTGGGAGACTGTTAAAATTTGGGTACCATATGACAAGTGGTTCTTTAAGGCTTTGATCTTTGGCCTAGGGAAAAGTGTCCAAATGTATTTGTACTTTTCTTTTAAAGTGACTTTATAAGTGGTAAAGTCAAATCTAATTTAAAAGTGACTTTATAAGTGATAAAGTTACAAATATAATTTTAAAGTCACTTTAAGAGTGATGCCCAAAGTTTGGGTTGTTATGCACACAAATCGAGGAGGCCGTACAACAAAAGTTATTTCTATTTTTGGGCACAAAAATCAAGGACTCCGTACAACATTTAAGGTTGTTCCTGTTTTTGATTGTTGGCACATTTTCCGAGGTGGAGGTTAAGCACGGAAAACGAGATAAGTTGTATTTTGTGGTTGCTGCAATTTTCTGTGTATTTCTGTTTCACTGTAAAAACATTTTATCAGAAATAAAGAAGAGCTCTCAAATTGGTTTTCTCCAAGAGTTGTAGGGGTTTTTTCCAGGGTCACATTGACAAAAAATCAACGTGTTATTTTTGTGAGTTTTATTTCTGCATTTCCAACACTGTGAAATTCCTAAATTTGTGTTTTTTAGAAAATAATTTCATTTCCAGAATTTTGGATGTATGATTATGGGAATGGACATTTAACTATATGGGAGTGATAAGGTGAAACTGAAAACCGGAGTGGTGTCTAAAATTTCTACATGGTATCAGAACTTGGGTGGCTGAAAAATGCAGTTTGGGACAGCAAGTGAAAAATTACAGCGAGCTATTTTTACACAGAAAACTAAACCTTTACCACAGATTTGAAAACTTTATTTTGTTAGGACAACAAGCATGTCTTTGGGCTCGAGGGTGGATGATAGGTTGGATGGGCAGAGCAACTATAGTGCATGGAGGGAGAGAATCTAGAGCATCTTTGAGGAGGCAGAAGTCTGGGGCATAATGGTTTACACCACACAACACCCAGTAGCAGCGCCTGCTGACCCTGTTCAGCTTGCTGATTTTAACAAGAAGAATGCCAAGGGAAAAAGACTGATTCTGGATGGTGTTTAAAGACCATGTCATTCCTCATGTGAGAGGAAAGACATATGCACATGAGGTGTGGACAACCTTGACCAATCTTTACCAGAGCACCAATGAAAATAGAAAAATGCTCCTAAGGGAGAAGCTGAAGGCCATTAAAATGGCTAAGATTGATGGTGTTACAACATACCTCACAAAGATCACTTCTGTAAGAGATGAGTTGGCAGCGGTTGGAGAGACTATTCCACCCACTGAGTTGGTGCAGATTACATTGAATGGTCTTCCCAAGACTTGAGAGAGTTTTGTGGATGGGATTGTTGCACGAGAGAACCTTCCTAGCTAGGAGAGGTTGTGGGATGATTGCATTCAGAATGAAATAAGAAAGAACCATCTTGGGGCAGCCAAACAGGGAGAGGAGGATGACAATGTAGCATTGTTAACAAGAGGCAAGAAGGGCAAAGGAAAGAAGCAAGCTTCCACAAGTGGTGGTGGGAGCAAAGGCAAAGGTAAAGGTAAGTAGGTGAACAAGGAGAAGGACTATTCCAAAGTTAAATGTCGGAATTGTCAGAAGTTGGGACACTATGCAGTTGTTTGTTTGGAGAAGAAGAAGAAGGGAAAGGACAAGACCATGGCAGCATCAACAAAGATAGATGACTTTTCAGAGAGCTTTGATCGGGAGTTTGGGTTCATAGCTTGTGAGTCCACTAGTGCAGGATTGCCTGCCACACAGGTTGAGAGGGAGTGTGCACTTCCCTCCACTAGCGGAGCATCTTCAGGTATTTGGTATGTTGACAGTGGGGCTTCTCGTCATATGACAGGAGTCCAAGAGTACTTCTCGGAGCTTTCAGAGAGTGGCGCTGATATTGAGGTAGTACTCGGAGATGACAACATTGTTAGAGCAGTTGGTGTGGGGACATTGACATTTGATAGGGGACCTAAACCTCCCTTGAAATTGTCAGATGTTTTATATGTGCCAGGGATGAAGAAGAACCTTATATCCATCTCAACATTGGAGGACAAAGGGTATGAGATGTTGTTAAGGAGAGGGAAGGTGCTTATATATCCTAGGGGCGCTCCCGCTGATTCAGCTAGAGTCATTGGTGTGCGCCATGCCAAGGTGTACAAGTTTTCATTCCAGCCCCTTCTGGCATTGAGTAGCAGTACCAACAGTAGAGCTACAAATTCAAAGTTGTGTGAGATTTGGCACTGCAGGATGGGGCACATGTATCATGGGGCCTTGAGGACATTGTGGGAGATGACCACAGGTGTGCCAGATTTCAGTTCTGATCACCTTGATACATGCAGAGGATGTGCTATGGGAAAGTTTACCAAATCCCCTTTTCCCAGTAGTGACAACAGATCGACAGCGATTCTTGACTTGATTCATACCGATGTGAGCAGTCGGATGTCTCATGTATCCTTGAGTGGATATGAGTATTATGTTTTATTCATTGATGATCACTTCAGGAAGACCTGGATTTATTTCTTTAAGACCAAGAGTGAGGTCTTCACACGGTTTCAGGAGTTCAGAGCTCTTGTGGAGACTCAGACAGGTCGGAAGATCAAGGTCCTCAGGTCGGACAATGGAGGGGAGTATACCCTTGGTGAGTTTGTTGATTATTGTACGGAGGTAGGCATCAGAAGGGAGTTCACAGTTCCTTACAACCCCTAGCAGAACGAGATTGCGGAGAGGAAGAACAAATCCATCGTTGGGGCTGTTAAAGCCATGCTTCATGATCAGGGGTTACCTTTGTTTTTGTGGGTAGAGGCCCTCAACACTGCTGTGTACTTGCAAAACAGGAGCCCACATCGTGCCTTGGGGCATGTGACTCCGGAAGAGGCTTTTTCTGGGAATTAGCCTGATGTTGGTCATTTTCGTATCTTTGGGTGAATTACATACTCCTATGTTCCCAAGGAGAAGAGGACTAAGCTAGAGCCCACAACAGATAAGGGCATCTTTGTGGGTTACAGTGAGACCTCGAAAGCCTTTTGGATTTATATTCCTGCGAGGAGGAAAGTTGTTGTCAGGCAGGATGTGAAGTTCGAGGAGGATAGGGCTTTCAGGAGGTCACGGGAGTTAGAGTATCTGGATTCACCAAACCCTTAGGAGCAGCTGAGTTAGTCACAGGGATCCAGTGGACATGGATCATGAGGTACATCGATTATAGTGTCAGGTCCGTCAGTGAGCAGTGGCTTTCAAAGTCAGATGGTGGTGCTTCAGGCAGCATGCAGAGCAGTTCACAGGGTAGCCCACTGATGGACAATTCACATGGTACTTCAGCATCTATAGGCACAGGTTCAGGCATGAGGTCAGTTGGCAGGCCTTCAGGAGTTCAGGCTTCTAATGAGGATGAGGATTCTTTCACTCTGGTGGGAGAAGTGTGCTCAGGGAAGAGGAAGCCCAAGTGACTTCAGGACACCTTGAGAGAGGCCACATCTGTTGCTGGGCCGAAGAGATAGGTTAAAGAGAGAAAACCACCTGAGCAGTTCTGTAGCTATATGGCATTGATCACTAGCATCATTTATTCTGAGCCTTTTAGCTATTATGAGGAGGCAGCTAGCCAATAGGTCTGGAGAGAGGCCATGCAGGAGGAGTATTCTTCTATCATGAAGAACGATGTTTGGGAGGTGGTGCCAAGGTCTGAAGGAAAATCAGTGGTTACTTCCAGATGGCTTTACAAGATAAAGCATGCTGCAGATGGTAGCATCGAGAATTTCAAGGCTCAGTTTGTGGCGAGAGGGTTCTCACAAGTAGAGGGAGTTGACTATGAGGAGACCTTCGCTCCCATGGCTCAATATACTTCCATTTGCTCCATTATATCGATAGCAGTAGAGATGGGGTGGAAGATCCACCAGATGGATGTGAAGACCGCATTTCTCAATGGTTTCATACATGAGGAGGTTTATATTGAGCAGCTGCAGGGCTTTGAGGTGCATGGGAAGGAGTCCCATGTATGCAGACTGAAGAAGGCACTTTATGGCTTGAAGCAAGCTCCTATAGCTTGGTACTCGAGGATTGATACGTACTTGCAGGATTTCGGTTTCACAAAGAGTGATGCAACTTATACTTTATTGTGGTAGGTGAGGAGCCTCTCATTCTGGTGCTGTATGTGGATGACTTGGTCATTACAGGTGCAGAGAGACTCATAGAGCACTGCAAGAGAGATCTTGTTTTAGAGTTCGAGATGAAGGACATTGGCTTGATGCATTACTTTTTGGGATTGGAGGTGTGGTAGGAGGAGGGGAATTTTTTCCTGGGACAGGGGAAGTATATTGTGGACATTCTTAGCAGATTTCACATGGAGGATTGCAAATCCATGTCTACACCTATAATCACTAACTGGAAGAAGCTGCACGCTTCAGATTCCGAGTTGGTGGATCCTACCTTGTATAGACAACTGATTGGTTCCTTGATGTATTTGGTCAACACTCGACCAGATATTTGTTTTGCAGTTAACACAATGAGACAGTTCATGTGTGAGCCTCAGAGAGTGCACTAGGTTGCTGCAAAATACATACTTCGTTACTTGCAGGGGACAGTGGATTATGGTCTGGGTTATAGATAGGGAGATGGAGTGAGATACGCAGGGTACACTTATTTTGATTGGGCAGGTTGTGCTTCTGATAGGAAGAGCATTTCAGGGTGTTGTTTTGGGTTGGGTTCGGCAGTTGTGTCATGGTTCAGCCGGAAGCAACAGTTAGTTTCATTGAGTTCAACAGAAGTAGAGTACATGGCAACCAATTTGGCTAGTTGTGAGGCCATATGGCTTCGCAAGATGTTGTTTGGCTTATTTGGTCAAACGTTGAGACCTTCAGTGATTTACTGTGATACTTAAAGTTGCATTAAACTCATTGAGAATCCAGTATTTCATGACAGGTCAAAGCATATCGGGATCAAATATCATTTCATTAGAGAATATGTTCAGAAGGGAGCTGTGAAGCTTGAGTATATTCCCACAGATCAGGGGGTAGTGGACATATTCACCAAAGCCTTACCACAGGGCAAACTTGTCTACTTCAGAGACAAGATGGGAGTGGTGAGGAACACTTTCCTTGGTAAGAGGGAGTGTTAAAATTTGGGTACCAGAAGACAAGTGGTTCCCTAAGGCTTTGATCTTTGGCTTAGGGAAAAGTGCCCAAATTTATTTGTACTTTTCTCCTAAAGTGACTTTATAAGTGGTAAAGTCAAATCTAATTTAAAAGTGACTTTAAAAGTGATAAAGTTACAAGTCTAATTTTAAAGTGACTTTATTAAAGTCAATGTGAAATTAGAAAGTGAAAAAGTGACTATGGAAATAAAAGGCTATGTGGGTCTTTATTTAAGTGGGGTGAATTAAAAATTAGAAAGTGAGAATTAAATGCACACTTATTCTCAGCCCTTGATCTAAAGCTATCTCAGCCATTTGATTTAGGGGTTCCCCAAAAGTCACTTAGGGTTAGGTTAAAGGAGGAAAAGAAGAGAAAAGGTCATTCATTCTTTTCATTAGCAGATTGAGAGGAGCAAGAGAGAGCAAGGAGATTTTCTGAGCAGTGAGGAAGAAGAGAGCAAAACTTTGGCACACATACCGAGGCAACATTCAGCAAATCTGTACAACAAGGTTACATGTAGTTCAAGGCAGTTTCTGGGCATGTTTTTCAAGGCAGAACCGTACATCATCTTTGGCACGCATTCCTAGGCAGCCGTACAGCTGTTCTGGCATAGATTTCGAGGTGCATTTATTGCTGATTTTTTGGCACAAATTTTGAGGCAAGCCGTACAACGTACTGCTGTTTCTGCACACAGAAATCGAGGAAGAAATCATATAGCATTTATTGCTGTCCCTCAGCACGCAAAGGGAGGAGGCCGTACAATAGCATTTATTGCTGTTGTGCATGCAAATCGAGGAGGCCGTACAACATCATTTATTGTTGTGTTTCTGGGCACGAAAATCAATGAGTCTGTACAACATTTAAGGCTGTTCCTGTTTTTGACTATTGGCACATTTTCTGAGGCGGAGGTTAAGCATGGAAAACGAGATAAGTTGTATTTTTGTGGTTGCTGGAATTCTCTGTGTATTTCTGTTTCACTGTAAAAGAATTTTATCAGAAATAAAGAAGAGCTCTCAAACTGGTTTTCCCCAAGAGTTGTAGGGGGTTTTTCCAGGGTCACATTGACCAAAAATCAACGTGTTATTTTTTTGTGTGGCTGTTATAATTTTCTGAGTTTTATTTCTGCATTTCCAACACTGTGAAATTCCTAAATTTTTGTTTTCAGAAAATAATTTCATTTCTAGAATTTTGAATGTATGATGATGGGAATGGGCATTTAACTATATGGGAGTGATAAGGTGAAACTGAAAACCGGAGTGGGGTCTAAAATTTCTACAGAGACTGTTTGAAACCATAAACAAACTTATTTAATTTGCAAACCAATGACTCTTTACCTTTGTTTAACGTAGTGCTTCGGTTGTGTCATATAAATTTTCTCATTTAAGTCACCCTGTAGGAATGTTGTTTTCACATCAGTTTGTTCTACCTCTAAATCAAATGTGGTTGCGATAGACAATAGAAACCTTATAGGTGTTTACTAGGCAATTGGGGGAAAAGTCTCACCAAAGTTCATTTTGCCAATATGAGAATATCCTTTTGCAACCAAATTTTCCTTGTAATTTTCATCATTGTTGTTTGAACCAACATTGTTTTTGAATATCCATTTACAACTGTAATGGGTTTTTCCATCACACAATGGTAGCAAGTCCCATTTATCATTCTTTCTATGTGCAATTTTCTCCTCATCCATGGCCAATCATTGGGACTTTAATCTTTTATCTCCATTGCGCCTTTCATATTGCTAGACTCATGGTTGTTAATAGATAACACAAAAATACATTTGAAATCAGATGAACTATAAATATACTTATCTTGTTCTTTCTTTTCTAAGTTGACCTCTTTAAATCTTAGGGTGGAGTGTCTTCCTTCTCTTCCACATTCCATGAGCCCTCTGTATGACTATGTACATCATGAACTTCTTGTTCAGTTTTTGGTTTAGCTTTCTTGGTCATGGGTGGTAGCTAAACCATTGACTTCTTGCCATCCTCTTTTTGTTGCACCACCATGGGAGAAGACTAAACCTCTTTGAAAATAACGTTTTTTGTATACAAAACTTTCCTAGCCATAGTATCCCAAAACTTGTATCCTTAAATTTCGATGCCATAGCCAATGAAGATACACTTCACTACGCTGTTATCCAACCTCAACTGCTTCTCCTTAGGCACATGAGCATATGCCTCACAACAAAAACACAAAGAGGCTTGTGTGTGTTTCTTTCCTTTGCAAACCTCATTGAGGGTCTTATCCATAAGAGTTGATATGGAGACTTGTTAATTAGGTAACATGTAAAAGAAACCGCTTCTACCAAGAAATTCTTTAACTCCACTATGAATACTCCTAGCTCTCTCCATCAATGTCCTATTCATTTGTTCTACGACTTCATTTTGTTGAGGGGTGTTTCCTGCCCATATGCACAAGGCAGGGAACAAAGACTTCATTACCCAATGGAGGAGGCACTTTTAAAATTGTTTTGAAGATTAGAAGTCAGCAGGGCACCTATGCCCCTTTTTCTCTCCTCTTTCAAATTTCGCATTCCCGCGGGAGAATTGTATTAAATCTCACTAGCATGATGTATTTTGTAACAGGCTTATGTGACTTGGGACCTGGTTATCAAGTGAGTTTGCTCTAGAGTTTTTTTTTTCACTTAGCTAATTATTCTCACTTTTCAACCATGAATAACTAGCTGATTTCTTTTTCACATACCTCCAAAGCTGGAGTGCAGGTTGATGATTGGGCCTTGGGTTGATCTCAATGCCTAGGGTCGATGCATAATACCATGTTAGGTCATAATGTAAAGTGTTGTGGAATTTGACTAGGTTTTTATATGATTTTTTAGAATTATTTAAAAATATCGCAAGACAACATTTTTAATTAATTCCATGTGTAAATTGTAAATAAGTGATCCTAGAAGACATTGGGGACGTGTAAGTACTCAAAATTCATCCTCTCCATTCCAACATTCTCCTTAGGTACACTTTGGGGGTTAAAAAATAACTATTATCACCCTCAAAACCCACTTTTCCTAAGTGGAAAAAAGTGACAAAAAATGTAAAATATTAATAAGGGAAAAAGATATTAAATGTGTTTTTTCCTAGTCAAAGCTAGAGCTCAAGTGACATGGATATCAAGTGAAGTCAAGGGGCAATTACATAATGATTTGGATGCCCTCATGGAAGACCAAACTCTAGCTTATCATGAGGCTGAGTTTATTGCCAGTTTTGGACCAATAAATCACCAAGGAAAAGGGTAAGGTCGAGACCCATCTTCAGCTCACAGATTCACCAAGAGTTGAGTGGGGGACAACACTACTACATGGGACAGACCTTGTCCCCCACTAAACTCCACTCAACTAGTAGTTAAGGATACACACAGAGCTTAGTGGATAGCATTGACACTTGTGTCAGAGTTTGTCCCCCACTTAACCCACTCATTGGAACACATGGTAATAATATGTATAGTTAATTATCATACACAACCAGAAAAGGGGATACACTATCTAACCTATAGGAGATCCACACAACTCCTTTCACAATCGACTCACAACCCATTTATCAGTCAACAAAACAACTATTTAACACAAGTCTTGGTGAAGATCCACTGAGTCAAGCGGGGATGTGTCTCCCCTATCTCTACAATTGGTTGAAGGAGGATCCACGTAGATCATTCAGAGAGGAGTACGCACATCTAGTTAAAGGTAACTCACTGACACCTACAGGATTGAACTAGTCATATCAACCACTTGTAATTTGAGTTCACATTGGGATTTGCTCCATGATGCCACTTGTTTCTCACAATTTGTATCGGGATTTTCTCAACCATTGGAGCTCTCATTTTCTCATGGTTGGAAGCTTATTGCTTGGCTAAACTGTGACATTTCCTTGAAATGCAACAACTGTAATTAATTATTCTAACTAGTTAATTATTTAAAAGTTTATTTGATATGAAAAACAACGAATTAATCACACTGCAATTTCTTCACCAATAAACGTTGTGGAAAATAAAGTGCTGGAAACTGAGAAATGCTAGTGCACACACAAAAATTTGACACAATAATTTTTGGACAAATGTCCCCGTAAAAGCCCAATGTGGGAAAAACGGTGCAACAATTGAGGGTTTTATTATTATGCAGTAGTGAGAAATTCTGAGTACAACTGGATGCCCAAAACTATCGATCCTCTACAAGATAAATTGGCCAATAGCGAGACAAATTTTGTCTCACCTGACACTAATCCAAGCTCCAAAACTGACACCAAATGGGTTCCATGAAACCCCTTGCGTCAACCTATGCATCAGTCCTGTGCAGGCCCTTGAACGCTCTTCCTGGAAACTGCAACTGGTCAAGCCATTTGCCCAACGCAGCCTTTGAGAATGACTCGCTGAACCCTTTCAGAAATTCTCCCTGCCTCCATCAACTGAATCAACCCTCTGTCTGGCCAAATTGAACTTTGCCTCTGAAGCTTCTGCACAGACCCTGTGCAACCCCACTGAGGAAACTCGACCCTCTTGTAGCTGACTCTCTGGAATTGGAAAACTTCCTTCGGGTTCACTGTCTCTACGTCCCCACTCTGGTTCGAACTCTTCTGACATAATGCTGCTCTCTGGAAAATCAAACTGCCTAAGGAAACTCGCTCTCCAAGTGTTATGTATGCCCCTCCATCTACCCAACAACCTCTTCTTCTAATCTCCGGTTGGGACTCCAATGACCAAGATTAAAACTTAATTGATGGCTAAGGTCATCTCCAAGTCGATCTGTGTGAGTTTCTAGAGAATTCTTACCTTTCTCAATTAATTGCTATTAATTAGCCATTTCTTCTAAGTTAGACTTGAGAAGAATTTAAATGATGGTCAATTAATTTAATTAAGCTATCTCTAGGTGGAATTTTCAGAAACAATTTCTGGGTTTTGGAGAACTCCTGTGTTTTAGCCTCTCTACAAAGTCTAGAGAGTAGAACACCCTTTGATGCTACAAAAACTAACACTGCCTCTTAGTGAGGAAGGTGTTCTCCAACTAGTTTTGCACAATCTGCCACAACACCTTGTCTCTGAAACATCCTAACCACACTGCTGATGTCCGACAACTGTAGCTGCCTGCCACTGTCCATCAACCACTACACTAACTCTGATTCATCTGCCACTGACTGTTGCTGAACCATGTTGCATTTGTGCTGTTGCTAACACTACACCGTACAACCTGTACTGCTGCCAACTCTGCATATGCACTGCAACTCTACTAACAATCATTCTCACTGTTGCTGCTATTGTTGCAACTGAGAAGCATCCAAAATATTTTGCCCCGGCTACTGAAACAAATTCTCCACTATACCCTTCTCTTCTCTAAAATAGACAAACTTAACTCTCCCTAGAGCTTTCGTGATTATATCTGCAACCTGCTCTTATGTGGGAACATACTATAGTTGGACTCCACACTGCACACATTCTTTGATGAAATGACACCGAATATCTATGATTCGACCTGTCATGAAACACTAGGTTTTTAGAGAGCTTGATGCAACTTTGAATATCACATTAGACACTTGTCACCTCCATCCTCTGCCTGAACAAGCTCACCAACAATGTCCAAATCCATATAGCTTCACACAAAGCTGTGGTAGCTGCCATATACTCTTCCTTTGCGGAGCTCAGTGCTATTGACTTTTGCTTCCTGCTGCACCAAGAAACCATCCCTTATCCAATGCTGAAGCAGTACCCAGAGGTACTTTTCTTGTCCATTGAACCGCCTTCCCAATCTGCATTTGTGAATCCACATAATTTGACGTCATCCCCTCGGGTATATTTCAACCCATACTCTATTGTGCCACACAAATAGCTTAAATTGTGCCTCGCAGCTATCTAATGCACTCTCTTCGCCTCCACCATAAACTGACTGAGAATGTTGACCGCGAAGCAGATATCTGGCCTAGTGTTGACTAGATACATGAGAGAACCGATGAGCTTTCTATACAAGGTGGGGTCAACATCCATATCATCTGATGCGTCTATCTTCTTCGAGTTGGTGATCCTGAGCGTAGACATGGGTCTATAATCCTGCATCCTGAATCTCTTAAGTATATTTGTAGCATATCTCCCTTGACCAAGGAAGATATCCCCGTCCTTCTGCCACACTTGCAATCCTAGGAAATAGTGCATCAACCCCAAATCCTTCATGTCAAACTCTGCTGCCAGGTTCATCTTGCAGTATTCTATGAGCCCTAATGGCTCAGTCAAGAAGAGGTCATCCACATACAAAACTAGTATGAGTGGCTCATCCTCTACCATCAAGTAGTAAATATTATGATCTGCATCACTCTTGATGAATCCCATGTGCTGCAAGTACTGTTAATCCAACCATACCACGACCTAGGAGCTTGTTTGGGCCCGTATAGAGCTACACACATGTGTGCGCCTCTGATGTGTCTGGAAGCCCTCTGGCTATTCTATGTACATCTCCTCTATCACCCCATTCAAGAATGCTGTCTTGACGCCCATCTGGTGAATCTGCCACCCCATCTATGCTGCCAGGGATATAACTGACCGGATAGAAGTGTATCTAGCAACTGGGGTGAAGATCTCCTCGTAATCTATCCCTTCTTTTTGTGCATATCCCTTTGTCACGATCCTAGCCTTGTACTTCTACACGTTGCCATCTGCGGTGTACTTGATCATATAGATCCATTGAGAACCTACAACTGATCTGCTCTCAGGTCTTGGAACCACCTCCCATACATTATTCATCATGATAGAACTGTACTCCTTTACCATGGCATCTATCCACACGTGACACCATGCAACCTCCTGATAGTTGGAAGGTTTTGCAGCCTGTGCCACCAATGGTCTGTACCTGTTAGGTTTTTTGCACTCTCTTGTTCGCCTTAGGAGCTCCAATGAACTTCTCTGCCTCTCTTAATGTTTGATGAACTTCCCTGTTGGTTCGACCACTAGTGGTGGGAGGTTCAACCAACTCCTCATCCTGCCTCTGCTGCTCCGTCTGCTATGAACTTACTGAATCCCCTGCACCTGAGGAAATACTAGTATTGGTAACTGTACTAGATCCCTGTGACTGTCCAATTGGTTGCCTCTACTGCTGGACCATTGGAGCTTCTGCTGGCTCACTCTGACCACCTACTGGCATCTTGTGAGACTTCTTGAACGTTCTGTCCTCCATGAACTTTACGTCTCGTCTCACTACGATCTTCTTGCTACTAGGAACAAAGATCTTGTATGCCTTTGAGGTTTCACTATACCAAACGAAGAACCCCTTCTTTGCACTTTGATCCAAATTGGTGCACCTCTCATTTGGCACATGGTAGTGAGCTATGCTGTCGAAGGTCCTGACGTGACTTACCTCAGGCTTCTTTCTTGAGAAGACTTCTTCTGGCATTATCTTCTCCAATGCCTTGTGAGGAATCCTGTTCTGAATATACACCGTTGTGTTACATGCCTTTGCCCATATAAACCTAGGCAAATCATGGTCTTATAACGTTGCCTTTGCAACCCCAACTATGGATTTGTTCTTTCGCTCCACTACACCATTCCGTTGTGGATTGTATGGAGCTATCCACTCTCTTCTTATGCCTTCCTTCGCACAGAAATCTGTGAAGTCTTTATCTGTATACTCTCCACCATTATTTAAGCGAAGCAACTTGATCTTCTTCCCTGTTGCATTCTCCACCAGAGCCTTGAACTCCTTGAAGTGATCGAAGACCTTGTTGGATGGTGTTGTCATTGATGTCAACCCATGGAGTTGACTGGGTTTGACTTTGACTAAAAACACCAGTCATTGATGTCAAATGGTTAATGAACACTTCCTAGTAATTGTCAGATTACATCAAGTTGGCAGCTCCACTGTTGGATGGTTGAAAACCCAAGTCCTAGGGTTTGGGTTCCTTGGACTTAGGATGTACCTGACTTTGTCAGGGGTTTTTGAAGGGTCAAACTATTGAGTTTGGGTTAGAGATCTAGGTCATTAGATTCTCCTCAAAGAGATATGCTTTTGTTGATATGTGATATTCCCCTTGGTTCCTCCTGGTTTGAGAGAATATTGAGTTTGAAGTTGAAGACTCAGTCTTGTGGGCTAAAACCCCTAGGGGTAGTAACATGACACCTTATTCACCTACGGTTGTCAATATATGACAGTGATTATCACTGCAATCTCATTGTGTATAAGTTGAATAACTTCAAGAACCAAAGGCAATAAATAATCACTGACTTTGCAACCTAGGTAGGACCATATGCCCTAAGCCAATCATTGATTTTAAAATTTCAGTGGAATTGAAATTTTTTCAAAACAAATATTAATAAGGGTTAGTAATTAATTAAATTAAGAGTAATTAATTAGGTTCATGGGAGCATCATTTTTTTTAATAACATGTGTCCATCACAAGCCTTAAAAGTAAAATTTCTCCTCCATAAGGCCAATGACATCCTAGCTTAGGATTTAAGGTAATCAATTAATAAAAAATTTATTAGAAAAGTCAATATATTCAATCTTTTTATATGGCATCCTCCAAAGTTCACTTAAAAGGCCCCTCCACACACTATAAAAGGAGACCTATCTAAATTCAAATTACGTAACATTTAAACAACTATCTTACACTTGGTTCTGAAAGTTTTGGCCTACCTATAATAGGAAAATGAAGGATCTAGGGCATCGAAAGTCTTGGTTATATTTTTGTTGATTGGATTCCAAATATGCCTCCTCCATTCAACCTTCAAGGGCAACACGATTTTGAGGGAAAGATCACCTAGTTTACAACTTGTTGACGTAAGGATGTATAACAGGGTTTGACTAGTTTAGCTACAATGTTTACACGTATGCTGGTAGCTCTCCGAGGGTAGAGTTTGAGAGCATTTGTAGCAGGTCATAGGGATGACCTGAGGCACCTTTGTTTGTGCCATCATTTGATAGCAGTGCCAGATGGGTGTAGCATTGTGAGCAGTTTGGAACAATGAAGCAACGTGAAGTATGATTGTCTGCATATGAGCTTTGATGTTTATTCATTCGTGAGCAGTTCAGTACAGTGACATGTAGTGGTAGCCAACATTGTGAGCTCTTGATGTTGAGCAGTGATCAGATGTGCAGTGATCTATGTGTGCAATGATAGTTATGTGTAGTTGAGCAGTGAGTTTGATGTGCGACATTGTGCAGTAGTCAGTGGCAACTAAGATTTGACAGATATAAAACACCTTATTTACAACTTTACTATATTCAGAGCACAGGGGAATCCAGTCTAAAATCTGTGAAACGTCATCTACCGGCTCTTCAAGGTGGCAGGGTAGTGCTAGGGCAGGTCGTAGCCTGCACAGGGCATTGTCGCGTCCTTTCAGTTGGGGCTGATAAACTATAGGGCGATGAAGCATCCTTTCTGACAGTAGCTGGTAAACAAAGTGTGGGGTGCTCGTTAGGTTGTGGCCTGACTTATAGGGCATTGGGGTGTCCTTTCGGTTGCAGTAGGGTATTAGGGTTTAGTAGCGTCCTATAGGTTGTAGCATGTAAATTAGGGGTTTGACACCTCCCTTAGTTGTAGCTGAAATCTTGATGTAATTATTTTTCTTTTAAAGAGGAGGAGAAGACAATTACTAAGAAGCGTTCGGTGGTTTTTGACAGGGAGGGGGTTTTCCACCTAAAAATCTCTGTGTCCATTGTTTTATCTTTTTGCATTGTTGTATGGTGTTGTCTACTGTGGATTATTGTTTATGCTTATCTGAAGAAGAACAATAATAATATCTGAAGATTAGCTCATGCTTTGAAAAAGATTAAAAAGTGCTAATTGTAAATAAACACTGATTCACCCCCCTCTCAGTATTTTCCAACAAACCTCATCCTTGGGTCTTCAAGAAGTAGATCTAGGTATTCCTGGAATGGTCATCAATAAAGGTGATGAAATATTCGGCCCCACTGAGAGCTCTAGTGGACATAGGGCTACAAATTTCTGAATGTAACAATCCCAATACACCATCTGCTTTGCTGTCACTTCTTTGGGAATGCTGCGATAACATATTTCCCAAGCACACACCCTTTGCATGTGGATTTTCCACGATCTTGGGTCTAGGATAGAGTCTTAAAATCTTTGACGCTACCAAACCAAAAATCTCAATGTTACTACTTTGCACAATGGAATATAAACAACAATAAATCACACATGCTCAGAATATAGACAACTTTTTACATTTTTCAACCCAACGTCATTATATTAAACAACATATAATACAACAGTCTAGGGCTCCCGTACTAGGGATAACGGCCCTCAATCATCCACTAGTACAAGATACAAACTGGGGCTTGGTGTCAGTACATCGACGACCAATCTGCCCTCAACAAGATACTTTGACCATCTGGCTGATGCAGTCGACTCTCCTAGCTCCTCTTGGTCGTACCCTGTACTTGCTCGGTCTTTCGACACTCGATCTGCAGCTCTTGCCTCTATCAATGCTCCAAGTCCATCTGGCCATTGAACCTCGACTGTCAATTTGCTCTCTAGTTGTGGCTTAGTCCATCAAGGGCACAACACAGAGAGACTCCTATCGAATTGTTCACAACTCCACTTGTGAACTATTCTCAATTTGTCCATTGCTGCTTCTCAGCTACTCAAGGACTTCAACCCACTATGGTCTTTTTGTGCTGCTCCGATGAAGACCAACATAGGGCACGGAGGGTTGCCACCTATCACTGCAAGATGTCCATCTCCCACAATGAACACGAGGTTAGGAGGAATGCCCATCATCTTGTTGAAATTTGGTTACCGGAGGACGGTGGTTCCCTAAGGCTTTGATCTTTGGCCTAGGGAAGAAGTGTCCAAAGAATTTTAATTTTCTCCTAAAGTGACTTTAAAAAGTTATAAAGTCAAATCTAATTTAAAAGTGACTTTAAGTGATAAAGTTACTAAAGTCTAATTTTAAAGTGACTTTAATAAAGTCAATGTAAAATTAGAAAGGAAAAGTGACTTTGGAAATAAATGGCTAAGTGGGTCTTTATTAAAGTGGGGTGAATTAAAAAATAGAAAGTGAGATTTAAATGAACATTTAATATCAGCCCTAGATCTAAAGCTATTTCAGCTATTGGATTTAGGGATTCCCCAAAAGTCACTTAGGGTTAGGTTAAAGGAGGAAAAGGAGGAAAATGTCATTCATTCTTTCATGAGCAGATTGGGAGAAGGAGAGAAAGAGAGCAAGGGAGATTTCTGGGCAGTGAGGAGAAAGAGGCAGCACTTTGGCATGCATTCCAAGGCAGGATTTCAGCGAGTCCGTACAGCTAGGAGAGGCACACATTCCAAGGCATTTTTTGGCACGATTTTCTAGAGACTGTACAACAGCTTTTGGCACATTTCCCAAGAGGTCGTATAACAAGTTTGGCTCAGTTTTCAGGGAGAAGGCTAGTTTTCTGGCACGAATTTCGAGGCAGGCCGTACAACAAGTGGCTGTCCTCTTGCATGGATTTTGCGACAGATTTTGTACAACTATTTTCTGCTGTTTTTTTGGCACTAAAATCGAGATTTCGTACAACATTTATTGCTGCTTGCACAAAAATCGAGGAGGCCATATAGCAGCATTTATTGCAGAAATTTTGGGCACGAAAATCGAGGAGGCCATACAACATTTATTGTTGTTCTGTTTTGTGCTGTTTGCATGTTTTTCGAGGTAGTGGTGAAGCACGAAAAACGAGATAAGTTGTAATTTGTACTTGCTGATTTTTCTGAGTATTTCTCTCACTGTAAAAAGCATTTTTCCAGAAATAAGGAGCTTTCGAGCTGGTTTTCCCCAAGAGTTGTAGGGGGTTTTTCCAGGGTCACCTTGACCAAAAATCACTGTGTTAAAATGTGTTGAATGGCTGTTTGTGTCTGCTGATTTTTTATTTCTGCATTTTCCAGCATTGTGAAAAATTTCTAGAATTTGTGTTTTCAGCAAATATTTATTTTTCAGCTTGTTGAATGTAAGGTTATGGGAAAAGGCATTTAACTAATTGGACAAATAAGGTGAAACTGAAAACCGGGGTGGGAAAACAGAAATTTCTACACATCTGCTGTAGAAGTCATTCTCCACATACAAGTCTAGGGCTTCACAAACTACTCCTGGCTTCACAAACAATTGAGCTCCAACAACTGCCACTCTAGCCACTACCTTTGTCCTTCAAGGTGTTGCACACCGGGCTCCAACTTGGGCACTATCACGCTGTCCTCCAGCAAACCATAAATGCCCAATCTCGTCCACACTTGGTCCACTCTCACGCTGCCCTCCAGCAGTCCACGAGTGACCAATCCTTGCTGTTGCATTTGCTCCTAGTTAGGGCATCCAATCACCTAGGAGACCCTTACACATGGCTGCCAATAGAGTTCTCATCGGACGCCCATCCACTTGCAAATTACATCAGATCAAGAGGACATACATACCTGTAACATTATGCTGCTCCTCTTGAAAGGACATCCAAACAACTACTGTATAGTTTGCTCATAGGATGGTCACCAAACTATCCAAAACTCCACCCAACACAAGACAATTTCTCCGCCAGATTTGTTGTATCACTGCTGTTATTAATTGTTTTTGGTTAGGGCACTTTGCATGTTGCAACCACCCTAAAACACTGAAACACAGTCCCTAAAACAACTGCGGCTTCCCTTCACAAGCATGCTCTGCCTCTACGCTGGAGTTTCGAGCACTAATCAACCCTCAAACAACCCTTCGCATGCCTTTCTTGAGGTGTTAAGGCCCACGACCTATCACACTAGTGCTCAAGGCTTTGCGGCCTGCCTAAAGCAGAGATGCCTGTCCCTCAAAATGTGCCCAAACAGATCTGCATTATCCTTGACAAACTCGGCTTCCTTTCACGTTGGAATTGCCCTTCAAACAATCCTCAAAAGACCCCTATGCAACCTCATCTTCTTGCGGAAGTGCTCTTCCATTTGCGGCCCAAACTAGGAAGGTATGCTGAGTTCCTACAACCCTGACATGAGCTCTTGTGTTGCAGCTTTGGATGATTAAATGACTCTCATATCACCTCTTATTTATACTAAACAAGAGGGCTCCTTAAAACGTCATCCATGGGCTTTTACAACTATCACATGGCTTATTAACTTCAAGCCGACCTAGATTCCTCATGAACAAACCCAACCATATACTTCAAAAATTCATATCTCCATTTCTACAACTCGAAATCTGATGATTTTCATCACGTTGGATTCGTCTTGACAAGAGCTATCATCCTCATCCATCACATGTTGAAATGTGCTCATGGTTTAGGCCCAATTGACGATGGCTGCAAAACCCCAAGCTTGGGTTCCAAGCCCACAAGTGACTCTTGTGGCACTTTTCCCTCCAATCCCCGAACCCTAGGGCTTGGATTACCTCCCAAGCTACACAAAAATCAACACTCCTTAGCGAGGGAGGTAATTCCAAGACTTGAAAGTAACCATCATTATTTGGCGACAGTAGCCCACCTGGAGTCCATCTTTGCATCATACGCTGTAGAATGAACCCTACAATCTTGGTAGTGTCCCGCCCTCATCACATATGATCCTAAAGATCCTGATCCTCCATAGGGCTGCTCCCTCTGAGGCTAGACTTCCTCTGAGCCTACATGATCTCCACTAGCTCAGTCTTGCAAGCACTCATCCTCCCGGATCAAATACCACACGTGCAAATCCCTCCATTATCCGATATGCAACATCACGATCAACCTGATCTCGTCCATGCCGAAGAAACCCTCGAGCTGTCCCAACCATCCATGACAAATCAATGGAAGTCCACGATCAACAATTTGCCCCACAACATACTGTTATTCACTAGGCTGACCACCAATCCACCAGAACTCCCAGCCAATCTCGCTGCCAAGCCAACCAAGACCACATCTCCATGTCTTCAGCTCAACCCTCTGCTCCATGATCTAGACACCCACAACTCCCTCTGATTTGCTTCGCTATGCACACTCTGATTCACTGTCTCTCAAAGTAACTCAGATACACTCTGATACCATGTTGAATTTCCACGATCTTGGGTCTAGGGTAGAATCTTAAAATATTTTACGCTACCAAACCAAAAATCTGAACAGAACTACTTTGCATAGCGGAATATAAACAACAATAAATCACACATGCACATAATATAAACAGCTTTTTACATTTTTCAACCCAGCTTCGTTATATTAAACATCATGTAATACAACAGTTTACAGCTCCTGTACCAGGGATAATGGCCCTCAATCATCCACTACTACAAGATACAAACTGTTGCTTGATGCCATTACATCAAATACCAATATGCCCTCAACAAGATACTCTGACCATCTGGTTGATGCAATCGACTCTATTGTCTCCTCTCTGTCGTACCCTGTACCTACCCGGTCCTTCGACTCCCGATCTGTAGCTCTTGCCTCTATCAATGCTCCAAGTCCATCTGACCATTGAACCTCGGTTATCAATTTGCTCACTAGTTGATCGTTCGTCCACCAATGCATAAACAGATCGAGACTCCAATAGACCATAAATGACTAATCTCGTCCACACTTGGTCCACTCTCACGCTACCCTCCAACAGTCCACGAGTGACCAATCCTCGCTGTAGCGTCTGCTCCTAGTTAGGGCATCTAGTCACCTAGGAGACCCTTACACATGGCTGCGGACAGACTTCTCATCGGACACCCATCCACCTGAAAATTACATCAGCGCAAGAGGATGTACATACTTGTAACATTATGCTGCTCCTCTTGACAGAACATCCAAACAACTGCTGATATAGTTTGCTCATAGGATGGTCGCCAGACTGTCCAAATCTCCACCCATCAAACTGGTCCAAAACGCGACCCAACACATGAAAATTTCTGCTCCAAATCTGTTGTATTACTGCTCTCCTTAGCTATTTTTCGACAAGGCACTTTGCATGCTGCAACCACCCTAAAACACCCACACACAGTGCCTAAAACACCGGCGACTTCCCTTCACAAGCATGCTTTGCCTTTGTTGGAGTATCCGGCACTAATCAACCCTCAAGCAACCATTCGCATGGCTTTCTTGAGGTGTTAAGGTCTGTGGCCTATCACACTAGTCCTCAAGGCTTTGCAGCCTGCCTAAAATAGAGTTGCATGTCCCTCAAAATGTGCCCAAACAGATCTGCATTATCCTTGAATAAATCGACCTCCCTTCACGCTAAAATTGCCCTTCAAACAGACCTCAAAAGACCCCTACACAACCTCTTCTTATTGCTGAAGTGCTCTTCCATTTGCGACCCAAACTAGGAAGGTATGCCGAGTTCATACAACCCTGACATGAGCTCTTGTGTTGCAACTTTGGATGATTAGATGACTCTCCTATCGCCTCTTATTTATACTAAACAAGAGGGCTCCTTAAAATGTCATCCATGGGATTTTACAACGGTCACATGGCTTATTAACTTCAAGTCGACCTAGACTCCTCATGTGCAAACCCAACCATATACTTCAAAAATTCATATCTCCATTTCTACAACTCGGAATCAGATGATTTTCATTGCGTCGGATTTGTCGCGATGAGAGCTATCATCCTCATTCGTCACATGTTGAAATATGCTCATGGTTTTGGCCCAAATTACGATGGGTGCAAAACCCCAAGCTTGGGTTCCAAGCCCACAAGTGACTCTTGTGGCGCTTTGCCTTCCAATCGTCGAACCGTAGGGCTTGGAGTACTTGCCAAGCTACACAAAAATCAACACTGCACACATCATCGTGTTCCATGCCAAGTTCTAGAGCACTTGTTATTGTCTCTTTGATTATTCTAAGTGCTCCATGGTGTAAATGCCCCATTCTCCTATGCCATAGCTCATTCAGGTCTCTCCCCCTATTACTGTCGTTGCCTATTAATGCCATTGGAGAATCGAGCTTCAACTTGTACAACCTGTTGCTTCGAACTCCAATCTATTTCACCTTCCTCCAACTCGCATGTTTAACAAACACCTTGTATCCTACGAAAGGGACATCATATCCCTTATCCTGTCGATGCGATACTGAAATCAGGTTCATACCCAATCTTGGCACATGCAATACATCTGTAGCATTGGTGCTTTCTCCTGACTCCCTCTGAAAATCGATGGTACCTCTTCCCAGTGGAGTGTGTCTGGTCTTGCTTCCCATCGTAATTTGGAAGTCCATCTGCGCTTCATTGTATCTAGAGAAATATTTTCTAACCCCTGTCATTTGATCTGATGCTCCACTGTTGATGTACCAGACGCCCTATGAAGCTGAGCTTTTTAAGCAAGCAAATTCACACTCCAATCTGGAGAATTTACTGATGACATCCTGAGTATAAATTTGTGTGCTATTTCTCTTCCACTTGGCACTGAATCTGCTCTAGCAAACCCACTGTGCCCAGAAAAAAAATTTGCTCTGCGAAAATAACAGAGCTGCTACTCCCTCTGCCTGTTGGAACCACTATTCTGGACAAGTCGAATTTTCCTGCCACTACAACTGGAAAATCGAACCTTCAGTGAAGCAATTCACACTGACTGGCTAGGCACTGTGCAGCCTCTGAAATTTTCGGCCTGTGGCTCCCTCTAAACAACAAAATTTTCTCTCTTCCACCTCTGAGCTTCCTGTCCGTCAAATATCCTCCGATACCGTTTGAAAATTCCTTGAAATGCAACAACTGAAATTCATTATTCTAATTGGTTAATTATTTAACAGTTTATTTGCTACAACAAACAACGAATTAATCACATTGCAATTTCTTCACAAATAAACGTTGTGGAAAATAAAATGTTGGAAATTGAGAAATGCTAGCGCATACAAAAAATTGACACAATTATTTTTGGACAAATAATTGAGCCCTCCGTCCCTGATCTGGATCACTATTGACTCCCTCCTTTTGCTTCTGCTTCTGCAAACTCCTCGCCTTGCAACTCTCCCACTGAAATCAAATTCTCTTACTTCAAAATCGATCTCCTTCGGGTACTGAGTGTATGCCCGACCTATTTTCCAAATGACCCTCAAGCCTTCTTTTATAATCTTTTCGTTGGAGAGCCAACGGCTTAGATTAAAAGATTAATCAATGGCTAAGATTAAAACTTGACTTGATCCATGTTTTCTAGAAGATTCACACTTTGACTTATTAATACCCTTTAATTATTTCATTTTCCTAAGTTTAGACTTAGGGTCTTCATTAAAATAATTAATTATTTTAATAAGTCATGAACCGAGTGGAATTTCCACAAACTGTTTATGGGTTATTTAGAATGCTTCTATCCAAGCCTCCCTGCAAAGCTTGAGACTTGGAACACTGCTAGATGCTACAAAAATCAACACTCTCTCTTAGCGAAGAAGGTGTTCCAACAATATGCCTGCTGCATGCTGCTTTGCTTTTGAAGCACCCTTTGCACTGCTGATCTCTGGTCGTTGCCTCTCATATACTGCGTTGCTGTCTCCTGTATTACTGCCTTTGACACTGCCACTGTCACTGCTGCATCTGTACCACAACTCCCTCTGAATACTGAGTCTATCCATTCCTGCTACTGGAAGGGATTATTCATCATCCCCATCTTCTCTTTGAAGTAGACAAACTTTGTCTTCCCTAGAGCCTTCGTGAGGGGTCCTGTTGGAGTGTCCTGTAACTGAACAGTCTCTGATGAAGTGACACCGGATGTCAATACGTTTCGACCTATAATGAAGCACAGGATTTTCAGAGAGCTTGATGCAACTCTGATTATCGCATAAGATGCTGGTCGCTTCTATTTTCTCCTTGAGTAGGTTTGAAGCCATATGGCTTCGCATGAAGCTGTGTTGGCTGCCATATACTCTGCTTCTGCTGAACTCAGTGCTACGGACTTCAGTTTCCTGCTGCACTAGGAAGTCATTCCTGATCCTAGACTGAAACAATACCCACTGGTACTCTTCCGATCATCTGAACTTCCAGCCCAATCTACGTCGTTGAAACCACTCAACCTGACATCATTTCTACGGGTGTACTTCAATCCATGCTCGACTGTTCCTTGAAGGTACCTGAGAACATGCTTGGCTGTTGCCCAATGTGCCCTCTTTGGTTCCACCATGAACTGACTGAGGGTATTTGCAGCGTAACAAATGTCTGGCCTTGTATTTACCAAGTACATCAACGACCCTATGAGCTGCCTATATAGCGTAGGATCAGCCTCATCATCTTCGGATGTGTCAATTTTCTTCCAGTTGGTGATCATTGGAGTTGTCATGGGTCTACAATCCTCCATCTGAAATCTCTTCAGAATCTTTGTAGTGTATCTCCCTTGACCAAGGAAGATCTCCCCGTTTTGCTGCCAAACCTCCAACTCCAGAAAATAGTGCATCTGTCCTAGATCCTTCATGTCAAATTCTTCAGCCAAATTCTTCTCGCAGTCTGTGATGAGCCTTGATGATCTCGTCAAGAACAAATCATCTACATACAAAACCAGTATCAAAGGCACACTCCCTACTCTCAGATAGTAGAAGTTGGGATCTGTATCACTCTTGACGAATTCCATCTTCTGCAGGTAGCTGTCAATTCGACCATACCAGGCTCTAGGAGATTGCTTCAGTCCATATAACGCTTTCTTCAATCTGCACACATGAGTCTTCTGATCATTTGTCTCAAAGCCCTCCGGTTGTTCTATATACACCTCTTCCTCTATCACCCCGTTCAAGAATGCCATCTTGACGTCCATCTTATGAATTTCCCATCCGATCTGCGCAGCAAGGGATATCACGGACTTGATAGAGGTGTACCTGGCTATTGGGGTGAAGGTTTCTTCATAGTCAATTCCTTCCTTCTGAGCATACCCCTTAGCCACAAACCTGGCTTTAAATTTCTCGATGCTGCCGTCTGCAACATACTTGATTTTGTAGATCCACCTGGATCCTACAACTGATCTCTCCTGAGGTCTGGGGACCACTTCCCAAACATCATTCGTCATGATGGAACTGTACTTTTCCACCATTGCATCAACCCACACCTGGTGCTGAGCTGCTTCCTGAAAACTTGAAGGTTCTCCGACTTGAGCAACAAAGGCTTGATACCTCTCAGGCTGCTTACGCTGTCTCTTCTTATTTCGGTGGATTCCGACAAAGTCCTCTGCATCCTTCAGAATCTGTCGAAGTTCCCTGCTCGTTCTCCCACTGGTAGTAGGCGGATCTACCGGCGCTCCCTCTTGCAAATCCTCGGGAGACACATCCCTTGGATCCCTATGCCTTGGAGAGGCAACTGAATTTTCCGCTGCTGGTTGTTGGGGCTAAACCAAAGGCTCTTCCTCAGAGTGCGTAGCAGAAGGCAACTCACGGGATCTTCTGAAGGCCTTCTCCTCTATTAACTTCACATCCCTTCGCATCATGACTTTCCTACTCTCAGGAATGTAGATGCGATACGCCTTTGCATTCTCACTGTATCCTACCAGATACTCTTTGTTGGCAGTCATCTCCAACTTCTTCCTCTTCTCACTGGGCACATGACAGTAAGCTGTACTGCTGAAGATCCTAAAGTAACTCACTTCAGGATTACTGCTAGTGAAGACACTTTCTGGCGTGACCTTTCCCAGTGCAGCGTGGGAGTCCCGTTCTGAATGTAGACAGCTGTATTACATGCTTCAGCCCACAGGAATTTGGGCATGTCTTGGTCATACAACATGGCTCTTGTTGCTTCAATAATAGTTCGATTCTTCCTTTCCTGCCACACCATTTTGCTCCGGATTATATGGAGTTGTCCACTCTCTTTTGATGCCTTCCCTTGCACAGAATCTAGTGAACTCTTTATCTATGTATTCACCACCATTATTTGATCGCAACACCTTGATGCACTTCCCTGTCAGATTTTCTACCAGAGCCTTAAACTCTTTGAACCAATTGAAGACTTCATCCTTGGTCTTCAAGAAGTAGATCCAGGTTTTCTTGGAATGGTCATCAATGAAGGTGATGAAATATTAGGCACTGCTAAGAGCTCTAGTGGACATCGGTCCATAGATATCCAAGTGTATCAGGTCCAATACACCCTTGGCCCTATTGTTGCTTCTCTGATATGCTGCCTTGGCATATTTTCCCAATACGTACCCCTTGCAGACATCATCTCGTTTAGTGCTCAGTTCTGGAACACCTGTGACAGTCTTCAGGAGAGTTCTCAATGCCCCATTCTTCTGTGCCATAGCTCATTCAGGTCCGTTTCATCTGCGCTGCCGACCATTGCCATTCGAGAGTCAAGCTATAGCTTGTACAGTTTGTTACTTCTTACCCCGATCTGTGCCTTCTTCTTCCAAGTGGGGTGCTTGATGTAGACTCTATTGCCAATAAAGTAGACGTCATAACCTCGGTTTTGAAGCCGAGACATTGAGAGAAATTTCATCCCCAAACCCGACACATGCAACACATTAGTGGCCCGGATTCTATTTACCGCCTCGGTCTGAAAAACTACGGTACCGCTCCCAACGTGAGTGCTTTTTGCTCTATTATCCATGGTTATTTTGAAATTAATCTGCTCTTCTTGGTAGTCGGAAAAACAATCCCATACTCCATTCATGTGAGTAGAGGCTCCACTGTCAATATACCAGACATCAGAAGAAGCAATGCTCGATACACAAGCAAAATCTTCCTCAAGTTTGGATGCCAATATAGAGACATGATGATCCATTTGTTCTGTCATGCTTCTTCCCCTTTCTGGAGAACTGCGACATCAGAAGAAGCAATGCTCGATACGCAAACAAAATCTTCCTCAAGTCTGGATGCCAATACAGAGACATGATGGTCAATCTATTCTATCATGCTTCTTCCCCTTTCTGGAGAACTGCGTGAACCCTTCTGCGTTGTGTTGCAACAGTAGATTTCCGTTCACTGGTTGATTCCCCCTTCCTGTTATTCATCTTTGGCTCTGATACCATGTGAAATTTTCGAACTGAAAACTATACAGTTGCAGTGATAGATTTATCTCTCCTACTTATTATTTCAATAAGTTATTATTCATAAATCTTCTGGAAAATATCGAAATAAATACTACTGCGACATTCACAAATATATATGCAGAGAAATAAACAGCAGGGAATATAAGCACAAGAATCAATCACATGTACACGGTTATTTTTGGACAATTGTCCCTGGAAAAACCCAATGTAGGAAAACTGGTGCAACAGTTAAGGGTTTTATTAATTCTTCAACAAACGATATCTTTACAGGGAAATATAATGGCAGATAAAATCTGAAACACCTAAGACTGAATTTCTGGCTCCCTCGGACAATTCTTTGACACCCTGATCAACCCCTGCTGGCTCCTATGTCTGTCTGTGTGATTCACTGCACAGTCCCAGCGTTGGACTGTGTAAGTCTGCATGGGTTCTCTGCGCTACAGCCTTAAGTTGCCTCTAGTGGCCCACTGCTGCCCTCCATCCCTGATCTGGATCATTGCTGACTCCCTCCTCCTTTTGCTTTTGCAAACTCCTTGCTCTGCAACTCTCCCACTAAAATCGAATTCTCTTACTTCAGAATCGATCTCCTTCGGGTACTGAGTGTATGCTTGACTTATTTTCCAAATGACCCTCAAGCCTTCTTTTATAATCTTCCTGTTGGAGAACCAACGACCCAGATTAAAAGATTAATCAATGGCTAAGATTAAAACTTGACTTGATCCATGTTTTCTAGAAGATTAACACTCTTACTTATTAATACCCTTTAATTATTTCATTTCCCTTGACTTGATCTCATTTGTGAGGGAAACCAAGCCAAGTGGTCTAATTCTTTGTTCATTTCCATTGTAACTTTGAGTAAGAATTGGATCACTTGTAACCCTTTTTTTTGGAAAGAGTATCATTCCCCCCTTGAGGGATTCACTTGTAAAATCTTTACAAAGATCACTTTTGTTGAAATGTAACTAGTGTCGGTCTTAATAATGATGATATAATCATTGTACTTGTCAAAAGAAAGAAAAGAAAAATATTTTTTTTTGTAAAAGAAAAATTATTTATGTGTTTCTTGCCCATGGTCCTAGATTGTGCACCCATTGAGTGCTCTTGGGAGTCAAGGTCAAAGTTAAAATGTAAAACCCCATAAAGGGCTCTTGTATCAATGTAAAGATAAATATTTTATGTCACGAAAATATCTAGATACTGCCTAAGAGATCTGGTCAGCTAGCCCTAAGGGTCGGCTTAGAGGAGGCTTGAGGACCCACTCAATCGACTATATATTGGAGAAGAATTTGTACTCCAAAGATATACTTGCACTTTGACTTTCTTAGAGAATATCCGAGGCAGAAAAGAAGTTCGAATAGAAGGAAGAAATGCAACAAAATTTGGAAAATTATTTTGATCTTGAAGTTTATGGTTTCTCTCTCCTGAAAAAGCCGAATTCTCTGAAGAAGAATAGATTCGAAATTGTGAAGTGAGGAACAAACTTTGTTTGGGTAGCCGACTTGATCTCTTAGTGGATTGTTGTTAAAATTATATAACCATGGTGTTCTATGCTTGATGCACTTTTACTTCAATCATTCTTAGGCCCGATACAAAATAACGACAACATAAACATGAAAGTAAAATGCTGACAGAACACAATAATAGAACAATAGAAGACAAACTAAATATATATCAGATTTACAATTCCTTTTGTCAAGCACAGATATGAGATATTGTGGCATTACGACGGTCAACAGGGTGCTTCAACCAACAAAGTCTTTCTCGTTCAGCCAACACTTTCATGTGTCACACCCACAACCCTCAAAGACATCTCACCATAAGTTAACGCAAGTCAAACCAGGGATATCACAGAAAAGTCAACACAGGCAGCTTCAAAAAAGTCAACGCAACAAACTAGGGCTTTGGTCAAACAACCCGGAATTCCTCGATTTTAGTGCCCAGCTGTACGACCTTCTAAAATCGGAATTTCTGCAGAATATTGAGGTCAAAGGACCGAGGGTTCACCATAGTCAATGCTGTAGCAGAAAATCCCTAAACAGATCAACTCAGAAAACAGAAATCCCTAAACAGATCAGCGCAAAAAATAGGAGCTTTGCTCCACACGTGTGAGGGAAAAAGGCCTCTAAAGGCTATCGAACCAATCAAATCACAATGAGAGAATGTGTGATGAGATGATGAGAAAATGATATATTCATCAATGAGGGTGTTTGACACATCTCTTAGGCATGTGGGATAAATCTGGCCGACCTTGCACATGTGGAAAATAAATTCAAAATCAATGTTTTGCTCATCCGATCAAGATGATCTTTAGATCAATTTTGCACCTCTCCGAAAGAGGAATCCAACAAAAATATGACCATTGTCATATGAGCAGTGCAACATGGAGTTTGGACCTAGTTGCCCAAAATTAACGCTCCCTCTCAACTAGGGAGAACTCCATCTATCCACAAGTGCCATCTATCATGTACTAAACCAAACATCGTGCATCATCCCGCCGTAAATTGCTTTGCTGGCCCTTTATTTCATAAGAAAAGGTGAGTCACAAAGACATCACACACAGCTGACCTGAAGTCAGCTTAGAGGTAAAAACCGCTCTCGGACTCAAAAAGAGTCTCATACTAACCCGAAGTCAGTTTAGAGGATAAAACCTCATCATACTTGATCCCAGATCAAGGTGTTGGACAAGTGCCATCCTAGACATAGAGAGTGCGACAATATTCGATGCGTCCATCAGTCTTGTTATGGTCTCTATCCACATTTCCCACCTCATTGGCCAAATGAGAGGTACTTCCCATGAGTCCGAAACTCCATGGGTAGGATGTGTGCTGGGCACAGATTAGAGAGAGGCGAACTAGCTCAATATTATAATGGTGGGGCAGAAGCACCACAAGGTTCAACAAGCCTAGCCCCTTGAGTGCTCATAGCTCCAAGAAGCTATCCCCAAGCCCCCTGGAGCTCCTAGAGCTCATAGTCCAACTCAAGCAGGACACTCAGAATAGGGTCTTTCCACGATTCCAAGCTTCTCACGGAAGGTTAGGAACTTGACCTTCCCCAGGGGCTTTGTGAGAATATCTGCAACCTTCTCATAAGTACCTATATGATCGAGCCTTACAACGCCTCACTGTACCATATCCCAGATAAAGTGGTACCTGATATCAATATGCTTGGATCGATCGTGGAACACTGGATTCTCAGAAAGACGAATCCCACTCTGGTTATCACAAAGGATAACGGTGGTAAGTAACACATGCCCGAGCATCTCATTGAAGAGATTTCGCAACCAAACAACTTCACAACAGGCCATACTCGCTGAAATGTATTCGGACTCAACGGTGCTCAAAGCCACCGACTTCTTCTTGCTGCGCATCCAAGATATCGAAGCAGAGCCCAAGGTGAAGCAACATCCAGATGTTCTCTTACGATCCACCACACTGCCAGCCTAATCGACATTAGTATATCTATGGAGTCTCAAACTCCCGGTAGTGTATCTCAACCCATGGTTGATTGTGCCTTGAAGATATCTCAACAGATTCTTGGCACCAATCCAGTGAATGTGATGAGGTTCAACCATATGTTGACTCATAGTGTTCACTGCAAAACATGCGTCTGGATACAAGTTCACTAAGAACATCAGGGTCCGTACGAGTTGTCGATACTCGATAGGATTTGCTAGCACAGGCCCAACAACGTTTCCACTCAAGCTCTTAAAGTTGAGTTCCATCGGTGTCATGACACAGAATTACAGTCCACCATACCAAATCTCTCCAACAGCTTCATGACATATTTTCCTTGAGAAAGGAAAATCTCGCCTAGCGTCTGCCAGACCTCCAAGCCTAGGAAGTAGTGCATCGGTCCTAGGTCTTTCATCTCAAATTCGGAAGCACCTGTCAGGAAGAGATCGTCCACATAGAGAACCAAAATGAGAGGCCTTTCTCTATCAACCTTAAAATAAAGGTTCGGATCAGCATTACTTCGAGTGAAGCCCAACTTCATCAAGTAGCTATCTATCCTCTCGTACCAAGCTCCGGGGGCTTGCTTCAACCCATAGACGACTTTGTTCAACCTGCATAAATGGGTGTCTCTATCTCGGACTTCGAACCCCAGAGGTTGCTCCACATACACCTCTTCCTTTATAGATCCATGCAGAAAAGTGGTCTTCACATCCATATGATGTAGACTCCATCCTTGCGTAGCATCAAGGGAAATAATAGATCAAATGGTGGTATAGCGGGCCACAGGGGGAAATATATCATCATAATCCATGCCTTCTTTTGGAGAGAAGCCTCGGGCAACGAATCTTGCCTTGTACTTTTCAACACTTACATTAGATCCATGCTTGATCTTATAGAGCCATTTCGAGGTGACAACATATTTGTCCTCCGGTCTTGGGACCACTTCCCATACATCATTCTTCATAATAGACTCATATTTTTCATGCATAACATCCTTCCAAACTTGATGCTTTACGGCTTCTTCAAATGTTCCAGGCTCAAATTGTACTATCGTACTATGGTATCTCTTTGGCTTCTTTCTTTCACGGAATGTCCCCCTTGGGGCAATATGTCTCTCGGCCACTTCAAGAGTATCCCTAAGCCATGAGGGTCTTCTCTTATTTGAAGGAGGTGGATCAGTGGGATCCATAGGTCCTTCAACATCGGGCTTCAAGTCATCCTTCGGCTCTTCCATCTTCCCTGCTTCTTCATCTTCTTTGTCTTCCTTGGAGCTAGGAAGATTTCTCACTTTCTTGAGGGCAACATCTTCATCGAAGGTGACATCGTGGCATATCTCCACTTCTCTTTGACCAAGCACATAGATTCTATATGCCTTCGAAGTTTCACTGTAGCCCACAAACATTCCCTTCTTTCCAGAAGCATCCAACTTGCTTCTCTTTTCTTTCGACACATGAAAGTAAATAGGACAACCAAAAACTCTAAAATGAGAAACATCAGGTTTCTTATTAGAGAAGATTTGTTTGGGAGTTTTGGAGTCCAGAGCTGAATGTGGGCATCTGTTTTGAACATACACAATAGTGATCGCAGCTTCTCCCCATAGAAACTTCGGAAGGCCTTGGTCACATATCATGGCACGGGCAACTTCCACAATGGCCTTGTTCTTTCTTTCAGCAACACCATTTTGCTCAAGAGTGTACGCAGTTGTGGTCTCCCTCTTAATGCCAGCTTCTCTACAAAATCATTAAACTCATTTGACTCATACTCGGTCCCATTGTCGGTCCTCAAAACTTCGATTTTATTCTCGATTTGATTTTCCACCAAGGCCTTTAAGGTACGAAACCATTTGAATGCTTCGTCCTTCTTCAAAAAATATATCCAGGTCTTGCGAGAGAAGTCATCTGTAAAAGTCATGTAATAGGAACATCCTCCCAAGGATGCCACAGGCAGCATACCAGATAAGTCAGAATGTATCAACTGAAAGATATCAGTGGTCTTTGTGACACTTGAGGGGAATGGTCCCCTTGTATGCTTCCCTTCGACACAACCCTGACATATACCTTCATGATCATCTCTCAATTGGAGCATCCATGTCACCAGTTTCCTTGCTACGAGAAGGGCTTTGTAATGAAGGTGTGCAAACCTCTGGTGGCATAACTTTGTTTGAAGAGTTGTATCACATGTCATAGCCTCCAATGGACTTCCTTCAACCTGGTAGAGTGTATCAACTCTAAAACCAATAGAAAGAGCTTCCTTGAAGTTCTTCTTCCAGATAAGTACCTTTCCATCAACGAATGCCACCTTGAACCCTTTGTTTTCCATTACCGAAATGGACACAAGGTTCTTCTTCATATCAGGTATGTACAAAACATCTTGTAATCGGATGACTTGACCTTGAGATAAATGGAGGGTCACAGTCCCTGCCCCTTTCACAGGATAGGTGGCATTATCTCCAAGGATAATTTCCAGATTAGTATCCATCTCAACCAAATCAGAAAGGGCTTCTTTATAATCAGTGAGGTGTGTTGAAGCACCACTATCAATTAATCGGACATCCAGGGTGTCGGGTGGAGATGCAGCAGAGAGGGTAGATACAAGACTAAAATAATTTCTCTTATTATCAACAACATTAGACTCATCGTACCTGGAATTTCTTGACCTCTTGAATGGTTTCCTAGTTCCATTACGATCAGAGGGAGCCTTCCTTTTTCCTTGGAACCTGTTGTTCTTGCCATTCTCGAGTTGCTGTTGTCATCATCCCTGGGAGAGTCCCTTCTATTTGGGCACTCTCTTGCATAGTGACCAGTCTTGTTACAAGTGTAACATCTTCCCTTCCTTTTGGGCCTCGCTCTACCATGGTTTTGATTTCTCGGGCCACCATGGTTCTTCTTCTTTGCATGAGCGGCGAAGGCAGTAGGGTCACTTCCATTACCATTAGAGGCACACTCCGTCAATCTTGTTTCCTCTTGAGTGCATCTCGTCAATATTTCATCAAAATCAAGAATCACATTATTATTGAGAATAGTGGTATTGAATACATGCCAATCACGGGGGAGACCTCCAAGTGCAATAAGAACCATCTTTCGATCAGATATTGCTTCCCCAATAGGTAGGAGGTTATTCCTGATTTCAGTGAACCTCATAAAATAGGATTGAATAGATTCGTCCTAACCCTTCTTGTTATTCTTCAATTGATTCTTGAAGAAGAGGATTTGATTAGCATTGCTAGCCCTGAACATGCTCACCAGCTTATCATACATTTCCTTAGATGTTTTCAGCTTAGAAATGTAAGCAACCAAGTGCTTATGAATAGAACCCGAAATAATCATCTTTGCTTTGATTTCCCCTTTTCTATACTTTGTCTTCATGGCAACAACTGCATTTGATGGAGGCTCTTGAATCTAGCCCTTGTACATAGTCCATGACATCTTGATCTTCTAGCACCAAATCCAAGAACATCTTCCATGCATGATAATCAGACTTATTAGTCAATTTATCATTAGCCTTAACACCATTGTAGGTTGAGGAGGTCATTTGTCCTTGATAGGATTTCTTCCTTCAGAGATTGCTTCTAACACCAGCTTGGACTCTTGGACTTTGTCTTCACCTCAGCTCTGATACCATGTTAAAATTAGATAACCATGGTGTTCTATGCTTGATGCACTTTTACTTCAATCTTTCTTAGGCCTGATACAAAACAACAATCACATAAACATGAAAGTAAAATGCTGATAGAACACAATAATAGATCAATAGAAGACAAGCCAAATATAGATCAGATTTACAATTCCTTTTGTCCATCAAAGATATGAGATATTGTGGCGTTACGGTGGTCAGCAAGATGCTTCAACTAGCAACGTTTTTTTCGGTCAGCCAACACTTTCATGTGTCACTCCCACAACCCTTAAAGACAACTCATCACAAGTCAACGCAAGTCAAACCAGGGACAACGTAGAAAAGTCAACGCAGGCAGCTTCTGAAAAGTCAACGCAGCAAACTAGGGCTTCAGTCAAACAACCTAGAATTCCTCGATTTTAGTGCCTAGCTGTACGACCACCTAGAATCGGAATTTTCGTACAGAAGATTGAGGTCAAATGACCAAGGGTTGACCACGGTCAATGTTGCAGCAGAAAATCCCTAAACATATCAGCGCAGAAAACAGAAAGCCCTAAACAGATCAATGCAGAAAACAGCAGCTTCGCTCCACACGTGTGAGGGAAAAAGACCTCCAAAGGCTATCAAATCAATCAAATCACAATGAGAGAATGTGTGATGAGATGATGAGAAAATGATCTCCAAGTCTCTCCAATTTATATTCATCAATGAGGGTGTGTGACACATCTCTTAGGCACATGGGATAAATCTGGCCAACCTTGCACATGTGGAAAATAAATTCAAAATCAATGTTCTGCTCATCCGATCAAGATGATCTTTAGATCAATCTTGCACCTCTCCGAAAGATGAATCCAACAAAAATATGACCATCGTCATATGAGCAGTGCAACATGGAGTTTGGACCTAGTTGCCCAAAATTAACAATTGTGTAGTGAATTGATCTTGGAAGTCTTCATTGAAAGTTCTATAAGAAGAAGTTCTCTGGGTTTTCCTCTCTAGGAGAGGTTTTGGCCCTGGCTTACCGCCTACATCTGGTGTTCTTTTGTTTGCATTGTGATCTTCTAGTGGGAAATGAAGAACAAATCTAATTAATAATCATAATGCTCTAATAAAGCTCACAAGAAAGTGTCAAGAATTACAGAGAAATCATTTCAATCATAATCCTAAATAACTGGCCTAGATTTCTCAACATGGAATCAAAGCTAGGTCGTTGATCTCTCAAGGGCATCAAGCCGAATTTGAGAAAGCATTAAAAGCTAATTTCTGGGCATATGTTTGTAGCCCTATCCACAGAAAGAAGGTCACACAATTCTTCTAGTTCAACGAGGACTTTTGGAGGGCTCACAGATCATAATAAAAAAAAAACTCACTCAGATCTTGTAGATACCTCTAATTACAGCCTCACTCTCACTCTATCTACAATAGTTCTGATTCTTGTTTACGCACTCACTCTAGATGCTTTCATTATTAGATAAAATCCCGATGCTCTCGATCTGGCAAGAATTGCTTAGAATCTCACTCTTGGATCGATCTCCCTGTAATTGTGGATATCGCACTGGCATGAACACGTTGTGGTTCTATTGAAATAAATTTGTATAATATCGTCTGAATTCGTATGGTTTCTTCTTAGGTCATATATCATATACATATCTCTCAAGAAGTTCGCATCATTGGCTCAATGATCGATACTCTGTATAAATCTCCTTGAAATTTCATGAGGCATCACACGCTATGTGGTGACACACAAATTTTCAATGATTCAGAATGTGTCTCTATTCTCTGCGATGAATTTACAGTAATTTGTCCTGTTATGTATATATGGCATGACAACACTTTATGACATGTTATGAGAGGAAAATGATCTCTGTGGATTGATTATATGGATTCAATTTTTCAATGGTTCGATAACAAAAGCACAATTCGATGGCACTGTATTCTTTCAGAACTCACAATACACAGTTCATAATTATTGGTGGTCACATGTTGCTCTATGGCTCACTCTTTATGACAAAGGTTCAGATCATGTCACAAAATATCTTGTGGCTCAAACATATAGTGACTTTCATACTGTGGCCTGGTCTTCATATATATATATGAAAATGACACTCTACGAAAATAACTATGGCGCGAACCTTACCTCTTCAGTGGCTTCATAAACAACATATAAATGACCAAGCATATGTGGAAGCTAGGCAGAAGTTATTATATGGTTGTGGAACAAAGATTCTAAGAAACTCACACTCTGTTATGGCTCGATCATACCTGTAGCCTTTGCATCTATCCTCTTCTCTAAAGCTCGTTCTGGCATATGGCATTCTTGAGGATCGTATTATGTGTCTCACATCTGTGTACTCCATTAATGACTCAAATCAACGAAAATATTTTCTGAATGGTGGTTCGATTACTATCTTCACTGTGCTACAGTGGTTTACACAATAGGTTGTATCTGTGTACAACGATGATATCATCCTAATTCATGACACACTGTGGCAAAGCAAATCACAATTTATTCTATAGTGTGTCAATGATTCTCGGAATTATGGCCTGCATCAATGTTTTTATGATCGAAGGTATAAGTGGAACTCACTACAACGCAATAATTCGATGGGACACATTCTATACTCTGAAGAGCTGCAATCATACTATATCTTAAAGAAATTTGTGAAGAAGCAGGTCCCATCAAAAGAGCAGTAAAAGAAAGTCTGAAAGATAGCAAAAAGGACATCATAGATACCTTTGTGAAGAAAACATGGCATCACAGGTAGGTATCCATGACATGTGTGATATTTTGATTATTGTTAAGGGTCCATCATAAAATGTTATAAGGTTGAAGTAATGACTCTAGGATTTGAGTAGATGGTTCGTAAGAAATCCTAGTATTTAGAAACCTGAATTTTAAAGTACTTGTTCCCTATGATTTGACTTCTAGGGTTTTAGGGCATGTGAGAAACCCTAGTATGACATAATATGATTTAGGGTTTGTACCTAAGAAACCCTAGGATGACTTCTTGGTTGCATAGAAACCCTAGAAGGATAACTTGACATCATGTTTTGGTATCGTATTTTTTGCTTGGGGTACTTGTTAAGTTGTATTGCTGGTACAAGAAGTAAAGATGGATGGGCTGATCCTTTGAGAAACATGATGAAAGAAGGGAACTATACAAACCCTAGACACTATTCATGATGCAGATGGATAACAAGGAAAAATAAAAGATGAAAGACCTCTGCCATGGTTGAAGACTGATAGGATGCATCTTATTAAGAAGGCATAATAGTAAGCATACTATTGAAGCAAGAGCTCATGTCATAGCAGAAGTAAAAGTATACATACTTGTTGCAGTCATCATAGGAAAAAGTAGCTCTTGGTGACCTCATTGAAAAGTATAAGTAGTACTTATGGAAAGAAGAAAGTCACCTAACATAGAAAGAGTTCATCATCATCATTAAGGAGAATTTGCAGGATGATGATAATCAAGATCCTCCGTTGGAATCTTCATTAGAAGGTTCACCTCTCTTGGGAAAAGCAAGTGTCTTGCTAGAATTCCATCTTGTATGGGATTCATGAAAGATGATGGGATGATGACAAAAGAATGCAGCATGGTTGAAGAACTTTCAAACAAGAAAAGAAAGCTGTTGAATGAAGCCTAGATGACCAAAAGAAGGAAGAGGTATGTATGCATGTATTTGATTAAGTCATGTCATCGTATAGTAGATGATGACATAACTTATAATGTGCATACAATTTTAGTTAGATGGATTAAGTCATGTCATCATATGGTTACATGGGTAAATTATCTACATCATGAACATGATCGAAAGGACCCTCTTCCTTCGGAAAGATGCATGAAGGCATGATTCACATATTGATAAGATGAAATCAACGTAATATTCCCCCTTATGGAATATGAGGTGGTTGTCAAAGATGAAGGAACAATGAGCTCCTGTGAAGCAATGTGTGAAGAAGGAAAGAAGAAATCATAAAATATGCAACTATAGGAAGTCAACATCTGACAACTAAAACAATAGATCATGACATCTCCATGAAAAAGAATATCATGATAAGGTCTGTAAATAAAGGAGACCCTTGACATATGTAGTCTTGGAGATGTGTCTATGACTGTGCAGGATGTTACAAGCAAGCAGATGTCATGATGAAAGGCCATCACAAAAAGGTAATTTTGATTTGATATTCATTTTTGAGTTTTGAACAACATCTGGATGGGTTAATGCAGGGCTACCGAAAAATAGTTGTAGATACAACTAACACTAATGTGGTGGGATGGAAGATCTTAAAGGAAACATAATGTGGAAGAGGTAGCTGTATGAAGGAAAGCTAGCTGTGGACTAGAAGATCACTTTCCGATGAGGAGAAGGATGACATGACTGACTTGAGGAAAGTGATGGATGGTTGATGCCCTACAAGATGAAGGCCCCATAAAGATGAAATTCATGACATCGAATGGAGGTGCTCTACAAGAAGCTGAAGGTCCCATGATCTCCACCAACGAAGAGATAGCTGCTGCTGGAAAGAAGTCCCTGGTTAAGAGGGAGCTTAGAAGCAAGTCCCTGGTTAAGAGGGAGTTTGGACAAGTCCCTGGATAAGAGGGAGCTTAGGTACATTCTTTTTATAGGAACGGGTACATTTATTTATAGGAATGGGTATATCCTCCCTAGCTGAGAGGGAGAGATAGACACAATCATTCCTGTCTTTAGTTTGGGAAGAAAGAATGGAGAATTGGGTAAGCATCTGACATCCGATACTCTTTGAGGATAAGGTAGGAAATCCGAGATAAGAGTAGTCGAAGAGGACCAATATTCTTTGAGGACTGGGAATCCAAGATAAGAATAGTCTTGGAAGGACATACTCTGTGAACACCTGGGTGGGGTATGTACCTTGAGAGACAATGATGATGGTGTCTATAAGTCATTGGTCTCGCCAACATTGTGCTCTGATCTTCTGGAGAGATAGAGATGTTAGTCAAGGCCTTGTTATGTGACAATTGTGGATGATATGATGCTAAACAGATGAGTTACCAATCCGATTGTTCTTATGAGAACTTTTCAATGGAAGTACTGTCCTTGTACCTATTGTCAATTATTAATACCTCCCTAGTTAAGACACAGTGTTGAAATGTAACTAGTATTGGTCTTCATAATTATGATATAATCATTGTAATTGTCAAAAGAAAGAAAAGAAAAATATTTATTTTTGTAAAAGAAAAATTGTTTATGTGTTTCTTGCCCATGGTCCTAGATTTTGCACCCATTGAGTGCTATAGGGAGTCAAGGTCAAATTCAAAATGTAAAACCCCATAAAGGGCTCTTGTATCAATGTAAAGGTAAATATTTTATGTCATGAAAATATCTAGATATTGCCCAAGAGATCAGGGCGGCTAGCCCCAAGGGGGGTCGGCTTAGAAGAGGCTTCAAGACCCACTCAATCGGCTATATATTGGACAGGAATTCGTACTCCAAAGCTATACTTGCACTTCGACTTTTTTAGAGAATATCTGAGGTAGAAAAGAAGTTTGATTAAAAGGAAGAAAGGCAGTGAAATTTGGAAAATCATTTTGCTCTTGAAGTTTTTGGTTTAACTCTCCTGGACAGCGAAATTCTCTGAAGAAGAATAGATCCGAAATTGTGAAGTGAGGAACAAACTTTGTTTGGGTAGCTGACTTGATCTCTTGGTGGATTGTCTAGTGACTTGATCTTGGAAGTCTTCATTGAAAATTATATAAGAAGAAGTTCTCTGGGTTTTCCTTTCTAGAAGAGGTTTTGGCCCTGCCTTACTGCTCACATCTGGTGTTTTTTTGTTGCATTGTGATCCTCTAGTTGGCATTTGTCTTGATGAAGAATAGATCTAATTAATAATGCTAATGCTCTAATAAAACTCACAAGAAAATGTCAAGAATTACAGAGAAAACAATTTAATCATAACCCTAATTAACTGCCCTAGATTTTTCAACAACTTCATCCAGGGGGATATAAATAGAAGCCAAACTTTCTTTTTGGGAGCTTGGGGATTTTCCCCTTGGCATCCATTTTCTCCAATTGGGGAAGGTGGCCCTTGTGTGATGCTTGAATGTTTATTTTATTGTATCATTTAAAACTATGGTAGAGTAGCTTAACAACATACTGCATCTAAATTTCTTGCATTTAGCACATTCTATTTCATGCCATTTGCTTAATGTGTTTTCTCTAACTTATGCAATATCTCCGTCGAATGGTTTCATTTGTTTAGTTAGTTTAACTTGCTAATTCCATTTTGGACTCATTTTGATCTAATTTTCTCTTTCTTGCAACTTCTAGATTTATTTGCTCTTGTAACACGTGTGTATCTTGCAGTTTCATTTATCTAGTTAATTTCATTAAATAAATTTTCATTTACTCTTTGAACACTTGCCCTTTTGCAAGCATCTCTCATTAATAATTGGGCAATTTGTTGCACTAACAAATCTATCTCCAAAATAACTTGATTGAAGTAGATGTTAGGGACCCTCCATCCCCTATTGCCTCCTCACTTTGAGATCCGGGCCTGGGCGAGGGTGAGGTCTGGGGAAGTGGTGTTATTTTGGAACATGCTTTAGAACTTAGGACTAACTTAAAATTTACCAAGATAATTTCATCACACTACAACATAGCATCGATATTTGAACTTGTGTTTCATGTGCTCTCGTTTGGAAATGGTCATTTATCTTGAGTAAACCTTATTTACTTTCAATTATCATATTGAGCACTTAAGCATCTTCCAAGTTATTAATTGCTAAAGTTATCATTAGCCACTTTACTTTGGAAGCAACTATCTCTTGTGGCATTTTTATTTCAAGTTCTTCTTTTCAAGCTTTCTTTTGTAGAAGTGTATCTTTACTTGAAATGTTTTAGCAAGTATTTACATGTGGGCACTGGTCTTAACTCGTCATATTTATTTTGTGGATGTATGTGCTCCCTGAACTTGTAAATGTACTTCAATGCTATATATTTGAAGTGTGCTTGATCATCTTGTATTAACTCCTAGAAAAATGACTTGCTAGCTTTGAGCTAGTTGAACCTTAGATATCTTTTAGTGTCTACCCCCCTTGTCTTCGACTAGTAGTCAACCTAGACAGAGGAGTTGAGAATTGACTGATAACTTCAATTCGAAGCTTGCCCCCAAGGTCACACCAAGTGGAATTAAGGGTTTTCTCCACGATAATCCTAGGTGCGGGTTAAAGCGGCAACAAAGGGTATATGGAGTTGTTTTTGTCTTTCAATTCCATTCTTCTTGTAAAACTTATAAAACTTTATAAAATAGAACTCATCAATATTATCAGTCCTCAACACCTTAATCTTTCTACTAGTATGATTTTAATAGAGATCTTTGAACTCCTTAAATTGTCTCAAGGCGTAAGATTTAGTTATGAGAAGATATGCTCATGCCCTTCTAGAATAATCATCAATGAATGACATATAGTAGAAAGCCTTAGAGAAGGAACTTTAACAGGGTCAATTATATTAGAATGAATGAAGTCCAACAACCTAGAATATTTTTGAGAACTAGAATTAAATTGAACATGTTATGTTTTCCATATTTGGACTACTTACAAAAATCAAATTCAAGAGCACAATCATTCAATCCATCAACAAGAGTTTTGCATTTCAGGGCCTGTAGGTCCTTCTCTCCTATATGACTCAATTATTGGTGCCATAGCATTATCTTCGTTGCAGGTAACTTTTTTTTGTAGCAAGAGATTGTTTTGGTAACCAGGAAGCATGACTATCAGAAGTAGATACAAGTTCTGACTGTTAAGGCATAGATTCTATAGATCTCTTGGTTGCAAAACTTGAAGACTCTTGCACTGAATGGTCCACACATCAAGCTGGAATAGAGTGCTCACACGAACACCCTTAGCAAGCACCATAGCTCCTTGGACCCTTTGCCAGAGAAAACAACTTGCACACTAGCATCATTAAGTTTGCTTATTGATAGTTGTTTTCATGCCAAACTTGGAATGTGTAGAACTCCTAAGATCCCCTTTACTCTACCATCAAGGAATTTGATCAAGACACTACCACTGAGGTATACCATCCCACCATCATAATTCTCATACACTGAAAAGTAGTCGTGATGGGAAGTCATATAGAAGGAAGCTCCATAGTCTACCAACCACACACTCTGGCCTATATGAGCTGCTAGAGTGACAACAAAGGCATCTCCACCATCCTCCTAAGGAGATCTTTCAGACTCATCATCAAAATCATTCTTTTCCTTATTCTTATTTTTCTGTTTCATTCAGTCACTTCTAAAATGGTTGACCTGATTGCTTTTCCAATGTTTTCCGTAGACTTTCTTGGAGACTGAGGTCTCCCATAGGTTTTGGATTTGCGCTGTTCCCTCTTCTTTCCTTTCTTCTTTGATCTTCCATGACCAACCAAGGCTTTATTGGTAGATTTTAAATATCTCACCTTCTTTGAAAGTAAAGTAGCCATGAACTCGTTATACAATACTGTATTTACTATGCTTTCAATGGTGATTACCGGTTTGCCTCATGAATTTGCAAAGAATGCAAAAGTGTCATAGAATGTTTCTCCTCATCCATCTTTGCTCCAATTGAGATCAACTGGGTCACGATAGTATTACATGCTTTTAGATGCTCAACCATAGAGTCACCATCACCCATTCTCAAGGTTAACAACATTTTTTGCAGAAAAAGTTAATTAACTAGGGATTTGAATTAGTACAAATAAGGAGTTGAACAAAGGCAAAGAAGGCTTCTCCTCTATCTCTCTACCCACTCTTCATCTTTCATACTAGCAGGTTTGATTTCAGATATTGCAGGCCATAGGTCTCGATCTATGGGAAAATCCTCCATCTTGAGCTTCTGCAACTCAAAGTTAGTGTCACTAAACTTCTCCATTTCTAATCTAGATGTGCCTGCCATTTCTCACTTAAATCAAGATTAGATCAAATAACCCTGTCCCTAACACCTTGGATCTTAGGTGATCAAGATCTGATATCAAGTGATGGAAACATAGAGGCGGAATGTGCTTCCTACACTAATCAATAAGAGAAGAATGTGAAGAAAAACTAAATAAACAGTTGCAGTAATAAGCAACATAGAAACATACAACCTTTAACTGACATGATTTCCAAGGGAAATCTGTCGAGAGAAAAACACTAGACTTTGAAGCATGCTCAATGTATTACTGAACAACTAACAAATGGTTACAATGTGAAAATTCCTACACTGGAATCTTATTGCAGCAACTGGAAAATATTCACCTAACTGTTAACTTTTACTTAACAATTTATTTGCAGTTAACTACGACAAACACTGAATACATCACACTACGGTCTACAACCCTCACTTAAATAAATTGCGGAAACAAGATCTAAGCAAGAAGAAACAATAGACACACGACACCACTATTTTTGGACTAAGTCCCTGAAAAAACCCAATGCGGGAAAACCGGTGCAGCAGATAAGGGTTTGATTTTATTAAGCAGAAGTTCTGAATACAAATTGGGATGCCTTACTGGCCATACACACAAAGAATCTGACTGACAGAGTACTAGTGAGGAATTCCTCGCACTGGCACTGGAGATCCAACATTGACCCAGCGTTGCATTGGACAACCCCACGCTACCTCTGCGTAGATATGCGTCACCCTGGCTAGGAACTGCGTTGACTCCTTCTATCGGATATTCTGCTGGCTAGATCTGATCTTCGGGCCCCTCCGATCTCACACCCCGACACTCCAGCATTGGATCTGACTGATCCTCAACAAAATCAATGATCTCCTCAAGGCTGTAGTGCTGCCTCTGCGTGGCTTTGCGCTGCCTCTGCGTAGCTGCTATGTTGCCTCTTTTGCATACTGCACTCTGTCTTCTCTGCAAAGTATTCTCGACTCAGGAAGAGATCCTTCCAACCAAAACTATCATTGCCCCTCACTGCAATCGAATCAACTCGATGATCTTCTCTTGAGCAATTCTCACTTGAGAATTTCAATCTCTAGACTCTCTCGGTGTCTCTCGGTATGTTTTCCAAATGCCTCATCAAGTCCTTATAATCTTTTCGTTGAGACTTCAATGGCCGAGATTAAATCGTTAATCAATGGCTAAGATTAACTTGACTTGATCTCTGTCTTTTCTAGAACATTCACACCCTGTTTTAATTAATATCCTTTAATTATTTTAATTTCCTAAGTTTAAAATTATGGTCCCATAAAAAATAATTTATTATTTTCATAAAACACAATCCGGGTGGAATTTTCCAAAATGATTTCTGGGTTCTTTGGAATACATTTGCCTAAGCCTCTCTGCAAAATTTGAGACTTAGAGCACATCCGATGCTACCAGAAATCAACACTCCCTCTTAGCGAGCAATGTGCTCTAGTACTGAATCCTTTTGACGCACTACACTGATTCCGCAACATCTCCCTCTGCGCTGCTGATGTCTGACACTGTTGCCCACCAACACTGCGCTGCTGATGTTTGACACTGTTTCCCACCAACACTGCGCTGCTGCATCTATGCTTCTACTGACCTTGCGTACTGCTGCCAACTGCTATTGCACTGAAACAGAAAAACATCCAAGTACTGAACTACGTGTTCAATATGATGCATCTCGTACTGAAGATTTGACTGCGGCTAGTCTCTGCGCTGACGCTCTAAAGCTGCTGCGTTGACCCTATGAAACTACTACACTGCTGCTGACTCTGCATTGTGCCTTCCCGCATTGCTGTCGACTCTGCGTTGTGCCTTCCCGTGCTGCTGCCAACCCTGCTCTGCGCTACTCAAACTCTGGCGCTCTCTAGCCACTACGCTGTCACTTCTGCACTCCTCTGCACCAACTGATAGTCGTCCATCCTGCTACTTCTGATTTGGGCTCCCGTAGCAAGGTAATAATCCAAGAGATAGACTCCTCAAGGATCCTGCCCAATCTGCAGTTCTTTCGAACTACAACTCTAGATCACCCCATTTCTCCCCTAGAGATATGTGGGCAATCATCGCGAATTCTTCCTCCTCGATCCTCACAGTTGCAGCTTGTGGATCATGCTTCTCATATTTGTCCTTCTTATTGAGAGGACAATATGTAGCGCAATGTCCCATCTAGCCACCGCACGGGAAGCATTTAATATTTGAGACGCCCTTCTTATGCCTCCACTGCCCCTGCCACCCCTTTGATGTAAGGGTTGCATTCTCATCCCCCTCCTTGGGCTTTGTCCCATTGCTGCTGCTGCTATCAAGCTTGCACTTGAGTAGGTCTCTCCTCATCTCTTCCTGTTGAAGAGCTGCCCACATTCCTTCCTAGTCCGACAACTACTATCTGCCGAGGATACTTTGGACAAAGATTTGATATTCTTCGGACATTGAATTCAGAGCTAGTCTGACCATCTTCGTGGCCTGAGGAGCTGCTCCTACAACTTCTAGCTGATCTCGGAAATCTTGAAGTTTTGCAAGGAATGGATCAACGCGTTCTCCCTTCTGCATCCTTGTAGTCCGCATATTTTACTGCAAAAACATCTTCCGCTACTCGAAAGACCCTTGATATAGCGTGGCTAATGCATCCCACATTTCCTTTGCAGTCCCTTTGCTGGAAATATGTGAGACAATAGGATCCTTCACCTCGTCGAGGATCAGCCGTTTGGCTTTTGCCATGTTCTTCTTGAAGGGGCTCTCAATGGTGTGACATCTACTGTCGATGAAGGCCTTTAGTTCATGCTCATCCAGAAGGAAGGAGATCCTTGCCTTCAAGATTACATAGTTGGAGGCACCCTCCAACCGATCCTGATCATGCAACCCACTGGTTGCCATCTCATTCAATCAGATGTCAAACTGGTGCCTCTAACCCTCTACGCAGCTGGCTCTATGCAGTCCTTGATGGAGCAAGCCAAATAAATCATGATCTCGCTGCTTCTGCACGGGAAATCAGAATTTCTAGGGCAAGAAACTCTCTGAGGTCAGAATTCCCCCAAATGTGTTTGCTGGACATTGGATAAACCAACACTCGTGTGTTTCGTGACTGGACTAACCGCCTCTCGTGGATCCTTATCTCTAGCGATGCGATCGTTGACTAACACTTGTGGGTTTTGGTCTAACGACAATCGTGATTCCCAACTAGTGGTATCAGAGCATCGGTCACGAGTTCGATACACACCCGACTCGCGTTGGGGGGTAGATTGTTGGACATTGGATAAACCAATGCTCCCCGTGTATTTCGTGACATGGACTAACCGCCTCTCGTGGATCCTTATCTCTGGCGATGTGATCATTGACTAACACCTGCGGGTTTTGGTCTAACGGAAATTGTGATTCCCAACAGTGTCTTCTTCTTTCTTTTGACGCTTTCTGCACCAGAACCTGCAGCTACAAGAAAACTGTGTCCCACCTGGAACCAACTGCTGATTTGCGCTGAATTTGCTGCGCTGCTCCCTCTGCCTCTTACAAACTACAAACTGGAAAATCCTACCTCTCTGTCGGCTCATTCAGAGAGAGATTTCCTTGTAGATCTAGCCCTCTTGGCTTGGACTGGGAAATCATTGGGGAAATCGATTTGCTGCTTACACAACTCTTTTATTTCCTTCATTCTGCTCAATGATGGATTGTTCTGGTCTACTCTCTTGCTCCTCCTGCACTGCTAAACAAGCTCTGATACCATGTGAAAATTCCTACACTGGAATCCTATTGTAGCATTTGGAAAATATTCACCTAACTATTAACTTTTACTTAACAATTTATTTGCAGTTAACTACGACAAACACTGAATAAATCATACTGCAACCCTCACTTAAATAAACTGCGGAAATTAAATGCGGAAACAAGATCTGAGCAAGAAGAAACAATAGACACACGACACCGTTATTTTTGGACTAAGTCCCTAGAAAAACCCAATGCGGGAAAATTGGTGCAACAAATGAGGGTTTGATTTTATTAAGTAGAAGTTTTGAATACAAACTGGGATGCCTTATTGTGCATCCACACAGAGAATCTGGTTGACAGAGAACTAGTGAGGAATTCCTCACACTGACATTGGAGATCCAACACTGACCCAACACTAAATTTGACAGAGCCACGCTACCTTTTCGCAGTCTTTGCGCTGGCACTGCGCAGATATGCGTCACCCTGGCTAGGAACTGCGTCAGCTCCTTCTGTCGGATATTTTGCTGCCTGGATTTGATCTTCGGGCCCCTCCGATCTCACATCGCGAAACTCCGACATTGGATCTGATTGATCCACAGCAAAGTCACTGATCTCCTCAAGGCTGCAGCGCTGCCTTTGCGTGGCACTGTGCTGCCTCTGCTACGTTGCCTCTTCTGCGTATTGCTCTTTGTCTTTTTTGCCAAGTATTCCCGGCTCAGGAATAGATCTTCCAACCGGAACTATCACTGCCCCTCACTGCAATCAAATCAATTCGATGATTTCTCCTTAGCACTTCTCACTTGAGAATTTGGATCTCTAGACTCTCTCAGTGTCTTTCGGTATGTTTTCCAAATACCCCATCAACTCCTTCTTATAATCTTCTCGTTGAGACTTCAACGGTCGAGATTAAATCGTTAATCAACGGCTAAGATTAACTTGACTTGATCTCCGTCTTTTCTAGAACATTCACACCCTGTTTTAATTAATATCCTTTAATTATTTTAATTTCCTAAGTTTAAACTTAGGGTCCTATTAAAAATAATTAATTATTTTCATAAAACACAATCCGGGTGGAATTTTCGAAAATGCTTTCTGGGTTCTTTGGAATACATGTGCCTAAGCCTCCCTGCAAAATTTGAGACTTAGAGCACATCCGATGCTACCAGAAATCAACATACAGTACATTATTGAGTCTCTGTGCTCTCAATAGGATAGACATAATAGTGAGTTAAAAACTCTCTCTCTATCTCCAATCCAAACCATAAACCATAATACAGGCATAATAAAACCATAAACCATTTGTCGTTTTCCAAATTCACATGCTGGAAACCACTAGCAATTAATTGGCCAACTGCTGCAGCTCAACATTCATTGCCTGCTACTGCTTAGCATTCATTCCCTACTATTGCTCAGGATTGATGGAGATAATTGTTCTGTTGCACAACTACAAGCTGTATGACATCACTGTCCCAATAGATTTGCCCTACAAGACTGAACACAGGCAAGATAACCTGCAATGTTCTAGGTACCGAACTGTGACAGATGATGGGTTGCAGCATTAGAGTTAAACAACATACAAGCATATTTTGAATTTGAATCTAGCCCAAGTAAGACTACAAGGCAATCTCCTTAGCTTTCTAGTTTAGTGGCACCAATAGGTAAATGCTTCATTTGGCATACAAAAAAAAAAAAGAATCACTCCCTTGGTTTCAAAGTGCGTGCATCCCTGAAATTATTCCTTCTTGTCCGTAAGAAAAAACTGAAATCATCAGAACCTTTATCTGGCATGGAAACAAAATTTACAGAACACTGTGAGGGAATTTTGGCAGTAGATTTCTCACCCCACTGTTCCATACTAGGATGCGTTTTCTGTGCTGAATCAAAGTGCTCTTCCATGTGCATCACCTCCCCTGGACTCACAATCCCTTGAGAGGGGTCACTAGTATCTGAGGCAACGATAAGATATGCTTACAAGGGGAATTTTCCTTCAATACATAGAGGCTCCACTAGCCCCTTCTTGCCTGTATCCAAAACCTCTGTTGCAGCTTAAACCCACAACTAACTTCTCCATGGCTCCAACATTCCCCATCGAGGGAAGAGGGGGCGTATACCATGAACTTGATGTTCAGAGATATGATCACTGCTCTCATGGAACCATCACTTTTAGAACATTGGAGGGCAATAAACTCTGGAGAATGCTCACTGGATTTACTTCATCTCTGGTAGACATTGTCCCTACGCTGACCTTGGTCCTTGGAAAAGACTTTCTCCTCAAAATCGGTGCATCCTGGCTGCCGTGTTGTATAGCTACTTTACCTAGCAGATAAAAAATTGCCCACCTGCAGTATGGCCTATTTCTTCTGCTGCTGAATTCATTTATGCCTGAACCCATGTGTCGATGCCAGTTGCTGTATCCATGCAGGTTGTAGCTGCTGCTGTATCCACACCCTTCCCATCATGTTTGTCTGTGTCTGCACCAATGCACACTGTACCTGCTACTGTACCCATGACCCTCCTTTCCTGTGCATCTGTATCTATACTGGCACACTTCATTTCTTGTGCATCTGTTCCTGTACCTGTGCACTTCCCCTGTACCCACTCGCACATCTGGATGATTGTGATCTCCATCGCTGGTTTTCATCATCACTCTCATCTCCCACTCCTCTCTGCTCAATTCCAGTTCCACACTCTTAAAGAATGATTATCTTGCCACATCATATGACATGATGCAAGTTTATTGTTGTTAAGTTGGTTTTAATTTCTACACAGCATTAGCAAGTTTCCTATTCCATTTTCTTTGCCAATGCTATCTTGTTATATGTGATTAATTCTGTCCTTGACATTTAGCTCTGGTATCAATTTCAGCTATAAGTTTTGATTTCAATTCTGGAAATACTATCTGTATGCATATCCTTTTAACTTGAGGGGAGTTCTGCAGAAATGACCAAGTTACCTTTAGACACTGTATATCCAAATTTTTATTTTGCTAATCCTGTTTCTCATAGTACATATCTACCTGTATTTCAGATATCTTGTTGGTAAGCAAATTGTTAGGTATGTGAGATGGTATCCTTTTTTAAAGAAATACCTAGGTTTTTTGTGAAATGGATTTGCTTTCCAATGATGGGGAAATTTTTGAGCATTGGTTTATGCAAATAAATATTTGCATTAAGTATCTTCATTGGATGCCTATCAGGAATTGTGTTGTTTCCAGAGGCTACTCTTCCATTGAGAGTGATACAACCCAGGTTCAAAGCTGCTGTACAGAGGGCTATGCGGCAGGAAGAGGCTCCTTACACTATAGGCGTGGTATTGTCTTTAGCTGGCTTCTCATATGCACTTGTTATTTTCTCATTTTCTTTCCTTGTTGACCCTGAGGTCTAGCAATTTAGATTTTGATCTTATCTGAATCCCTGGATGATTTTGTTATCCTTTAGTCAGGGTAGTTAAATAAATTAAGCATGAATTTTGAAATCTTACTGTAGATTCATGTTCGAGCTCTAAATGAGGGTCTTCGGTTTGCTTTAGTTGGGACAACTGCTGAGGTACTTCTGATTTTCAACTGTACCATTTGATTGAATCTTTTTGAATTTGTGCTATTATTAAGTCTCGACATATAAGCTTTAATTGCAGCCTTCAGTGTTCAGATAAACATCTATGTTGGGTATTTGGTCATTTTAAATAAGATGTAACTTCGATTTTGGTGGAAGTTGGGTTTGCTTTTAACAACACTGCTGTGATATATTTCACGCATTTGAATTTTGGAATCTGGAACGATCCAAGATATCACTAAGCAAAGATTGCAAAAGTAACATGTGAAGCTCGAGGGATCATGGGAATAAAACCATTCCCAAGAATGTAGTGTATATATATATATATATATATATATATATAGTAACAAACTAAATAACCAGGTTCAAGTTTTTATTCAAGTTTTCAGAACCAAAAATTGGATTAAAAACTGCTAAATTTGTTTAAAAAAACTTCATTCTGAGATTTGACCAGTAGATAACAATAAATAGTAATTAAATATATATATATAATGTTTATTTTCCCACTTCATATAGATCTTTGATTACTCTATAAATAAAATATTAGCTTCCATTTATCAATTTCTCAGTATGATTCTTCGACAAAGTATTAAATATGTTAAATGCAACATGCATAACTGATTTCTAGGCTGGAGTATTAGTGGGATCGTGTGGACAACAAACCCACATTTTCTCTTGAATAGCAAGAGAACATCAGGCAGGGTTGACAAAATTGTAAATTGCTAAATGAAGTGCATTGGATTCTTCAAGGACTGTAAAATGCTAAGAGTTGAAGCCCCTTTCCTACATTGACATTTCTTCGTGGGCCGTGGACAAAATAAGGATAGGTTAGACTGGTGATGATTAAGTTTGATGCCTCAAATACTTTTGACGACAATGAACCAGGTGCATGTCTCTCAGACCACTTAAATTGAAACCCAAATTCAAATGTATATAGAAGGGATATTTTGATCCATTGACATCTTTATCCACTTTGAAATAGAATGGTGGGAAATACTTTCCCTAAGATATGTAGCTTTTTCATCGATGTTCTTAAAACACCCAGGATGATCTGCTACATGAAAGATACAAATTTGGGAGCGTCTTTTCTTGCTAGTCTGAATAGCATTCATCATGCTGCTTTATCATTGTTGTCAATGTTGTCAGATTTGGACTCTTTTTGCCTGTGACTTGGGAATCCCTGGCAACTCTTTTCAGACTCGGTAACGAGAAAAAAATACTCAAAATAAAATTTTGTGCACAAAAAAATTACTAATTACATTTTAAATTCATATAAGTTATAAAAGCATAGTATATGTAGAAATTCAGATGATCATCTTATAGAATATCATAATACAACATTTGACACTCGATATTTGTATGTAAAATCAAAATAGTGAACATAAATTTGATTATATCATCAAATTCACAATTACTCAATTTAACTACCGAAATTATAGTCTCAAACATAATTAGTCAAAATTGACAATGTTTCCAAATTCAATCTCAAGTCTTATGGATGACTCAAAGATGCCTAGAATAAGCTCTTGAGGAGTTAGTGCCAACATCACTACATTGAAACAACTATGATGTACGATCTATCTGGTGTTTCACTGTTTCCATTTGAGAGAATGAAACATTAGAGAGATCTTGAATCTCTTCATTCAATCCACCCCATATAATTAGCTGGAGAATCATCCTCCAAGACCCAATCAGAGACTGGATCAATCTTATCTAACCAAATTGAATCTAGATCCTTTTCCCACATTTTTTTGTGAGCATATAGAGATTGAAGTAAATGAAGACCAACTTCACTAGCCGCTCATGCTCCAAGCATTTTAGGCCTTGTGATCTTTTTGAATTTTAGACCCCTCATTATAGAATATGCTTAGATTGAGATGTGCTCCCATTGCATTCAACAATGATTGTAGGTACTTGTCACACTTGGAGTCAATAATTTCCCATATAGGGAGATATTTAGATGAATCCCCCTCATAGAAAGTTTTGATGGCCTCTTTGGCCTTGCCCATGTCCTCATAAATGTATCCCATTGAACATTTGTCTCCATCCATGATATTCAACACTTTCAAAAGTGGCTCAATTATGCTAACAATTTTGGTGGCTTTCTCCCATAAATTGTCTTTAAAGAGGGACACTTTCATAGCGATTGCATTCGATTTTCTGTCTAGCTACAAAACATCCATCTCAATGCTTGATACGTATTTAAAAGGATTTGGGGGGAGAAAGTTTGTGGCAAAGCATGTGATAATGAGGTGACTAAGATCACCCTTTGTGAACTTTCTCATAAGGTTCAACACCCAAGAATGGTCCTAAATCTATTTGGTTATTCGTTTGCACTCATGAATAATAATTTGCACGCACTACAACGTCCCTATCTCCTCCAAAATTGGATCTATGCAATGGGAAACACATAGGGTGCAAAATATAGTAGGGTATTTTGCACATAGCAATTTTCCATTTGCCACATAATTTGCAATGTTGTCTATGACTACTTGGACAAAATTTTTAAACCCAACTTCTTCCACAACGTCCTCCAACAATGAATATATCAAATTTGCATCCTTTACATGTGAGGATGCATCAATGTATTTCAAGAACATGGTTCTTTTAGGGGAAACCACAGGAAAATTGTTGATTGTTCTGCTACTCTGATTTGTCCACCCATATGACAATCTTAAGGATTTTTAGAGGAAAGTGGTGAGTCTTGAAGAGTTTCAAAGTGAGTGGCGAGCCTTGATGAGTTTCAGAGAAGTTTAGGGAACTAAGTGATCGGTCATGCGCCCCCCTCGTGTCACGAGTCCTTTGTGTTCGACGTGACACGTGGGTGACACATGTCTGACATGAGTTTGAATTGTGTCAGACATGAGTCCTATTGGTGTCCCAAAATTTGGACACGTGTCCTGTGAAAAAAACTTCTTGAAATCGATTTATTGCTTCATTCTCACGTAATTCAGTCATTGTTTTGGAGCTCTCAAAAGTTTTGGAGTGCAGCTAAAGGAAATTAAGCAATGTTAGAAGGGATTCCCAAGTGTTTGGAAGTGGATTTGTCGAGGGCCTACTCATGCTAAATTCTTAAAGTAAAAGTGACATTCTCCTTATATTTCATTTTCATCGTTTTACTTAAAATTTTAACATTACCATGAAATGACTCAGGATGTTTGCGACAATGTTCCACCGAGTTTCCGGGACGGGGAAACGCGGGAACGGGGATACGCACAAGGGGGACGTATATACGCAACCCCAAATCTTAGGAAAATTTCGGGGAAACGGGGGGACGTTCGAGCCATAAAAATTAAAAAAGTATTAAAAAATTAATATAAAAAAAATAAAATAAAAAAAATCCCAACAATATGTTAATAACTAAATTAGTAGATAGTAAATCTTATTAATTATGAAATGCACGTCTAAATATGATCATCATTTTGTATTAGACTATTGTGAAGTAAAATTATCATTTGACATTTCTGTAATCATCAATGTAAATCTAAAAATAAATTACTAAATTGAATCTATCATTTGACATTATGCAATGTTCTATCTAAATTCATCATTTGGCAACGGGCATTAATATTATGCAAGGTACATCTAAATTAAATTCATCATTTGACAATTGAAACTACACAGTGCACATCAAAAATTAAATTCATCATATGACAATGCAATTTGCAGTCTAAAACAGCTATAGAAAACTGAACTAAAAATAAACACAGAAAGCAGTGAAATAAAAAAATTGTTTTTTTAATTGTTATTAGCGAAAAAATTTGGGGGATGCGTCCCTCTTGCATCCCCCCTACATCCCCTCGTCCCCCCACAAGAGAGACGCATTTCGTCACCAGAAAAACGCTCCCCTAGAGTTTCCCCAAGTTTTCCAAAAAAGGGGACGTGGGGAAAGTTTCCCCAGGAGTTTCCCCATCACATGAGCGTGGGGGAGCGGGGAAGTGCGTCCCCCACCCTAGGGGACGCGTCCCCATGGAACACTGGTTTGCGAGTGGTTTCGACCTCATTGGATTTCATATGGAGAAAGTAGAACTTTAGATCCTACTCAAAATCCAACAGACTTAACAATTTTCAGGATTGGGGAAATTACAACATTTCCATTGGAGTTTGTCATGTATGAGGGTATGGAACTAGCATTTAATTAAGAGGACCAAGCCCCTTATGTACCTCGATGTGGATGGCATTTATTATTGAACTCCTCTATCATGACCCTAGGAAAAATCCACCCATCACTCAAATAGAATCTTGATGTGACATGTTAAGTTTTTTCTATCTTATTTTAATGCTTTTGATGATGATGATGGTGATATTGATGATGAGGATCCCAATATAGGCAATGATTTTGATGATATATAATATTAGTTATTTGTTGTAGCATGATTTTTTTTGGACTATACAAGGCCATTTAGGGCCTCTTTGTTGATGTATTTTGGTTTAGAGATAGATTGCATTTGCACTCAGTGCTATTTTGGTTATATGCATTAGTTGTGTGATTGAATTTTTATCATCATCATCATGTAAATGTTTTATATATTTCATATTTTATGTGTAATTCACTATTTTTTTGTATTTTTAAATATATATTCTATTTTTAAATATATAATATACAATGTGTCCTCTGCGTCAAGTTCTGGGGGGTTGCTGTGTCACGTGTTGGATACTCGTATTTTCGTGTCCTCCGCGTCTCATGTCCCCTTGTCAAGTGACTTAGCTAGGGAAGTGGGGAGTGTCACCCCTTCTTCAACAAAGGTACTTTAGAATTTTTGACCATGCCTTTGTAAGCCGCAGTGTGTGCAAGTGATAGCCCTATAAGGCCATGTGGATGTATTTTGTGAGTGTCTCCTAGATCCCTGATGGTGAATGGCCATGGGTGGTCCTTTTAGCTTCATTTTCATGGTACTTGGTCTATGGCACTGTTGACATGTGCTTGATGGGTGGTAACTCCTTGCCTTGATGGATTTTCTTATGTCCTTAGTTGGTATGCAATAATGTTATCAGAATTGAACCGGTGATTGAACTGAAAAACCTTGTAGACCGGGAACCGGTTGGAACCGGACCAGAACTGGTATAAAACCAGAAAAAAATCGATTTACCAAAAACACATATAATATTCATATTTTAAAGAAAAACATAAATATTCATGTGTATCCATATGAATCCAAACCATTTATACACAAATATGCAAAAGTTATCATTTACATAGCATGTAAGGGTGCACATAACCAAAATAACATCGAGTGCAATCCATCTATAAACCGAAAATGCATCGACCAATAGACTCTAGATGGCCTCTAGCATCCAAAAAAATCATGCTACAACAAATGCCTACATATCAACAAAATCATTGCCTATATTGGGGTCTTCGCCATCAATATAACCATTTAGACATTAAAATAAGATAGAAAAAACGGAGCATGTCATGTCAAGATTTTGTTTGAGTGATGGGTACCTTTTTAGTAGAGTCATGATAGAGGAGTTCGACAACCAATGCCACTAACATCAAAGTACATAGAGGGCTTGGTGCTCTTTAGTAAATATTAATTCCATACCCTCGTACATGACAAAATCCAATGGAAACGTTGCAATCCCCCCAATTCTGAAATCCTGAAAAACTGTTTAAGTCTATTAGATTTTGAGTGAAATCTAAAATTCTACTTTCTCCATATGAAATCCAATGAGGTTCAAAGTTGGAACCACTCTCAAACATCCTGATGACTCATTTCGTGGTAATGTTAAAAATTTAAGTAAAAGGATGAAAATGAAAATTTAAGGAAAATGTCACTTTTTCTTTAAGAATTTAACATTACCATGAATTGCATAGCAATACTAGGGCCATAGGATTGATTATTAGGTTGAGGGCCATAAGCTTGAATATTAGGCTAGCCTAGGCGAGAGTAAGAAGTGGGCCAACCAATTAAAAAACAAAAAAATTCAAAACAAGAAGATATTTTTCTGCACGAAACCGGTCCTGAACCGGCTATTTTGGTACTGAACCGGTCTATTCCAATTCAGACCAGTTTTGGGCCAAAAATTGGACAGTTTGGTTCCGCCGGCTCCAGTCCGGTTCTGATAACACTGGTATGTGGGCGTCAAAGAGGTGGACTTACTAGGAATCATGATTTATGGGAGCATTTATTGTTTAGCACATTGTACTCCGCCCCTCATTTTCTGTTTATGCCAATACATCTCTTTTATTCCTCACATTGACCACCTCCCTATGTATGTACACCTTGTTGGCCATGTCCATCATTCTTCATGGAAGTCTCACAATTCATGATGCATTTGCACTCCCCAAGGAAACTTTCAACATCTTCCAAGGAAGTGAAAGGGTCCGTTGCAACCTCCAAGTCAAGAGAAATCAGTTCCAAGTCAAAGCACCCCAAATGTCTTTATGAAAGTGCCTTTTCTAGCTTTGTGGTGCCTTTTAAAGGTGCCAAATTGTCCTCTGGGGCAACTGTGAGATTAAAAGAAATACCGTGGTGCATGTGTTGAGCAAGCAAGATGTCAAAGCAAGTTAAAGATGCTCAATTGGACCAAGATCAACTGAAAGCAAGCAAAATATAGCCATAAAGCACACATCAAGCAAGCATTTGGACTAAAAGAGAGAATTCATGCACCTTTTACTAGCAATTGGACTAAGGTCAAGTCAAATTTGAGGAATATTGAAGCAAATAAGGAGGTCGGTGAGGTACCCAAACATTTCCATGGTTATTTCAAGTCAGATCAAGCAAGATTTCAAGTGAATGTTGTGATCAAAGGCCAAATCGACCCTCGTGTTCACCAAATCGAACCTCCTTTTATGGGATGTGTCACCTCTTTGGGGGTTTTAAGCAATGTAAAAATGAAATTTTGTAATTTGACTTTGTAAATAGAGAGCTCTCCCTCCTTAGCAAGTCATTGTGAATTGTTGAGATCATTTGCAATATTGTGAACTATTTTCAGAAAAGCTTTGATGTTCATCTTGGAATTTCTCTTTTGTTGGCAAGTGGTTGTCATTGATGTCAACCCAAGCAACACCGAGTGTTTCCCCTCCCTTTGTCACTCAATATGACGTGGCAATTCATGGAATCTCGTGTTATGATCCTTCTAAATAGATTCTCCTTGACGAGATGTTTCTGTTGGTATGTGGCACACCACTTAGTTCTTCACGGTTTGAAAGTTATTCAAGTTTGAAGTCAGAGACCCCAATCAGTGGGCTAAAACCCCATAGGGTGGTGTCATGGCACACTTTTATTGACTAATCATCACTAAATATCTAACATAAGGGTTATTTATTATTATTAATGGGTTCATCTTGTTTTATACTTATAGGAAGTGGATTTCACCCATTAATAATGAAAAGAAACCCACATTTATCCTCCTTAGGGCTAGCGGCCTTCCTCACTTAGAATGCAAGGCATGTATTATTTAAAATTTAATATCTTAAGTTCTTATGGAGCCCCTCCTTTATATCCAACGGTCATCTATGAAGGAGTCCCTGCTAAGTCTATAAGAAGAGACCTTCTGTTCCTCCATTATGATGCAATTCAAGGAATAAACTTGTGACTAACTCTTTGAAACTTTACGACCTCCCTTAAGCAACTAACGCTAAGATATTTTAGGACTAGGGTTTGAAAACGTTAGGACTATTTTATGGTTCAAGTTTCATGGCAGGTCAAGACTAAAGTTTCTAAGTGTGATACTCGGACCTGTGGTAGAGAAAAACTCTTATTTAAGGCGCACAAAGGAAAATGAAGAACATAACCATTTAAGCCTTCTACGTTGTTGATTCATTCATATAGGATCTTGAAAGGAGAGTAAGGGTTCTAAGGATTTGATGCATTTTGGACATGTTGAAGCTTTTACTGTACAACAATGGCAAGTCCTTTCTTTTGTATGTTTGGTGATTCGTTTATTGCAGAATACTTTGTTTAAGGAAGAGTAAAGGTTACCCATCCAACAAGGAACATGTTCAGAATTATTATTGTACTCAGACCTAAAATAAAAGACGACCCTCTAGGGCACAAAACCACTAAGTCCTTGAAGCTTCTATAGTACAACAATGGTAAGATGACCCTAAAATAAAAGATGACCCTTGAAGCTTCTACCGTACAACAATGGTAAGTCCTTTCTTCTATATGTTTGGTGATTCGTTTATTGCAAAATGCTTTGTTTAAGGAAGAGTAAAGGTTACCCATCCAACAAGGAACATGTTCAGAATTATTATTGTACTCGGACCTAAAATAAGAGTCGACCCTCTAGGGCACAAAACCACTAAGTCTTTAGACCTGTGTCATTCCAGAACTTGTAAATACTTCCAATCCTTCTTGTTGTTGTGTTTTGTTAAGTCCTGTTGTTTTGTTTTGATGCATTACCTTCTCTCGTTTTTAAGTATGTTTGAAGGATCTACTTGTTTTGATTTTCCTTAAGTTCTGTAGTCTAGACTCTATATTAATTGATTTTAGTCTGCTTTTCATGATACAATTGGCATTAGTATAGGCACCCCTCCTTACAGACCTTTGGATTTTGCAAGTAGCTTTTGATCATTGGTTTTGGTCTTGTTTTAATTGTTTTTATGTGTCTATAAGAGTAATTTTCATTGCAAACTGTGTCACTAATCTAGTCTAGGGACCATTGTTATTGTCTTGTTTAGGTTTTTGGTTCTATTACATTTTTGTTTGCGATCTGGGATTCACACTATATTTTCTCAATGCAGGTCACTAGCTCTATGATAAATTCTGATTTTTGAAGATCTGAAGTAAAGGCTTGTGAAGGAAGGCATTTGCAAGGGCTTGTGATCAATTTATCTACTACAACAATGTGTGTCATCGAATCTTGGAACAACAGTCGATAGGACCTTGGCATCAACGTGTCTAATCATCAAGAGCATAGCAGGCAGAGTGTAGGTTTTAACCCTATACAAAAATTACCTGCAAACGAATTCTTAAAACCGAAAAATATACAATGGAAAGAACATAAAACAAATATACATAGAGATCTCCCCTGGATCCCAAAACTAGGACTACCAGATTGATTTTTCATTATATTTTTTTCAATGTTACAATACATATATATACATGTTGAAGCATTCATAAACCCCAATCTACTAACCTTGGATTAGAACATAACTGTAGTTCCCTTGACCGGATCTACAAAATGCCATGGGCATAAATCCATCATGCCCAAAACCATGTGCAAAACCCCTGCACAAACCATGGGTAGGTTCGACCATCGTCTTTGGGTCCGCCCAACTATTATTGGGTCCACATATTTTTTTTTCCCAAGGCAAGATTATTGGGTCTATCTGTAGTGCTATGGTCCCTATCCACTTTTCCAAACTCATTGGCTAGATGAGAGGTACTTCCCATGAGTCTCAGACTACATGGGTAGGATGTATGTTGGGGCGTCCACAGGAGAAGGTGAACCACTCATCCTACACATATGCCATAGGAGAAGGTGAACCACTCACCCTACACATGTGTCCTCAATTGTACGGGAAAGTGAACCACTCACCCTACACACATGTCAATCATCATGGGGTATCACAAGGGAAGGTGAAACACTCACCCTGGGGCCTGTACACAACATACCTATAGGTGAAGGTGAACCACTCACCCTATGGTCGCTCATAGCTCCAAGAAGTACCCAAGCCCCTAGGAGCTCCCAGAGCTCAGTGTCCAACTCAAGCAAGACCCTCATGGGAGGGACCTTCCACGACTCCATGTCTCTCTCGGAAGGCTAAGAATTTGACCTTCCCTAAGGGCTTCGTGAGAATGTCTGCAACTTGCTCATTAATCCCAATGTGTTGGAGCCTTATTACTCCCCTTTGTACCATATCCCAGATAAAGTGGTACTTGATCTCAACGTGTTTGGAGCTGTCATGGAACATGAGATTCTCTGAAAGGCGAATCCCACTTTGGTTGTTGCAATAGATCACTGTGGTATCTAGTACATGCTCAAATAGCTCACTAAAGCGCTTCCTCAACCAAATAGCTTCACAATAGGCCATACTAACTGTAATATATTCGTCCTTGTCGGTGCTTAGAGCAATTGATTTCTGCTTCTTGCTCATCCAACAAATTGAAGCAAACCCCAATGAGAAGCAACATCCTGACATGCTCTTTCGATCGACCACACTGCCAACCTAGTCAACATCAGTATATCCATGTAGCCTCAAATTCCCAACAATGTATCTCAGTCCATAGTTGATTATGCCACAGAGATATCTCAAGAGGCTCTTAGCAGCAATCCAACGTATGTGATGAGGCTCAACCATATATTGACTCAATGTATTCACAACGAAACATATGTTCGGGCGAGAGTTTACCAAGAACATCAGAGCCCCCACAAGTTTTCGATACTCAGAAGGGTTTGCCAATTCGGGTCCAGTAGCACTTCCACATAGCTTCTTGAAGTTGAGTTCCATCGGAGTAGACACACACTTGTAATCCACCATCCCACATTTCTCTAGTAGCTTCACAATGTGTTTTCCTTGAGAAAGGAAAACCTCACCTGCCTTTTGCTAGACGTCCAGGCCTAGGAAGTAGTGCATCAATCCTAGGTCCTTCATCTCAAACTAGGAAATCAACTCCCTCTTGCATTGATAAATGAGAGGGTTCGCACCAGTGAGAAAGAGATCATCAACATAAAGGACCAAAATGAGAGGCATGTGCTTTTCTACCTTGAAGTATAGGTTTGGATCAACATAGCTCCTCATAAATCCCAACTTCATAAGGTAACTGTCAATCCTCTCATACCAAGCCCTAGGGGATTGCTTTAACCCATAGAGGGCTTTCTTCAACCTGCATACATGTGACCTTCGATCTTGAACTTTGAACCCTTGAGGCTGTTCCAAGTAGACTTCCTCCTTAAGCGAGCCATGTAAGAAAGCAATCTTAACGTCCATTTGATGTAGGCTCTATCTTTGAGTGGAAGCAAGAGAAATAATAGATCGGATAGTGGTATATCGGGCAACTGGTGCAAATATCTCGTCATAGTCCACTCCTTCCTTTTGAGAGAAGCCTCAAGCAACGAACTTGGCCTTATATTTTTCAACACTCCCATCAGCTCCATATTTAATTTTGTAAAGTCATTTAGAAGTGACCACACACTTGTCCTTGGGTCTAGGCACCACATCCCAGACATCATTCTTCATGATAGATTCATATTCCTCATTCATCGCATCCTTCCATGCTTGGTGTTTCTCAGCTTCTTTGAACGTGCATGGTTCAACTTGAATGATAATATTCATGGCAACCGAGTACCCTTGATACCTAATTGATTTCTTACTTTCACAAAATGTCGCTCTTGCAGCAGTATGTTTTTCAGCATCTTCGAGAGTATCTTTGAGCCACAAAGGTCTTTTCCTTGAGGTAGAGGGATCAATAAGAGGTGGATCCATTGGGCCTTCAACATCAAGCTTAGGCTCATCTGTTGGAGGTTCATCTTGTTTTTCTGCAGCATCATCATTCTTCGTTGGGATAGGGAGATCTATGGCTTTCCCAAGGGCAATATCTTCATCAAAGGTGACGTCACGACTTACTTCCACATCTCTTTGACTAGGCACATAGATTCTATATGCCTTTGAATTTTCACTGTAGCCAACAAATATACCTTTCTTCCCAAATTCTTCCAACTTGTTCCTTTTCTCTTTAGGCACTTGAAAATACACGGGACAACCAAATATTCTAAAATGAGAAACATTAGGTTTCTTACCAGTGAAGATCTCCTCAGGTTTCTTGAAATCCAATGCTTGATGCAGGCTCCTATTTTGAACATACACGATAGTGTTGGCAGCTTCTCCCCATAAGAACTTTGGTAGACCTTGATCATGGAGCATTACATGGGTGACTTCCATGATTGTTCGATTCTTCCTTTCAACTACTCCATTTTTCTCAGGAGTGTATGGGACGTGTTACTCTCCTTGTCGCTTACAACTGCCTACAAGTTAGTGAGAAAAGCCTTCAACCCCACAAGGTGTGATTGGTGGCAAGGAACTCAGAGAAGGGGCTGTCACACTAATCCCAAATCTCTCTGTTTTAGCTCTCTCCTAGGTTAGCTAAAGGGGTTGGTCCCTAAAATGAAGAAACTAAGTTAAAATAATATGAGGTTCTAGGGGACTTTGTTAGAGTGAAAATGGATTACTTTTAGAGATTTATGAGCATATATGAACAACTTTGAAATAATAATGATAAAATTAGACTATCAGTGCCTCACAAATAACTTGCTCAAAAGTAAAAGTAATGGTCTCAACAAATATGAAAACCGAGTAATCCTGAAATGGAAACAAGAGGCTGTTAGCACAAGATGTTTGCAAAATAAAATGATTACGAGATGACCAAACCACAACATTGAAACATATCTGGCCATAATTAGAAACAACTTAAAAAATGCTAGATGCTAAATGTGAAATTAGACTTTGCAAATATGGAAAGAAGACATCACAATACTTGCTTTTGGAATAAATTTTGCATAAAACCCAAAACCATCAAGAGACTAGTAAAAGAAAATATGATGGAGAGTGCTCGTGGCTAATTTTATTAATTAATTCTAAAGCAAGGTTACAATTCAACTCTTTGATCCTCAGACCTCACCCTCGTCCAAATCATGTGGATCTCATAGTGAGGAGTCAATAGAGGAGTAGAGGGTCCCTAAGAGGTCTATTAAACCAACTTATATTGGAGGTAAAGTTTTAGTGAGTGTTGGTATGGAAGCTATGTTGATTTATCCCAATCAATGCTACATGCAATGTTCCGCAAGAGATAAAAATGAGATAGTGCTCACTTGTAATAGAAAATCAAACTTGAGAGACAAAATGGAAATAAACTTATGTGTGTTGTAACATTATTAGGCAAGTGAAATGAAATAAATTATCCTTAAGATACAATCGTTTTACTTGAAAGAAAATGCTTCAATAGTTCCTCAAAATGTATAACATAAATGGACTAAATAATGAAGCATAACCATGAAAATAATTAAAACTTGCCAACCATGTAAATTTCTCACACATAGAAAATGAGATTTCCTCAAGTTTGAAGCTTTTGGAACTGATGCATGTTAGTTTAATTAGACACAAGATTTAGTGAAAGGGATGTGGAGTGCATGAGTTGTTAATTTTTTTAGCATGCATGAGAGGAAAATTAGAAAGCATGTCAATCTACCAAAGAAGGTCCTTCCTCTTCAACAAAGGAAGGGGGATGCCATGGGAAAAGATCCCAAGCTCCCTTAAGCAAAAAACTATCATTTATTAGTGATTAAAATGAGTAAAAAGAAGCCTCTAAGAAGGCTTCCCAAAAGGAGATCTTTTTCAAAAGATAAGAGCTTGGAAAAAGCTAAATCTCCTCCTCAAAAATGACAACAAAAGCACATGGGAAACACCTCTAAAACAAAAATATTACAAGGCTCAAAGGCCCATGGCCTAGGTGATCTTGTTGCGGTCTCTAATATGTTCACGGCCTCCCTAGAAATCGGTCTTTGAGGTAGTGGAAGGTTCTGCATGCAAGAAGAATCAATAATTTTTCGTCACCTCCTTTTCAAGCTCCTTGTTGTCTAACGCTCAATCCTATGGGCTGCAAAACAAAGTCAAATGTTAGAGCAAAATAAACAATATTTAAAGTACAAACTAGTATACAAAAACACTATCTCAAGGAATGGGAGTGAATCCCCATAGTTGTCTTGTCTAGAAATTGCTCTTGAAATAACATGTATAACTTTAAAACGCTCTAAAAAGAAGTATTTTGGATTTTAAATTTGAAATTTGATGATCAAGTAGCTTAGAGAAAAATGACACTCCCTCTTGGTTCTCATTGGATGAGAGACTTGGAGTTGGAGATAGCTGAGTCCTGGATCGCTGTGAGTCTAGGAGTGAGTTGGTCTGTTTGAGACTTTTCCCACGCCCAAATGGATTTCATGCACACATTGTAAAATGGATCTTCCCTACACACTTGAATCAAATATTAATTCGCAAGAGGATTAGGGCATCAAAATGAAACAAGATAAACTAATCATTCCACATAAAATGCCTTAGCTAGCTTACTTCTAAGATAGTGCTCTAAATCAATGACATATTCAAGATAGCTTGCATGCACCAATCCACGCTATATGGCAAATATGAATTACATAGATCAAACATATAAGCAAATTCAAACATAATAAACACAAACACGAAAATAAATCAACTCATCACGCCAAGAGAACATTCGCTTCGTAACCCCAGAGTCTTGATTTTATTAACCAATATGCAAGTACAAAATGGCAAGAGTTTCCTCAAGCTCGATAGCTCATAACATGGTACAATATGAGAGCCCATGGCTCTATTATATAGAGAGTTGGGAGGAATTCCCAAGGAAGAATGCATGTGAGAACTGAACTTGGATCAAGTCCCAAAGGAAGATAAGCCAAGTTCGATGTGGAGAAGATTGAGACACCATAGCAAAATCGAATTCCTTATGTGCACCTCAAGGGAAATCGAATTCCCTATATGACCCAGTGAACTCATCCATGGGCAAAGCAAAGTATTGTGCGACATCCAGTCCACCACTGCAAACTCAAGCCAAGTGAAACCTTACCTGTAGAGGATCCCTGTGTAGCTCTGCGTAGGCCCTTGAGAACTGCATGATTCCTCTAGTTAACTGCGCAGTCTGGCCCCAAGGAAAAGTGTAAATCCTCTGAGTGAAGCTTTGAGTGTTGTTGCACTCCAGATAACTCGTAAGAAGAGGTCCCCACGTGGTCTTTAGTCAACTTATCCTGTAGAATATTCCTTTGATGCACAATTTCCTTTAATAAATTCGATTTTCCTTGTGTGTAACTGTTGCTTTATGTTGATTTTTCATAGAGCTATATTGTTCTTTGCTTTAGAGATAATTGCAGACATTATTCCTTTAAACATTCACCCCATAGATTCATTAAAACATTAGCAATTATTTAGAAAGAACAATAGCAGCGGAACATAAAATAACATAGGAAGAAAATCATGTATAGATAAGACACCGATATTGGTCAGAGACAAGAGAAAAACCCCACAAGGGGGAAAATCCTTCCAAATCTTCTTCTTCTTTTAGATCGTCATCGAAATGTTCAAAATCAAAGTACATACATCGTCAAACTTCTTCAGCTTCTACTACAGGTTTACAACTTCGTTTGTAAACAAATGATATCGAAATACATATCCAGACCAGACACAAAGGTTGTCCATACATGACTGCTAACCATGATTGAACTGTCTTCATATTGTTTGAGCCAAACTGGCTTCTCCATCATACCATCATACTCTACCACTGAGTGTGGGCTTACCTCTGTGTATATTTGCCAATGTGTTTACTGAATTTCCTCTGAAATACTGAACTAGACCTGTCTTTGTGTATTTATTGCTACCGTGTGTACTGTGTAGAGGTCATGAGCTTTTGTGTACAACGAGGATGCCTGGCCCCTTGTGTAGTTCACTAAGTACATTGGCCAACGAGCCATATGAATACTGTCCACCATGTAGACTGTCCAATGAGCCATACAATCCACTGTAGTCTGTCCAGGTGGCATGAATATTGTCCATTGTGTAGACATAGGTTGCCAACTGTACAATATTGCCACCATGTCCATACTGTCCATGGTCCTTGTCTATACTGTCTAGTCCACAGTGCGAGGGTCCATTTGTCCATAGAGCGAGGTACACTTACACAGAGATATGCGAGATAGGTACAACGAGACCCTTCCATACAGATATGCGAGATTGGTATAGCGAGACCCTTCCATAGAAATATGTGAGATAGGTGTAGCGAGACCCTTCCACAAAGATATGCGATATAGGTATAGCGATACCCTTCCACATAGATATGCGAGATAGGTATAACGAGACCCTTCCACAGAGATATGCGAGATAGGTATAACGAGACCCTTCCACAGAGATAGCGAGACCTTACAGCTGAAATAGCGAGATCTAAAAATCACAAACTTCATCGAAAATATCAGACAGAATGATGCCAAAAAGATGAGCATTACTAGGGTATTTATAGTTGTTTGTCATAGTGAAGAGTCATGTCCTTTGGGTGAGCTGACATGACCACTTCATGTCGGCTTACTTAATTTAATCAAGCTGACCTTCACACCAACTTCATAAATTCATAGGTCCACATTCTATTGACCAAATTGGACGTATCTTATATCGATTTTGATCCTCACAAGACGAGGAATCCAATGCTGCAATCATCTCCATCAGGTGAGTTGTCAAAAGGTGGAATTTGACTATAGTTGCCACATTTTAACACTTTATCTCTTGGAAATTTGATTTTGATAAAATAATGGTGTATTAATGATGTAGTGTGCTCAGTCATCCTCCACATGTCTGTTGACTCAACTCTTTGACTTAGGATAATTTCTAAGTCATTTCCACGTCATTCTGTCGCATTGAATAATTTATTTATCTCTATTTTATTTAATTCTAACCTAAATGATTGCCACAATTTCCACTAAACTTACGAAATGTGGGCTTTGAGGGTCCAAAACAATGTTGCACGAAGCGGGGACGTTTTTTGGAAGCGAGGACGCGGAAGCCTCTTTTCCAAAAAATCTTGAAGCTATATATATATTATTTTTATTTTTTTGCATTTATATTAAAAAAACATCCAAAATACCAAATTAATTGTAGAAGATATGGAAGCATCCATATTTGTACATAAATCAAGATAGATATGACATCCATTGTAGATTAATGATTAACTATTCGAGCCTCAACCAAATAGATGCATCAACCATCTAGAATCTAGATTCTTCTCCTCTTTTCTAGCCTTTGCCTCAACCTCGATTATCTAGAGACATTAGTCAACAATGCCCAATTTTGATCAAACTACCTAATGCAAGACTTAAAATATGGTAGAAAAAGATTAACATGCTTGATTATCTAGGGACATTAGTCATCATTGCCCAATTTTGATCAAACTACCTAATGCAAGCCTTAAAATATGGTAGAAAAAGATTGACATGCTTGATCGATGATTTTGACTTGATTGAAATGTAATTTTTTGCTAACGATATGACAAATGAGTTCAACAATTAACACCACCAACACTAGGGTACATATAGGGCTTGGTGCTGTTGATTAAATTCTAATCACATAGCCTCATACATGATATAATCTAATGAAATGCCACAATCCCATTGATCCTGAATTCTTGAAAACTGTTAAGTCTGCTGAATTTTGAATAGGATATGAAATTCTATTTTCTCCATATGAAGTTCGATCAGGTTGGAACCACTCTCAAACATCTTGAGTCATTTCATGGTAATGACATTCTCTTTTATTTTTCATTTTTATCCTTTTACTTTAAGAGTTTAACATTACCATGAGGGAGCATCTAGGAAGCATCTAAGGAGCGTCATGGGGGTGCTTTGGGAGTGTCCGAGAACCCCCAACCCAACATAAGTCAAAAAATAAAAATAAAATTTAGAACTCTGTGTAACCCTATGGAACCACCTGTCTCCCTTTGGATCCGTTCCCGATTTGCCGTGGATCTGTTGAGGATCCGTCATCGGATTCGAGGTTCGGAAATTTGGAGCCGCGGATCGGGTTGGTACGTTTTCGAATTTCCAGGAACCGTCTTTGCAGACTCCATCCGTGGTTTTGAAATTTCGGATTGCGGATCCGACGACGGATCCCACACGGATCCGTATGGGACGCGATTCCTAGTTTGGATCCTTGGGGGGCAGGGGGGGGGGCATTTCCTGCAACACTAGTCCAAAGCACATTATTAACCTCTCAAAGTGTGTCATAGTATAAAGTTGAGTGTGAGAGGTGTAATTTTGATTACTGATACCCCATACAACTAATCTAGACAACGCTTATTACAATCCAATTACAATTTTTGACCTGCGGGAAATCTAAACAATTTAAAAAATAACTACCTAGACCCAACCAAATTCCACGAAATTTTTTGTGTGATCTATTATGGTTACATACATTGACTCTAGACACTAGGGCTCACCCAAGGCCTCACCATCAAGTCGTACTTCGACTTTGGGGTAGAATTGGAGGAAAAAACTCAATTAATTATTAAGTCCTGGTAGGGAGATGATAATTAACCGAGTGAAAAAAAACCTCCCAGAGTAATACTCGCTTGTTGTCAAGGTTCCAAGCTACCTATGCCTGTTACAGACTCAATATTGACTCATAACTCATCATTCCTAGCATTACTTATTACAATTCCCCGTAGGGCGTGGAATCTGGGAACAAAAGAAAATGATAAGAAGTAGAAGTAGAGTTTAAAAAATCTGTTGAACTGATGACATCTGATGGTACAAGTGTCTTTTGGTTCATTCTTGGGCATGTAGTCTTCACATAATCATCAGGTGCCACTCTAGTGTCAACATGACGATTGTCTCCCTCTTAATGCTACCCTCTCTACAAAAAGTCATTGAATTCATTTGATTCATATTTGATTCCATTGTCGGTCCTCAATATTTTGATCTTCTTTCCTGTTTGATTTTCCACCAAGGATTTGAAAGAACAAAACCATTTGAACACTTCATCCTTCTTCTTTAAGAAATAGATCCATGTTTTGCATGAGAAATCATCCACAAATATTGCATAATATAAGTATCCTCCCAACAATGTTACCAGATAGGTCAGAATGGACCAATTGAAGAATATTTGATGTTTGTCTTTCACTAGAAGGGAATGGTCCCCTTGTAAGTTTTCCAGCTGCACATCCATGACAAACACCTTCATGATTCATGTTGAACTCAGGCATAACTGTGACCATCTTCCTTACCCCAGGTAAGGCTTTCTAATGTAAGTGGCAAATCTCTAGTGCCATAGCTCAGATTGAAGTGAAGTATTGCTTGCCAAAGCTCCTAAAGGACCTCCACAAACTTGATAGAGACCATCAACCCTAAATCCAAGAGTAAATGCATCTTTAGGGTTTCTTTGCCAAATACGTACCTTTCCATCAGTGAATTTTTCCTTGAAGCCTTTAGAGTTATTCCATCGCAGAAATGTACACCAGGTTCTTCTTCAAATCGGGCATATACAATACTTCTTGTAGATGAATGGTTTGACCTTGATTCAAGTGAAGAGTGATAGTACCTATCCCTTTCACAGGGTAGGTGGCATTATCTGCAAGTATGATCTCCAAATTAGTCTTCTTTTCAACGAAATTTGAGAGGGCCTCCTTGTACCCAGTGAAATGCCTTGAGGCTCCACTATCAATCAACCAATGATCCAAAGTTTCCAGAGGAGAGGCAGTAGATAGAGCGGAAATAAGATAAAACTCATTTTGTTTTTCTACAACATTACTTACTTTCATCATACTTGGTATTTCTCGTCCTTTTGGGAGGTCGACCATTTCCATTTTGAGCAGTGGGAGAATTCCTCATTCCCTTGTTGTTGAACCTGTTGTTCCTTTGATTGTCATTGCCTTTGAAATTGTTGTTGTTGTTGTCGTCATCATCCCTTGGATGATTCTTCTTGGGAGGACACTCCCTAGCATAGTGGTCGAACTTGTTGCAATTGTAGCATCTTCCTTTTCTTCCTTCTTTAAATCCCTTTTTGAATCCTTGAACTTGTCTCCTTGGACCAACATTATTTTTTCTCTTTGCATGAGTGGAGAAAGCAGTAGGTTCATTTCCATTTGAGGGCTTGTCTCTCTCCATCATCTTTGTCTCCTCTTGAGTGCATCAAGCCAATAAATCATCGCAATCAAGTATCCTGTCATTGTTGAGAATGGTGGTGTTAAACACATCCCATGATCTTGGATGACCTCCGAGTGCAATAAGAGTGAGCTCCCTGTCAACAATAACTTCTCCAATAGATAGTTGGTCATTTTTGATTTGTGTTATTCTCATGAAGTAGGATTGGATAGAATCCCCTTTATCCATCTTGATGTCCTTCAACTTGTTCTTGAGAAAGAGGATTTGATTTTCATTGTTCACTTTGAACATCCCAACCAGCGTATCATACATCTTAGATGTTCCCAAATTAGAAGTATAGGCATTCAAATGCTTTTGAATGGAGTCTATGAAAATTTTCTTAGCTTTGATCTCACCTTTCTTATACTTTGTCTTTGCAGCAATAGGTGCATTTTGTTAATTTTGGGCAACTAGGTCCAAACTCCATGTTGCACTGCTCATATGACGATGTCATATTTTTGTTGGATTCCTCTTTCAGAGAGGTGCAAGATTGATCTAAATATCATCTTGATCGGATGAGTAGAACATTTATTTTGAATTTATTTTCCACATGTGCAAGGTCGGCCAAATTTGTAATGTAGGCTCACATGCCTAATAGATGTGTCACACACCCTCATTGATGGATATAAATTGGAGAGACTTGGAGGTGATTTCATCATCAACTCATCACACATTCTCTCATTGTGATCTGATTGGTTCGATAGCCTTTGGAAGCCTTTTTCCCCTCACATGTGTGGAGCGAAGCTACTGTTTTCTGCGGATTTGTCTAGGGCTTTTCGCTGCAACGTTGATTAGCGTTGACCGTGGTCAACACTTGGTCGTTTGACCTCCAACTTCTGCCAAAAATCCGATTTTAGGAGGCCGTACAGCTGGGCACTAATATCAAGGAATTCCGGGCTATTTGATCAAAGCCCTAATTTGTTGCGTTGACTTTTCTGCTGCTGCCTACATTGACTTTTTTGTGCTGTCTTTGGGTTGACTAGTGTTGACTTGTGATGAGTTGTCTTTGAGGGCTGTGGGTGTGACACATGGAAGATTGGCTAACCGGGAAAGACTTTGCTAATTGAAGCATCCTGTTGATTGTCATTGGACCTAAATTATCTGTCTCATTTTGTTCTTGGCTATCTTCCATTGTGCATTTTGGTTTATGTTCTATCTACAATTGCCTAACTAATATTGCAACATAAAGAAGTTTTGTAATAAGTGATTGTTATATCATAGAACATCATATTTTAACATTGTGGAGACATCATTTTTGGATTGAAAGAAGGCATTTTATTGGATATATTGTGAGTATTTTGTTGAATATCTTTTATGGTTTTGCATGTAACAGGATATTGCTAGGGCTTCTATTTTCCTTGTCAAAATTCATATTTTTATATGAAATTCTTGGTAATTATTGCATGCCTTATCTTGTATCCTTGAACTCCCTAGAAATCCTCATACAAAGCCTTTTTCTAGTGAATTCCCCCCTCATAAAATGATAGCTAGAGTTAGGAAGTGAAAACTAGGGTTTTACCATTTACTCCCTACAAAGATTGGATATTTCTGTGGTTAAAGTTTCCAAGACTCCATTGCCCAAATAGGGAGAGGCACTATAAAAAATCTCGAAACTAGGGCTTGAATATGGGAATGTTGGAGTTGATTTGACATTCTCCCACCTTCCTTGATCTCACAACCTCAAAATATAGCATATTGCATGATGAAAAGTGCCTCATTAGGGTTGGAGTCATCAACCCTAGGTAATTAAGGCCTTATAAAACCCTAATTCTATACAAGGTTTCAACTTAGGGCTATTTGAAGGTTTATCACTCCATTGGTTGATCATATATTTTAAAGCAAACCTTTTCCCGTTGTTTGTATGCCTAGATGCATAATATTGATCTGTATCTTGAAACCCTAGGGTTCAAGCCCTATTTCCTAGGCTTCTTCACAGGTACGCTAATAATTATTACAAAGAATTGTGCCTAGTTCCAAGACTCCTAAAGATCACACTGATCAAGACTCCTAAAGGTCACCTTGATATTATCAATCTCACATACCTTTAGGTGATCTATACTGGGAAGCCTACTGTGTGGTGAAATTCCATTAAAGAGTAGAAGGTGGAGTGCTAAGGTGATAGTGCCATCAACCTCACTACTATGACTTAATCTGGATCTTGCATTGTGAGGCCTCTCTCATGACTTGCTAGATTTTGAGGCAACATGCACCAAATCTTAAATTTACTTGGGTTGATTCTTGAAGATATTGATTTGGTTGATCCTACTTTGTATAAGTAGTTGACGAGATCCTTGATTTATGTCGTAAATACTAGACTGGATATTTGCTATGCAATGAATACATTGAGCTTGTGTTGGAGCCTCGTCAGTCTCATTATAAAGTTGTGAAACATGTGTTAGTTTTTGTAGCATCGGATGTGTTCTAGCCTCGAGATTTGGCAGAGAGGTTAGGACACATGCGTTCTACAAAACCTAGAAATTGTTTGTGGAAATTCCATCTAGAGACGACTTAATTAAAATAATTAATCATTTTTTTAATATTTACTAAGTCTAAACTTAGGAAATATGATTAATTAAAAGGTATTAATTAAGTCAGATGTGAATCTTCTAGAAAAAGACACGGATTGAGTTCTATTTAATCTTAGCCATTGATTAAGTTTTAATCATGGGCGTTGATGTCTCAACGAGAGATTATAAGAAGAAACTTGATGGGGCTTGGAGAACACACTTGGAGAGATCAAATTCACTGGTAGATCGATTTCCAGAGTAGCAATGTTGAGTTGTCGGAGAGAGAGCTAGTGAGATCGTTGCAGTGATAGAGGGGCAAGGATAGTAAGGCCGGAGGAAGATTTTATAGATTCGGTGAGTGCACAATAGAGAGGGAGTGAGTGCAATAGAGAGGCAGCGCAGAGGGCACGCAGAGGTAGCGCAATGCTTCAGAGGAGATCCACATTTTTGCTGGGAAGCAGAGTTGATTTAGTGCTAGAAGCCGGAGAGAGTTTCCGGAGGCCAGGAGATTCTAGTTTCCAGACAACGACTGATCAGTTAGCGAGAGGGAAGTTGTTCCTAGCTGTAGGGACGCATTACTGCATAGGCTAACGCAACGACTGTGCAGAGGCAGCGCAAAGCAACTCTACTTGAGCCAAGGTCAGTGCCAGATCACCAGTGGGAGTGAGATTTTCCTCACTAGAATTGTCATCATATTTTTCTTTGCATGGTTTGCTAGATCTTAAAGAAACCATAGATTTGTACTCCAATTTACTACTGCATAATAAACAAACCCTCAACTGCTACATCAATTTCCTGCATTGGGTTTTTCCGAGGACTTAGTCCAAAAATAACAATGTTATTTGTGTGTGTGTGTGCATCTATCTTTCTAGTGTTATTTTAATTCCGCAGTATTTTATTTGTGAAGGCTGCAACGTATTAGTTTCGATATTTATCGTAGAACACAGTAAATAATTTGTTCAGTTATCTAACAAATAGAAGAAACTTAATCAGTTGCTGCTGTAGGATTCAAACTTGTGGAATTTTGACATGGTATCAAAGCGTAGGAGAAGCAGGAAGAGCTCAGTTGCAGACGGAAAGAGGGAGCTTCGAAGCACTGCGTGAGCAGCTGCTTGAAACCCCAAGAGGCTGCACAGTCCATTGGCCAGGAGGGCAAATTTTCGAGGAAAAGTTATTTCTCTGAGTGAGTTGACAGAGAATAAAATTTCCATATTGAAGATTGTCAGAGGCAGAGGGAGCAACAACATTTTTCTTGCAGAGTAGATCTTTAGTTGGGACGAAGTTATTTTGCAGCAGTTTGTTGGTGCAGAAAAATGTCAAGAGGAAGGAAGAGCACACATTGAGGGAATTCTTTTTTCAGGGAATTTCTAGTCTAGAATTTTGTTAATTTAGGACAACTAGGTCCAAACTCCATGTTGTGATGCTCAGATGAAGATGCCAATATTTATATTGGATTCCTCTTTCGGAGAGGTGCAAGATCGATCTAAAGATCATCTTGATCTGATGAGCAGAACATTTATTTTGAATTTATTCAAAATATGTGCAGGTCGGCCTAAAGGTTTTGTGCCCCAGCAGTTGTGTCACACATCCTCATTAATGGATATAAATTGGTCAATGTTGGAGGACATTTTCACTCATCTCATCCTCATACATTTTCTCTCCTCATCTGATTGGTTAGATGACCTTTGAGGCTCTTCTCTCCACACATGGGAAAATTTCAGTAGCAGCACATTTCTGTGTTCGGCCTAGGGTTTCTGCAGCAGCATTGACTTTGGTCAACGCAAGGTCAAACGAACTTGAAACTCTCCCAGAATTTTGATTTTCCAAATCCACATTTTTTGGCACTATTCCCAAGGCTAGATGTTGACTTTGACTTGGCTGCGTTGACCTAGCTGCTGTTGCTGTTTGCGTTGACTGACAAAGTTGACTTTTGGGTAGACCGTTTTGGATGTCTTGAGGGTTGTGACACTACTGGTTGGCTGACCATATTGAGACTTTGCTGGTTGAAGCATCCCGCTGATCGCCATAACACACCAACACACTTATATATTTCTGGCTTGTCTTTTACCGATCTACTGGTATGTTCTATCAGCGTTTTACTTTATTGTTTATGTGATTGCGGACTGATATTGGGATGAAAAGTAAAGTTGCATTAAGCATAGAACATCTACACAAATTTACATGGTATCAGAGCTGAGGTGAAGACAAAGCCCTAGTTTGTAGCAATCACCAAAGAAGAGCATGGGTTCCTCAAACTACAATGGCTTTAAGGCGGATGACAAATTCATTGGGAAGGATGACTTCCATGCTTGGAAGATGACATTGGATCTTAACTTGGAAGACCAAGATGTCATGGACTATGTGTAGGGTAAAATCCAAGAGCCTCCATCCGCTGCAACTGCTGCTGCCAAAACAAAGTACAAGAAAGGGGAAATGAAAGCAAAGCTGATGATCAGGGACTCAATTCATGAGAGTCTGGTTGCCTACATCTCTGAGCTGGGCACATCCAAGGAGATGTATGATAAGTTGGTCCACATGTTCAAGGCCAACAATGCGAATCAAGTCCTATTTTTCAAGAATCAATTGAAGAATCTGAAGAAAGGCAGGGATGAATTTGTTCAATCATATTTTTTGAAGCTGACCGAAATCAGGAATAATCTTCTGGCTATTGGGGAGACAATAGTTGATCGAGAGATGGTACTCACTGCACTTGGAGGCCTCTCATCCGAATGGCATGTGTTCAACACTACCATTCTCAATAACAATGTGATACCGGACTTTGGCGAAGTACTATCGAGATGCGTACAAGAAGAGACAAGGATGAAGGAATATGAAAATGAAGGAAATGTTGCCTTCGTTGCTGATACTAAGAAGAAGAACTTTGGTGGTCCAAGGAATAAAGGAAGAGCAGGGGCCCAAAGGAAAGAAGGGAAAGTGTTACACTTGTCACTGTAGAAATTTCTGAATCTTATATCTTATGCAGAAATTGTTACTGTTAATTCGGTTAAGCTCCTCCTACTTAGATAAGTTATCAACTGAATAAATTCAAGTTAACATCGAAGCAAAACACATAATAGATCTCTATTAATTCAGATCTAGAATAAGCACATGCACACATTGTCAAAGTGACACAGTTATTTCTAGACAAATAGTCCCCAGAAAAACCCAAGGTGGGAAAACCAGACTCTGGCTGCTGGAGGGTTCTATTATTAATAATATTTATGAATACACAAAATTGGGTTCCAGATCTGGAAAACTCGACAGAGATAACACTAGATCTACAGCTCTCTCGCTGATCTAGGGCCAAAATAATGACTGATCTACAAACGGCATTTATAGAACTCAGCCAAGATTAGGGCCTAGAAACCCCAATGCTGTCCCTGAAATGCACTGCGTCAGCCTATGAAGCCCCTGAAAGCCTCTTCGTCAGCCTTGGATGGCCTCCAAACCCTCAATGCTACTTTGGAAGGGACTGTGTTACTCCGGAATGGGTGACGCAGTCACTACGCTACCCCTAAGGGTCTCTACGTAACCCCTGAAGGGTTTCCTGAAAATTACGCTGTCCATACTGCTGCTATTGTTGCCTTCCTCTGCGTTGTCCTTGAGTTGATCTCTGCCTCTTGTGTATTCTAGACCCTGGGATCAGATCATCCCCTTGGTCTAAATTCCCCTCTCTGTAGCTAAAACACTTTTGAGTATTCTTAGCAACCCCGCCCTAGAATCTCAGCTTAGCTTCAGTGCTTTGCCTCTGCGTGTTTACAAATGAACCCAAGCCTTTCCTTTATACTTTTCTCGTTGACAAATCAATGACCATGATCAAATTTTGAATCAATGGCTAAGATTAAAAGAAAGCTCGATCCGTGTGACTTAAGACAATTTCATCACATGTTTAATTAAATTCACTTTAATTATTTAGGTTCCCTAAGTTTTAACTTAGGAAATACACTTAAAATAATTAATTAATTTAATATCTCCTAAACTAGATGAAATTTCCCAAATCCATTTTTGGGTCTTGTAGATCAGGTGAACTCTAATCCCTCCGCAAAGTTTGGGAGCTAGAGCACAACTGATGCTACCCCAAATAAACAAAATCTCAACACTCCCTCTTAGCATCAAGGGTGTGCTCTAGCAATACATCACACTTATGCATTACATGATTTTGGGCACTAGTTTTGTGCTACTGAAGCTTGGCCTCCTGCCACTCAACTCTGCACTGCTGCTACCATTCTGTATTGCTGCCCATGACTTTGCCACTGCCACTACAACCACTGTACTGCAACTCCCTCTCAATATGCTGCGTCTGTGCTACTCATGGCACTGCAACTGCTGATCTGCTGCACTGCAACTTTAGTTGTTGAGCGAAACAACTGAATCTTCTGCCCAATCTTTGACAAACAAGTCAAATGGGCTGCATCCTTATCACTGAAGCTCCATAGGCTACAGATATGTGTTGACATCTAAAGAATGATGCAGAGCTACAACTTTGCCTGCGTAATCAGACTCCCTCTGCACTACTGAAGTCACATCAACCCCTTGTGCTGAAATCTATCACGTTGCTACTACACTGCGCTGTCTCTCTAAAGCTCTCTGCGCTGCTACAGCTCTGCACTGCGTAAGCAGCATTGCACTGCGTTGCTGAAGTCACATCAGCTTCTGTGCTTCTACTGCTTCTACGCTACTGGTGCTTTGCTCTGCGCTGCTCCTCCTAGTCTTCAGATCTGCCTCTGCTTCTGCTTCATCTGTGATCTATGCACCCACTGCTCCACTTGTCCCGTTACTGTCTTAAGGCTGTCGTAGCTCACTTGTGATCTAAGAGATGAGCTGCTCAAGGATCCCGCCTCTCTTCCATGTAGCTCCTCTACATGTCTATGTCACCCCACCTCTGTGGTTCATGAGCACTCATGGCTGTATCATCCCCTGACCCATCATCTGCCACAGCTGCTTTGGAAGAAGATGCTTCCTTGTCCTTTTTCTTTTCTGGACAACGGCTGGCAAAATGTACCATTTCACCACACTGGAAGCACTTGATCTTTGAAAGATCCTTTTTCTTCTTCAGCTGCTTCTTCGATGCCAAGGCTGCATCTTCCTCATCTTCCTTCTTTACTTTGCTCAACGCAGGGTTGTGCTGCCTCTTCGTGAATCTGCGTAGTTCTTGCCGCAGGATTGACTGCAAGCTGTCCCAATTTGGGAGGTTCGCTCTGCCCAAGATACTTTGGACAAAGGTTTCCCACTCATCCGTGACTGCATTGAGGGCAGTCCTGACTATCACTACATCATCTAGGTTGCACTTGTTGCAGTCAGTTGATCCCTAATTGCCTGCAGTCTGAAGAGGAAGTGTTCCATGTCTTCTCCTTTGGTCATCATGAATGACCTCATTTGGGTCTCCAACAACATTTTCCTTTGGACTGATTTGCCCTCATACAGGGAAGTCAAGGCCTTCCACATTTTGTTCGGTGTCTTCTTCTTAGCTATGTGTGGTACAATATGGTCCTTGATATTGTCCATTATCAACCGCTTAGCATGCCAACCAGCGTCCTTATGCTTTCGTAGGAAATCCGCATCTGTCAGTGTGGCCAAAGTCTGCTCTTAGATTGTACGCCTGAAGGACAATCCGGATCCTTGCTTTCCAAACCGAAAAGTTTGAGAGGCCCTCTAGCCTATCCTGATCACGTAGTCCATGAGGAGCCATCTGCTCAGAATGTGTTGGAATTTCCATTTCTCTTTGTTAGAGAAATGGATCTAAGGCCCTTGGTGAAACATGCACCTTTTGCTCCCTCTGACAACTGATTTCCCTCCTTGGAAATCTACCAAATCAACTATGATTCAGCTTCTTCTTTGATCCTCTGATCAAACTGCAAGTTTCCTTTTGCAAGAAACTTTTTGAGAAGCTGATCAACTCCCAATCTTGTCACTTGTGCTAAGGCTAAAAATCTGAAATCTTCAGAGTTTTAACCCTACCGGCTCTTCTGAATTTCTGCAACTTTTCTACAGACTTTTCTGGATCTGATAGATTTAGATCTGAATCACACTAGCTGGCTTCAGACCCAACCAACGATGTTTTTGAGCTGCCTTTGTGCAGTAATTACATGGGCTTGCTAGGACACAACGTTGGACAGCGTCACCCTTCCTTTTGCGTGAATCTGCTCCTGAAAATTGCGCTGTCCCTTCAGATCTGTGTTTCTGCTGCTTTTCCAACTGCTTCTTGCAGCTAGAACCTTCAGTCCCTTTAGCTGGTGACCCTCCTAGATCTGCAATTGCTTTGATACCATGTAGAATTTCTGAATCTTATGTAGAAATTATTTCTGTTAATCCGGTTAAGCTCCTCCTACTTAGATAAGTTATCAACTGAATAAATTCAAGTTAACATCGAAGCAAAACACATAACAGATCTCTACCAATTCAGATCTAGAATAAGCACATGCACACATTGACAAAGTGACACAGTTATTTCTGGACAAATAGTCCCTGGAAAAACCCAAGGTGGGAAAGCTGGTCTCTAGCTGCAGGAGGGTTCTATTATTAAGAATATTTCTGAATACACAAATGTGGGTTCCAAATCTAGAAAACCCGACAGAGATAACATTAGATCTACAACTCTCTGGCTGATCTAGGGCCAAAATAATGATTGATCCACACCCATGTGATTTACAGAACTCAGCCAAGATTAGGGCCTAGAAACCCCAACGCTGTCCCTGAAAGCCTCTGCGTCAGCCTTGGATGGCCTCCAAACCCTTAGTGCTACTTTGGAAGGGCCTGCGTTACCCTAGAATGGGTGACGCAGTCACTATGCTGCCCCTAAGGGTCTCTGCGTAACCCCTGAAGGATTTCTAGAAAATTACGCTATCCTTGCTGCTGCCTTCCTCTGCGCTGTCCTTGAGCTGATCTCTGCCTCTTGTGTATTCTAGACCCTGGGATCAAATCATCCCCTTGGTCTAAATTCCCCTTTCTGCAGCTGAAACACTTTTGAGTATTCTAAGCAACCTTGCCCTAGAATCTCCGCTTAGCTTCAGTGCTCTACCTTTGTGTGTTTACAAATGACCCCAAGCCTTTCCTTTATACTTTTCTCGTTGACAAATCAATGAGCATGATCAAATCTTGAATCAATGGCTAAGATTAAAAAAAAGCTTGATCCGTGTGACTTAAGACAATTTCATCACATGTTTTATTAAATTCACTTTAATTATTTAAGTTCCCTAAGTTTCAACTGAGGAAATACACTTAAAATAATTAATTAATTTAATATCTCCTAAACCAATTGAAATTTCCCAAATCCATTTCTGGGTCTTATAGATCAGGTGAACTCTAGTCCCTCCACAAAGTTTGGGAGCTAGAGCACAATTGATGCTACCCCAAATACACAAAATCTCAACAGTCACAAGCCAGGTCACAATGCTAGAGAATGCCCTTTCAAGAAGGATTCTCCCGATGATGATGACAACAACAACCAGAGGAATGGCAGTCAAAGGAACAACAGGTTCAAGGGGAGAGGAAGGCTCCCTCTGGCGGAAATGTCAACCTTTCAAAAGGTTGATAAATTCCAGGTATGAGGAATCAAATGTTGTTGATAAAAGAAATGAATTCATTCTTGTATCTGCCCTCTCTGCTGCATCTCCACCCGACACTATGGATGTCTAGTTGATAGATAGTGGTGCCTCAAGGCACATCACTGGGTTCAAAGAAGCACTTTCTGACATGGTTGAGAAGGATACTAATCTGGAAATTATGCTTGGAGATAATGCCACATATCCCGTGAAAGGGACAAGGACTGTGACCCTCCACTTGTCTCTAGGTCAAGTCCTCCGCTTGCAGGATGTACTCTTTGTAACTGATTTGAAGAAGAACCTTGTGTCTATTTCAGCCATGGAAGACAAAGGTTTCAATGTGGCATTCATTGATGGGAAGGTGCGCATCTGGAAGAAGAGTTTTAAGGAAGCTATCACGATTGGTTTTAGAGTTGATATACTCTACCAGGTTGGAGGAAGTCCACTGGGAGCGATGACGTGTCATACTATCCGACAGATTGAACTATGGCACCAGAGGTTTGGACACCTTCACTACAAGGCCCTTCCCGAAGTAAGGAAGGCAGTCACTACGTTGCCCCTAAGGGTCTTTGCATAACCCCTGAAGGGTTTCCTGAAAATCACGCTGTCCTTGCTGCTGCTGCTACTGCCGTCTGCTACTACTACTACTGCCTTCCTATGCGCTGTCTTTCCTGATCTCTTCTCTGCTTCTTGTGTATTCTAGACCCCAGGATCAGATCATCCCCTTGGTCTAAATTCCCCTCTTTGCAACTAAAGCACTTGAGAATTCTTAGCAACCCCGCCCTAGAATCTCAGCTTAGCTTCAGTGCTCTGCCTTTGTGTCTCTTACAAATGACCCCAAGCCTTTCCTTTATACTTTTCTTGTTGACAAATCAACGGCCAAGATTAAATCTTTAATCAATGGTTAAGATTAAAAGAAAGCTTGATCCGTGTGACTTAAGACAATTTCATCACATGTTTAATTAAATTCACTTTAATTATTTTATTTTCCTAAGTTTTAACTTAGGAAATACATTGAAATAATTAATTAATTTAATATCTCCTAAACCAGATGAAATTTCCCAGATCCATTTCTGGGTTTTCTAGATTAGGTGAACTCTAGTCCTTCCTCAAAATTTGGGACCTAGAGCACAACTGATGCTACCCCAAATACACAAAATCTCAACACTCCCTCTTAGCATCAAGGGTGTGCTCTGGCAATACATCACACTTATGCATTACATGATTTTGGGCACTGGTTCTGTGCTGTTGAAGCTTGGCCTCCTGCCACTCAACTCTGCACTGCTGCTGCCATTCTGTACTGCTGCCCATGACTCTGCCACTGCCACTGCAAACACTGTACTGTAGCTCCCTCTCAATATGCCGCATCTGTGCTGCTCATAGCACTGCCACTGCTGATCTGCTGCGCTGCAACTTCAGTTATTGAGAGAAACAACTGAATCTCATGCTCAATCTTTGACAGACAAGTCAAATGGGCTGCATCCTCGTCATTGAAGCTCCATAGGCTACACATCTGTGCTGGCATCTAAGGAACGATGCACAGCTACAGGTCTGCTTGCGTAATCAGACTCCCTCTGCACGACTGAAGTCACATCAGCGCCTTGTGCTGAAATCTATCACGCTGCTGCTGCACTGCGCTATCCCTCTGAAGCTCTTTGTGCTGTTGTAGCTCTTGTAAGCAGTACTGCTCTGCGCTGCTGAAGTCACATTAGCCTCTGCACTGCTACTGCTTCTACGCTGTTGCTGCTATGCTTTGCGCTGCTCCTCCCAGCCTCCAGATCTGCCTTTACCTCTGCCTCATTTGTGATCTGTGCACCCACTGCTCCACTTGTCCTGCTACTGTCTTAAGGCTGCCATAGCTCGCTTGTTGATCCAAGAGATGAGCTGCTCAAGGATCCTACCTTACATTCTGTAGATCCTCTACAGATCCATGTCGCCCCACTTTCGTGGTTCATAAGCGCTCATGGCTACATCATCTCTGGACCTATCATCTGCCACCACTGCTTTGGAAGAAGATGCTTCCTTTTCCTTCTTTTCTGGACAATGGTTGGCAAAATGTCCCATTTCGCCACACTGGAAGCACTTGATCTTAGAAAGATCCTTCTTCTTCTTTGGCTTCTTCTTTGATGCCAAGGCTGCATCTTCGTCCTCTTCCGTCTTAACCTTGCTCAACGCAGGGCTGTGCTGCTTCTTGGTGAACCTTCGTAGTTCTTCTTGCCGCAGGATCGACCACAAGCTGTCCCAATCTGGGAGGTCCGCTCTGCCCAAGCTACTTTGGACAAAGGTTTCCCACTCATCCGTGACTGCATTCAGGGCAGTCCTGACTATCACTGCATCATCTATGGTTGCACGCGTTGTAGTCAGCTGATCCCTGATTGACTGCAGTCTGAAGAGGAAATGCTCGATGTCTTCTCCCTTGGTCATCATGAATGACCTCATTTGGGCATCCAACAACATCTTTCTTTGGACAGACTTTCCCTCTTATAGGGAAGTCAAGGCCTTCCACATCTCATTAACTGTCCTCTTCTCAACTATGTGTGGTACAATATGGTCCTTGATAATGTCCATTATCAACCGCTTAGCATGCCCAACAGCTTCTCTATGCTTCCGTAGGAGATCCGCATCTGTCGGTGTGGCTAGGGTCTGCTCTGCATGGTCTCTTAGACTGTATGCCTCAAGGACAATCAGGATCCTTGCTTTCCACACCGAAAAGTTTGAGAGGCCCTCTAGCCTATCCTGATCACACAGTCCATGAGGAGCCATCTGCTCAGAATGTGTTGGAGCTCCTCTTCTCTATGCTAGAGATCTTGGATCTAGGGTCCTTTTCGAACTAGGAATCCTCCGCTCCCTCTGACACTTGATTTCCCTCTTTGGAAATCTACCAAATCAACTATGATTCAGCTTCTTCTTTGATCCTCTGACCAAATTGCAAGTTTTCTTTGGCATGAAACTCTCTGAGAAGCTGATCTCTTCCCAAACTTTGTCACTTGTGATAAGGTTAAAAATCTGAAAACTTCAGAAGTTTAACCCCACCAGCGCTTCTGAATTTCTGCAACTTTTCTGCAGAAATTGTCTGGATCTGACAGATTCATATCTGAATCACACTGGCTGGCTTCAGACCCAACCAACGCTGTTTCTGAGCTGCCTCTGCGTAGTAATTGCGTGGGCTTGCTAGGACACAGCGTTGGACAACGTCACCCTTCCCTTTGCGTGAATCTCCTCCTGAAAACTGCATTGTCCCTTCAGATCTGATTTTCTGCTGCCTTTCCAGCTGCTTTCTGCAGCTAGATCCTTCAGATGCTTCAGCTGGTGACGCTTCTAGATCTGCAATTGCTCTCATACCATGTAGAAATTTCTGAATCTTAATTCTTATGTGGAAATTATTTCTGTTAATCCAGTTAAGCTTCTCCTACTTATACAAGTTATCAATTGAATAAATTCAAGTTAACATCAAAGCAAAACACATAACAGATCTCTACCAACTCAGATCTAGAATAAGCACATGCACACATAGAAAAAGTGACAGTTATTTCTGGACAAACTGTCCCTGGAAAAACCCAATGTGGGAAAGCCGGTCTTTGGCTGCTGGAGGGCTCTATTATTAAGACTATTTCTGAATACACAACTCTGGGTTCCAGATTTGGAAAACCCTACAGAGAAAACTCTAGATCTGCAACACCTGGCTGATCTAAGACCAAAAATACTGACTAATCCACACTCTCAAACGAGATTTACAGAACTCAGCCAGATCTAGGCCTAGAAACCCCAGATCTGCCCCTGAAAGACACTGCGTTAGCCTCTAAAGGCCTCCAAATGCTCAATGCCGGCACTGGAAGGGACTGTGTTACCCCAGACTAGGTGACGCAGTCACTACGCTGCCCCTAAGGGTCTCTGCGTAACCCATGAAGGGTTTCCAGAAAATCACCCTGTCCTTGCTGCTACTGCTGCTGTTGCTGCCGCCGTCTGTTGCTGCTGCTGCTACCTTCCTTTCCGTTGTCTTTCCTGATCTCTTCTCTGCTTCTTGTGTATTCTAGACCCTGGGATCAGATCATCCCCTTGGTCTAAATTCCCCTCTCTGCAACTGAAACACTTGAGAATTCTTAGCAACCCCGCCCTAGAATCTCAGCTTAGCTTTAGTGCTCTGCCTCTGTGTCTCTTACAAATGACTCCAAGCCTTTCCTTTATACTTTTCTCATTGACAAATCAACAACCAAGATTAAATCTTTAATCAATGGCTAAGATTAAAAGAAAGCTTGATCCGTGTGACTTAAGACATTTTCACCACATGTTTAATTAAATTCACTTTAACTATTTTATTTTCCTAAGTTTTAACTTAGGAAATACATTAAAATAATTAATTAATTTAATATCTCCTAAACCAGATGAAATTTCCCAAATCCATTTATGGGTCTTGTAGATCAGGTGAACTCTAGTCCTTCCTCAAAATTTGGGACCTAGAGCACAACTGATGCTACCCCAAATACACAAAATCTCAACACAAGGTCTACCAAAGTTTCTGTGGGGAGACATTGCGAACACTGCTGTGTACATACAAAACCGATGGTCGCATTCCGCACTGGACTGTAAAACTCCTGAAGAGGTTTTCTCTGGTAAGAAAAGTGACGTGTCACATTTTAAAGTTTTTGGATATCTTGTTTATTTTCATGTACCGAAGGAGAAGAGGAGCAAGCTGGATGCTTTTGGAAAGAAGGGAATGTTTTTGGGCTATAGCGAAACTTCGAAGGCCTATAGAGTCTATGTGCTTGGTCAAAGGGAAGTGTAGATATGCCACGATGTTACCTTTGACGAAGATGCTTCCCTAAGGAAAGTAATCAATCTAAGGAAAGTAATCAATCTTCGGAGATCTGAGGAAGATCATGAAGCAAGGCCTGGAAATCAAGAAGAATCGAAGGATGAGACGATGCTCGATATTGAAGGACCGATGGACCCGATTGATCCACCTCCTTCAATAGGGAAGAGACCATCATGGCTCAGGGACACTCTCGAGGATGCCAAGGGACATATGGCCCTAAGGGGGGCATTCCGTGAAAGCAAGAAGCCGAATACTAAATAGATACCAACGGTATCTAGCAGCCATTAGTACTATCGTACAATCTGAGCCTGGATCTTTTGAGGAAGTCGTAAAGCATCAAGTTTGGAAGGATGCTATGCATGAAGAGTATGAGTCCATAATGAAGAATGATGTCTGGGATGTGGTTCCAAGACTGGAGGACAAAGCAGTTGTCACCTCGAAATGGCTCTACAAGATCAAGCATGGATCTGATGGTAGTGCTGAAAAGTTCAAGGCAAGATTAATTTCTCGTGGCTTCTCTCAAAAAGAAGGCGTAGACTATGATGACGTATTTGCATCTATGGCCCAATATACCACCATCCGATCTATCATAGCCCTTGTTGCTACGCAATGATGGAGTTTTCATCAGATGGATGTGAAGACCGCATTTCTGCATGGTGCGATAAAGGAAGAGGTGTATGTAGAGAAACCTCTGCGGTTTGAAGACCAGGATCGGGACACCCATGTCTGCAGGTTGAAGAAAGCCCTCTATGGGTTGCAACAAGCACCCAAAGCTTGGTACGAGAGGATTGATAACTACCTGATGAAGCTGGTCTTCACTCGTAGTAATGCTGATCCGAACCTTTACTACAAGGTTGATAGAGAAAAGCCTCTCATTCTAGTGCTGTATGTGGACGACCATTTCCTGATAGGTGTTGACCCTCTCATTCATCAGTGCAAGAGGGAGCTCGTTGTTGAGTTCGAGATGAAGGACCTAGGACTCATTGATATTGATATAAGGTAACACTTTATCCGGGATATGGTACAGCGAGGCGCCGTAAGGCTCGATCATATAGGAACTGATGAGCAGGTCGCGGATATTCTCACAAAGCCCTTAGGGAAGGTCAAGTTCCTAACCTTCCGTGAGAATCTTGGTATTGTGGAACGACCCTATTCTGAGGGTCCTATTGGACGATAAGCTTTGGGAGCTCTAGGGGGCTTTGGGGATAACTTCTCGGAGCTATAAGCAACCACAGGGCTAGGCTTGCCAAACCTTGTTGGTGTGCCTCTGCTCCACTGTTATGATGATTGAGTTGGTTCACCTCTCATTCTCTGTGCCCTGTATGCATCCTACCCATTGAGTTCAGGGCTGATGGGAAGTCCTCATTTGGCCAGTGAGGTGGGAAAAGCTAGAGACTAGTAGCAAAGATTGATGGACGCATCAGAGATTGCCGTACTCTCTATCTAGGATGGCACGGTCCAACCACTTGATCTGGGATCAAGTACAGTGAGGTTTCGGACCTCCAACTGACTTCGGGTTAGGGAAACCAACTTCGAGTTGGTATGAGACTCTTTGTTAGTCCTGTAGAGGTTTCAGACCTCTGGGCCGAATTTGTCAGCCGGAATGATGTCTTTGTGACTGACCCACTTCTGTTCTGAAATAAAGAAGCCAACAAAGCAAGTTACGGCGGGATGACGCACGATGTTTGGATCGCACAGGTGGATGGGGTTCTCTCTAGTTGAGAGGGAGTGTTAATTTTGGACAACTAGGTCCAAACTCCACGTTGTGATGCTCAGATGAAGATGCCAATATTTTTATTGAATTCCTCTTTCGGAGAGGTGCAAGATTGATCTAAAGATCGTCTTGATCTGATGAGCAGAACATTTATTTTGAATTTATTCAAAATATGTACAGGTCGGCCTTAAGGTTTTGTGCCCCAGCAGTTGTGTGACACACCCTCATTGATGGATATAAATTGGTCAACGTTGGAGGACATTTTCACTCGTCTCATCCTCACACATTTTCTCTCTCCTCATTTGATTGGTTCGATGACCTTTGAGGCTCTTCTCTCCACACATGGGAAAATTTCAGCAGCAGCACATTTTTGTTTTCGGCTGAGGGTTTCTGTAGCAGCGTTGACCAGTGTTGACTTTGGTCAATGCAAGGTCAAACAGACCTGAAACTCTCCCAGAATTCGATTTTCCAAATCCGCATTTTTTGGCACTATTCCCGAGGCTAGACATTGACTTTGACTTGGTTGCATCGATGTAGCTGCTGCTGCTGTTTGTGTTGACCATTGACTTTTGGGTTGACCGTTTTAGCTATCCTAGAGGGTTGTGTGACACTACTGGTTGGCTGACCATATTGAGACTTTGCTGGTTGAAGCATCCTGCTGATCGTCGTAATGCACCAACACACTTATATATTTCTGGCTTGTCTTCTGCCGATCTACTGACATGTTCTATCAACATTTTACTTTATTTTTTATGTGATTGCTGATTGATATTGGGATAAAAATTAAAGTTGCATCAAGCATAGAATATCTACAAAAAATTACAAATTTTGATTTCTCACTGCAGAGTAGCAGTAGTTGTGAGCAGATTTGCCCGCTCTAGCATGGAGTGCATAGAGCCTAACAACAACTGTGTAGAGGAGAAGAGGAAGAATTCGACATTTTTGAGGAGATGGCATCAATAAGGTTGAGAGATTAGGATCGGTTGGACGGTTCATCCAACTATGTCATCTGGAAGGCCATGATTTCCTCATTTCTAGATGAATACGATCTCAAGGCCTTTATCAGTAACGTGGTAGTTGTACCCACGGACCCAAATCAACTAAAAGTGTACAAAAAGGAGATGGCAAAGGCAAAGAGACTGATTCTCGATGGAGTTCGAGATCACGTAGTATCACACATAGCTGGCAATGACACTGCTAAGTGGATTTGCGAAGCTCTTGCCATGTTGTACCAGGGATCTTCCGAGCAACGGAAGATGTATTTGGAGGAGAAGTTGAGGTGTACCGGGATGCAGAAAGAGGAGTGTATAGACCCCTTCCTTACTAGACTTTAGGATGTCTGTGATCGACTGTCTGTAGCGCCCCAACCTACAGAATTGGTGTGGTTTTCCCTGAACAACGTGTCTGTGGAGTGGCAAGTGTTCATCCAGAGTATCCTGGGCAAAGAAAACTTGCCAGATTGGGACAAAATGTGGGCAGATCTGCAGCACGAGGAGATGATGCGAGACTTGGTGAAGAGCACCATCAGTGGTAGCAACAACAATGGGACGAAGGAAGTGAAGGAAGAGGATAATGCATCCCTCACATCAAAGGGGCAGCAGGAGCAGCGCAAAGGAAGAAGGACATTTCCAAGGTCAAGTGCTTCAGATGTGGTGAACTTGGTCACTACAACACCTAATGTCCTCTCAGAAATAAGGACAAAGAGGAGAAGCAAGATCAACATGCTGCATTTGCGAAGATTGATAGGTTGTTCTCCAGACTGGAGGAAGAGTTTGCCATGATCACTGATGTACCTCCAGGAGTGAGGTGGGGTGATTTGGTTTTGTAGCCCCAGAGAGCTACAGATAGGCAGGATCCTTGAGGAGTCCACCTCTTGGATCAATACCTTGCTACGGGAGCCCATTACAGCAGTAGCGGGATGGACTAGTGATAGTTGGTACAGTGAGGTGCCAGAGTGACAGATGCAGTAGCTAGTAGCAGTCAGAGGCTGAGCAACACAAAGCAGAGCTGGTAGCAGTGTAGGTAGCACAGTGCAGAGTCAGCAGCAACGCAGAGACAAGAAACAATCAGGACTCGGGTGACAGATGCATCCCACTGACCACAGTTGGTTCAGTGTCTTGGACAATTCTCAGTTGCAGACGCTGCAGTTGCAACAACAACAGATGAGAGGGAGTTGTAGATGTTGCAGTAGCAGCAACAACAGAGTTGCAGTGAAGATGCAATAGTTGGCAGCAGTTCAACAGGGTTAGCAGCAACACAGATGCAACACATATCAGTGTTGCGCAGTAGTTGGTGGGCAGGAGTAGCCAGACATCAGCAGCGCAACAAGAGATGGTGCAAAGGCAGTGTATTATAGTTGCAGTACTAGAACACTTTCCTCGCTAAGAGGGAGTGTTAGTTTTTGTAGCATCAAATGTGTTCTAGCTTCAAGATTTGGCAGAGAGATTAAGACACATGCATTCTCCAAAACCCAGAAATCCTTTCTAGAAATTCCATCTAGAGACGACTTAATTAAAATAATTAATCAAATTTTTAATATTTCCTAAGTCAAGGCCTAGGAAGTATTGATTAAGTAAGATGTGAATCTTCTAGAAAAAGACATGGAGCGAGTTCTAGTTAATCTTAGCCATCAATTAAATGTTAATCGTGGCCATTGATGTCTCAATGAGAGATTATAAGAAGAAAATTGATGGGGCTTGGAGAACACACTTGCAGAGATCGAACTCACTGGGAGATCGATTTCTAGAGTAGCAACGTTGAGTTGCTAGAGAGAGAGCTAGTGGGATCGTTGCAGTGAGAGGGGGGCAGGGATAGTAAGGTCGGAGGAAGGATTTCTAGATTCGGTGAGTGCACAACAAAGAGGTAGTGAGTGCCACAGAGAGGCAACACAGTGCTTCAGAGGAGATCCGCATTTTTGCTGGGAAGTATGTTGAGATTTTGGGGTGTTGGGGTAGCATTGAATCGGATGTGCTCTAGCTCCCAAAATTTGTGGAGGGACTAGAGTACATGAGATCTCCAAGACCCAGAAAGCGATTTAAGAAATTCCATCCTGTTTAAGAGATATTTAATTAATTAATCTTTTTAATTAAGGACCCTAGGTCCAACTTAGGAAAATTAAAAGATTAAATCTAATTAAATTAAACATGTGATGAAAATGTTCTAAGTCACATGGGTCAAGCATCTTCTAATCTTACCCATTGATTCAAGATTAGATCACAACCGTTGATGTTTCAACGAGAAAAGTATAAGAAGGGGGCTTGGGGTCAGTTGCAGAATACACACACATAGTCGTAGAGCACTGAGACTAAGTTGAAATTCTAAGGCATTGTTTGCTAAGAATTTCAAAAGTGTTTCAGCTGCAGCGAGGGGTAGTATTGGCGAAAGGGATGGTTTGATCCCAGGCCAAGAGTGCAACAAGAGACAGAAAAGCAACAGACTGAGTAGCGCAGAGGGAGCAACAACTACGCAGAGCGGCCACAACCCAGTAGGGGCAACACAGAGGCTTCATGGGCTACGCAGGGCTGACGCAGGCCTAGAAAGGCAGCGCAGGAGTAGCAGGAGGCCAACAAGGCTGACGCAGGCCCAACCAGGGTAGCGCAGGGGCAACGTAATCCAGTCTGGGGTGACGCAGGCCCTTCCTGAGGAGTGCAGGGGCTGACGCAGGCTAGCAGAGTTGATGTAGAGGGCTTCATAGCAACACTAGTGTTTTTGAAGACTGAAAAGGGTTGAGTTCTGTAAATCTCATTTGAGGGTGTGAATTAGTCAGTTTTTTTGTCTCTAGAACAGAGGTATAGCTGCAATATTTTATTTCTCTGTCGTGTTAACCAATTTGGCGCCCATATTTGTTGTACTTAGATTCTACTTAATAATAAAATCTTCAAGGAGCCAGAAGACGGGTTTTCCCGGATTGGGTTTTTCCGAGGACAGTTGTCTAGAAAATCCTTGTGTGTCACTTTGTCATTGTGCATGTATTCAGTTTAGATCTGTATGTGTAGGTTGTTAATGTATTTACGTCGATATTAATGTTGAAGATTTCACTTTAATAACTTAATGTAAGTAGGAGAAGTAAATGTGAAAATTAACAGTAGGGTTTTTGTTTGAGATACTCAGAAATTTTCACAAAGTAGAGTTGATTTAGTGCCTGAAGCTGAAGAGAGTTTCTGGAGGCCAAGAGAGTCCAGTTTGCAGACAACATCTGATCAGTTAGCGAGAGGGAAGTTGATCCTAGCTGTAGGGACACGATACTGCATAGGCTGACACAGTGACTTTGCAAAGGCATCGTAGAGCAACTCATCTTGAGCCAAGGTCAATGCCAGATCACTAGTGGGAGTGAGATTTTTCTCACTAGACTCTTTGTCAGATTTTTCTCTGTATGGTTTGCTAGATCTCAAGGAAACCATAGATTTGTACTCAAATTTACTACTGCATAATAAACAAACCCGTAGTTGTTGTACCGGTTTTCCTGCATTGGGTTTTACCAAGGACTTAATCCAAAAATAATAGTGTTATTTGTGTGTGTGTGCATCTATCTTTCCAACGTTATTTTTATTCCATAGTATTTTATTTGTGAAAGTTGTAGCATATTAGTTTCGTTATTTACGATAGAACACAATAAATATTTTGTTTAGTTATTTAACAAATAGAAGAAACTTAATCAATTACTGGAGTAGGATTCCAATTTATTGAATTTTCCCATCACATGTTCAGATGTTTGAAGGGCACTATCCATTATGGGTTGACTTATTTTGGAGATGGTGAGTTGTTGCTACTGGGGTTTGTAGATTCAAATTGCGCTAGACATGCTAATACTTGGAAGAGTATTTCTGGGTTTTGTTTAAGGTGGTGATCGCATATGATTTCTTGGTTTAGCACGAAGTAGGCAATAATTGCTCTCAGTTCATCTGAGGTAGAGCATATGGTAGCTTCATTTGCTTGTTGTGAAGCTATTTGGCTGTGCAAAGTTGTTTGGTCAATTGTTGTTTGCTGTGGTAGTTAGAGTTGCATCATAGCCTTTGAGATTCCTGTTAATTTTAGTTAAAAATGGTATGCTCTATGCTTAGCACAATTACTTCAATGTTCCTTTAGTAGCCCAATGACAATTTTCAATTTAGTTTTCCAATAACAATCACATTAACCATAAATCACATTTACAGTAACTCTAGATAGAACATAAAATAAAATGCAGAAGACAAGAGGACACTAGATTCGGCGGATGCCAGGGAAAAACCCCAATGTAGGGAAAACAATTTGATCAATTATTTTTATTATTATATCAAATGTTCAACAGAGAGAGATAGTACAATAGTCAAAGTTGACTTTCCAAATCAAAGTCAAAACAACCCTGTCAAATCTACTGTCAAACTCAGCCCTAATCAGAAAGTAAAAGGTGGTCAATGTAACAAAAAATCTTCCTTTTTGGAGCTCAGTCGTACTCAGTTAAACTCGGCCTGATAAAGTGGTCCAAATCAACCTAAAACAGTCCTGAAAACTACTTCAAACGTGGTCAACTCTGTGGTCAACCCTATTGTTAGCCCTGCAGTCAAAGTGCCATGAAATTCTCGGTTCCTGTGCCAAACTGTACGGCTTGCCAGAAACAAAATTTTCCCACAAAAATCACAGTAAAAGGATGAGTCAAAGTGTTCACTCAACGTTGGTCAAACTCCTACAACATTACTAAAATTTGAATCTACAATTTGCCCAAAAAATTTATCCTTCTATCGCACGTGTGTGAGAGAGAAGATATGCCCAATAGATGTACAAACCAATGAGAGAAGGAGAGAGAAGAAATGTGTGTGATGATGATGCCAAATGAGGTGAGAGGGCACTTCTATTTATACAAGTCGCCGAGAGTAAAGAGTCACGTCCATTGGGCTTCATGAGTCTACATGATGATAAGGCTAACTTGAACAATTTGCACATGCGTGGGCATAAATTCAAAAACACATTTCTGCTTGTCCCAAGGTGGAATTTGGCCCTAGTTGCCAATTTTAACACTCCCTCTCCATCCATCATCATCGATCATCATGCCATCCTGTCATCATGTAGTACATAGATATCTCTGTATCTCATCTCATCTGTGCTTTGCTTAACACTGATATAAATAATGAAGAAGAATCGATCGAGAGTGAGTCACAAGACCTTAAATGCCCCTTGGGGTCTCTGTGTAACCCTTGAGGGCTTCCTGTTGAAAATCACGCTGTCCTTGAGGGACTGCGCTATCCTTGCTGCTGCAGCTCCCCTGCTTCTCTGCGCTGTCTCTCTGACTATGTAGACTATGATCCTGCAATAGACTATGTAGATTATGATCCCGACATAGACTATGTAGCTCCTCTACATATCCATGTCGTCCCACCTTCGTGTTTCATGAGTGCTCATGGCTGCATCATCTTCCGACCCATCATCTTCCACAACAGCCTTGGAAGACGAAGCTTCCTTGTCCTTTTTATTCTGAGGACAATTGCTGGCAAAATGTCCCATTTCACCACACTGGAAGCACTTGATTTTTGACAGATCCTTCTTCTTCTTTCCCTGCTGTCTCTTTGATGCCAAGGCTGCATCTCCTTCATCTTCCTTCTTCACTTTGCTCAATCTAGAGCTGTGCTGCTTCTTGGTGAATCTGCAGAGTTCTTCTTGATGCAGAATTGACCACAAGCTATCCCAATCTGGGACGTCTGCTCTGCCCAAGATACTTTGGACAAAGGTTTCCCACTCATCTGTGACTGCATTGAGAGCAGTCTTGACTATCACATCATCTTCCACCTTAGCACCCGTTGCAGTCCACTGATCTCTAATCGACTGCAATCTGAAGAGGAAATGCTCCATGTCTTCTCCCTAAGGTCATCATGAATGACCTCATCTATGTCTCCAATAGCATCTTCCTTTGGATAGATTTTCCCTCATATAGGGAGATTAAGGCCTTCCACATCTCATTAGCTGTCTTTTTCTCAGCTAAGTGTGGTACAATATGGTCCTTAATTCCATCCATGATCAGCCACTTGGCATGCCTAACAGCTTTCTTATGCTTCCGAAGGACATCCAGATCGGTCGGTGCGGCCAGAGTTTGCTCTGCATAGTCTCCAAGATAATATGCCTCAAGGACTACTCTAAGAAAATCTCGTTGTCCTTGAGGGACTGCACTGTCCTTGCTGCTGCAGCTCCCCTGCTTCTCTGCACTGTCTCTTTGAGCTGATCTCTGCCTCTTATTGATTCTAGACCTCAAGATCAAATCATCCCCTTGGCCTAAATTGCCCTCTCTGCCGCTGAAACACTTCTGAGAATTCTTAGCAAACCCGCCCTAGAATCATAGCTTAGCTTCAGTGCTCTACCTCTGTGTGTCTTTACAAATGACCCCAAGCCTTTCCTTTATACTTTTTTCGTTGGGAAACCAACGACCATGATCAGATTTTGAATCAATGGCTAAGATTAAAAGAAAGCTTGATCCGTGTGACTTAAGACAATTTCATCACATGTTTAATTAAATTAAATTAAATTATTTAAGTTCCCTAAGTTTTAACTTAGGAAATACATTAAAATAATTAATTAATTTAATATCTCCTAAACTAGATGGAATTTCCCAAATCCATTTCTGGGTCTTGTAGATCAAGTGTACTCTAGTCCCTCCACAAAATTTGGGAGCTAGATCACAACTGATGCTACCCCAAATACACAAAATCTCAACAAGATTGAAGAGAAGTATCGCAAGTCAAGGCTCCCAAAGGACTTCCTCCAACTTGATAAAGAACATCAACCCTAAATCCAAGTGTGAATGCATCTTTAGGGTTTCTTTGCCAAATACGTACCTTTCCATTAATGAATGTTACCTTGAAGCCTTTATCTTCCATCACAGAAATAAAGATTAGGATCTTCTTCAAACGAGCACATACAACACTTCTTGTAAATGAACGGTTTGACCTTGATTTAAGTGGGAGAGTGATAGTACCTATCCATTTGATGGGGTAGGTGGCATTATCTCGAAGTATATTCTCCAAATTAGTCATCTTTTCCAGCAATTTTGAGAGGGCCTCCTTGTACCCAGTGAAGTTCCTTGAGGCTCCACTATCAATCAAAGAAAGATCCAAAGTATCTAGAGGAGAGGCAGTAGATAGAGCGAAAATAAGATAAAACTCCTTTTGTTTTTCTACAACATTACTTTCCTTATACCTGGAATTTCTCGTCCTTTTGGGAGGTCGAATATTTCCATATCGAGCAGTGAGAGCATTCCTCTTTCCTTTATTGTTGAACTTGTTGTTCCTTTGATTGCCATTGCCTTTGAAATTGCTGTTGTTTTTGTCTTGATCCCTTGGAGAATCCTTCTTGTGAGGGCACTCTCTAGCATAGTGGCTGAACCTGTTATAATTGTAGCACCCTCCTTTCCTTTCTTCTCTGAATCCCTGCTTGAACCCTTGACCCTACTTTCTTGGACTAGTATTATTTTTCTTCTTTGCATGAGCGGAGAAAGAAGTCGGTTCATTTCCATTTGAGGGCTTGTCTCTCTCCATCATCCTTGTTTCCTCTTGAGTGCATCTAGCCAATAATTCATCAAAACTAGGAATCCTGTCATTGTTGAAAATGGTGGTGTTAAATACATCCCATGCTCTTGAAAGGCCTCCAAGTGCATTGAGGGTGAGCTCCCTGTCAACAATAACTTATCCAATAGATAATAGATCATTCTTGATTTGTGTTATTCTCATGATAGTCAGATTTGTCCTTGAGCTTATCCTCAGATTTGAAATAAGATGTAGTAGCCATTGGTCCAATAGTCTTGATCGACAAATCTCCCTTAGTGATTTCTTTCTTCTCTCTTGCTTGGGCTTTATCTTTACCTGGGCTCTGATACCATGTTAATTTTAGTTAACAATGGTATATACTCTATGCTTAGCACAATTACTTTAATGTTCCTTTAGCAGCCCAATGACAATTCCAATTTAGTTTTCCAATAGAAATCACATTAACCATAAATCACATTGACAATATTGTAGATAGAACATAAAATAAAATGTAGAAGACAGGCCAAGACAAGAGGACACTACATTTGGCGGATGCAAGGGAAAACTCCATTGTGGGGAAAACCCTTTGATCAATTCTTCTTATTATTATATCAAATGTTTAGCAGAGAGAGAGAGTAGGATAGTCAAAGTTGACTTTCCAAATCAAAGTCAAAAAAACCTTGTCAAATCTGCAGTCAAACTCAACCCTAATTAGAAAGTCAAAGATGGTCAACGTAACAACAAATTTTCCTTTTTGGAGCTCGATCATACCCAATCAAACTCAACCTGATAAGGTGGTCAAAGTCAGTCCAAAATTGTCCTGAAAACCGCTGTCAAACTTGGTCAACTCTGTGGTCAGGTCTGCGGTCAACCCTATAGTAAGCACTGCAGTGAAAGCTCCTAGAAATTCTCGGTTCTTGTGCCAAACTGTACAGCCTGCCAGAAACGAAAATTTCCCAAAAATTACAGTTAAAGGACGAGTCAAAGTGCTCGGTCAACGCTGGTCAAAACCCTGCAACAGTCTTGAAATTCGACCCTGCAATTTGCCCAGAAAATTCATCCTTCTGCTGCATGTGTGAGAGAGAAGATATTCTCAATAGCTGTACTAACCAATGAGAGGAGGAGAGAGAAGAAATGTGTGTGTTGATGATGCCAAATGAGGTGAGAGGGCACTTGTATTTATACAAGTCATTGAGGGTGAAGAGTCACGTCCATTGGGCTTCATGAGCCTACATGATGATGGGGTTGATCTGAACAATTTGCACATGCGTGGGCATGAGTTCAAAAACACACTTTTGCTTGTCCAAATTGGATGATCTTTATATCAAATGAGCTGTCCCAAGATGGAATTTGGCCCTAGTTGCCGATTTTTACATTCCCAGTATTTCATGATCGCTCCAAACATATTGATATTTGGTGTGATTTGCAAGTAGATGATACTTTGATAAAGAGGGAAGAAGCTAGGGTTATTGGAGAACACCTCCCTTTCAAAGGAGTGTTAAATTACCTTGTTGCTCAACAATTGTTCATCTTCAGTTTGTGCGAGCAACAACTCATCTCAAGTAGTAATATTTGGAGAGAGACAACACACTTGTAGGGTGATCCTCATGAAATTTTTTCTTTGTGAACCCTCTCTTCTATTTTTGATTTGGTGCAATGTTTGTGTATCAATTAGGGCACATTAGTGCTGGATGATCAAGTGTGTTTAATGTGGGAGCTTCTCTCTTCAATGATTGGTATACTTCTCTAGGTGGGCAAGCTAGTGGTAGATTTGGAAGGACTTCTCCATAGACTTGGTGTCTTGGCAAGCAGGAGATGATTTATTGCCTCTTTAGGTATTTGTGTCTTCTTTACTAATTCCAACTTAGTAAAAGTATAATATTTAAAGTAAATTAATAATTGTGGACTATTAAGTCATTTTCCAAGGATAAATATTAAAATTATTTAAGTGACTTAGAAATAATCTTATCCATTGATCTCCTAGATCTTCTAGCAGGGAGATTACGGTTAGGGATTTGAGCTTAATAAATATTATGAATGAAAGCCTGAGGAAGAGATGAAAATACAAATAGAGAAGAGAGGCAACTACAACATTTTTTGGAACGCGATATTCTCAAGAAGGAGAGTGAGAATTCTTTGGAGCGAGAGACTCAGACTGAGGAGAAGGAAGTAGAATATAGGGATAATTTCAAAGTGTTTCTAGGAGGCCAATTTGCTAGGGGATAAATTGTTGAAGTGAGGAGGTGCAGTTGTTGGGGAGGCCAATTTTCCAAGGCTGATTTGTGAGTGCATAGAGGCTGAGTGAGGGCAAGGCACAGTGACAAATTTACTAGTGAAATGTGGGCCTATTTTCTCCAGGTCGAATTCCTTCAATGGCTAGTTTTTAGTTGGTTGAATTTCCTTGGGACAAATTATTCCAGTGGGGCCGAGTTGCAGGTTCTAGTCATTGCATTTTTCTTTGTAAATTCTCCGTGGGACAAAAACATGGTATTCCAGATTAATAAATGAACGAGAATTGTTGTGGGTGTTTATTTGTTGTAATGTTTGATTGATCTCTAAGTTTCATCTTTTGTTGGATATTTAATTTTCTAGAATTAAAAATACCAGTGATCTTATTTTTCAATGATTAAGAATTTATTCTGAAAAATAAATAAGTCGCTGGAAGTAAAATCTGTTATGAGAAAGTAAATCTGGGTTGGTATTAGGAGATTTAACAGACACTTAAATGTTGGAGTAGTGGAGCTATTTAATGCTGGTGGTTACACTTCTGCGTGATGGTGCATTCATGATTGGAGGGCTGATTGGCTACTTATGTAATGTAGTGCCTTAAAAGTTCGCGGTCACTCGGTAGTTGGGTGCTTAACTCAAGACTAGTGGGGTGCATTCGTGAAGTTGGATAGTCTTTTACATGATAGGGGCACTTTTATTGAGTTGACATGGTCAAGTGAAGCACTGTACTTAGGGCTAGTGTTTATTTATTGTAACTACCTCCTTTCACTTGTGTATATAAAAGGAGAGGAGGATGCATCAACTAGGGAGTCAGTTAGTTGGTGTTTGAACTAGTGTTATTGGAATTAGATTGGAACTGATGGAACCGGCCGGTCTGACCGGTTTGAGGCTCAATCCGGTTCGGTTCGAGGTCTAGAACAGGAAATGGCCAGTTTAGTACTAAACTGACCGATTTTGTAATTACACAAACCTTTTCACTGAACTGGCCGGTTTTGTACCGAACCAGCCATTTCCATACAATTTGACCAAAGACGTTCCAAATGTAATTAAAAAAATAATTTTTGAGTTGGGTGTTGTAGATTGTAACTAGGTTTGGTCTTCATAGATTGTATTTGAATCAATATTTAATGTACTTGTCAGAGGAATAAAGAAAATAATTTTATATTATTATTAAATGACTTATTAAAGCATTGGTTTCATGCTTGGGTCATATTATTTTAGGTCAAAGTCCCCATCGTGGACTTCTAGGATTTATTTTGAGTATATAGAGTCCTTATAGATTTAAATTGACCCATACTGGGCTTTTTTATCATGTAATTAGGTCAAGTATTGAGTCAAATATGATTTATGGTGCCTCCACATCAAGTCGACCTTCAAGTGATCAAGTTGGCCTCAAGTCCAGTAATTTGAATTCGTCAGAAGCCTATAAATACAAGGAGATCGAATTCATTTGGAGACATCTCTCTCACACAGAAATTCGATATCTACTATTGCATCAGGAAAAAGTGTGAAGACAAGAGAAGGGTCAAAGGAAGTGTGAGTTTGGACAAGCTAAAGGATTGGAAGAAAATCGAAATTTTGGTGTTACTCACTATCTCTCACGTGCCCTGGTTTGGAAGATCGAAGACCCCTATTATTTTGCTGCTTTAGTTGTTTCTAGTTGTGTTAGGATATTTCGACACATGGGAAATAGTTAAGTATAACTTGGTCTAGTGTAGAGTTAGGTAAAGTTGTTTCTTAACTATGTACTTTTGTAACTTATAATTTGACGGTCACGATATGTAGTGATTTGACGGTTCATTCTCTCCTCGGTATTACCGACTCTTGATCCGTGGCTTAACACTTGATTGGTGATCTCTATTTAAAGAGCATAGAGGGTCATTTGTCTGGTGACCGTTTATGAGAGAAGCTTATGTAAATTTTCTTTCTTTATATTAATAAATTGCCTGAAGTGGCCACGTTGGCTCAGGCGGTGGACTGTTTTCCTCTTCAAGGGTTTTAACCATGTCAAATACTGGTGTACTGATTTGTGATCTGTTTGTGAGCGGTGACCTTTGATGTTTGATCTAAGGAACTTGCCCTGTAAATTCCTACATGGTATCAGAGCTGTTTCGAGGGTCGCATCTGTTGTTGATCCAAATCCAAAACCGGTTTTGATTGCGAGCGACTACCGTTTTCCAGATCTACCATCTCTGACTACTTTCGGGCCGAGAGAACTGCTATGTTGTGTCCGGAGCCTCTGTTCCAGTGAGGAACCCCTTTCATTTGATGCGAAAAGGTTTCCGGGTGCCCTAGCTATGTCATTTTAGATTTGCAGGTATAAAGTATTTTTTTTTGCAGTTATATTTATTTATCCCTTTGTTTATTTCGATTTATATTCATTTTTTTAATTACCGGATCCATATTACTGGATCTATACCTTCTTCTCTGCGTATGCTCTTTGTTCCGCGCTGTGTGCGATCTGACAAACCAGAAACAAAAAGACGAGATTTTTATCCTACATATGCTCTTTCTCCGCGACTTTGTGCGATATCGAGAAATCACAAATAGCGAGAAAAATATATAGTTGCCGAGTGGACTAACTGAAAATCTAACAGCAAGCCGGAAGGGTTGTATTTTTCTGTTTTGTTGTTTGCGTGGTTGTTTTTTGTAGGAAAAAAACACGCACCCCAAAGAGAAAAAAAGTACAACTTCATCATCAACTTTCAACCTATCACGTGACTACTTGGCATCTACTACAACTTTTCTTCAAAAAAACATAACTTCTTCATCCGGAAGCCGTTTTCAGAGCCATTTTTTTTGAGCCGGCCTAATTTTTTGAGATCTTTGCATTAGAGCAGGTAGTTTCAACCTTTACAGCGCCAATATTTAAAAATGGAAGGTGTATGCCTGGTTATTCTTAACAACACCAATTATTTCCAATGGCTATCCTACATGGCAGACTTACTTAGAAGTAAATTGCTTTATAAAATAGCTTCAAGACTAGAATCTAAATCTACTGATGAAGATAAGCAGGTTAAATGGGAGAATAAACAAGATCAAGCACGAGGGTTGATAGGAATGTCCATTGCTCAAGATTTTAGATTTCATATTCAAGAAATTGACTCCCCTTATGAAGCTATGTAAAAGCTAAACACTGTTTTTGGCATTCAAAATGAAATCAGAGCCCACCAACTTGAAAATGAGTTGCTTACTTTGGACCCCAATAATTTCTCCTCTAATGAAGATTTTTTGTCCCAATTCAAGACCTTAGACTTCTTTTAGAAGGTTGTAAGGTCAAAAAGGAAGATGGTAGTCCTATCTATTCCATTCTTGCTAAGATAGGCCCTGCATACTCTGTATTTGTTTCCACCTTCCATTCCACTAGAGAAGCCCTCATTTCTCAAGGAACAACCTACAAGTCCCCCTCTTTTGATGCCTTTTGCAATTCTTTGATAAGAGAACAAGAAAAACTCTTACAGCTTGGTCTTATTAATACTGGAAACTCTTCTAAGAAAGCCTTAGCAGCAACCAAATCCAAAGAATCCTAAGAAGCAACATCCTAAAAAGAATGATCCTAAACCAAACAAGGGTCTTAAGTGTTGAGATTTTGTGTATTTGGGGTAGCATCAGTTGTGCTCTAGCTCCCAAATTTTGTGGAGGGGCTAGAGTACACTTGATCTACAAGACCCATAAATTGATTTGGGAAATTTCATCTGGTTTAGGAGATATTAAATTAATTAATTATTTTAATGTATTTCCTACGTTAAAATTTAGGGAACTTAAATAATTAAATTTAATTTAATTAAACATGTGATGAAATTGTTTTAAGTCACACGGATCAAGCTTTCTTTTAATCTTAGCCATTGATTCAAGATCTGATCATGGCCGTTGGTTTCCCAACGAGAAAAGTATAAAGGAAAGGCTTGGGGTCATTTGTAAAGATACAGAGGCAGAGCACTGAAGCTAAGCTGAGATTCTAGGGCAGGGTTTGCTAAGAATACTCAGAAGTGTTTCAGTTGCAGAGAGGGGAATTTAGGCCAAGGGGATGATCTGATCCTAGGGTCTAGAATCAGCAAGAGGTAGAGATCAGCTCAGAGAGGTAGCACAAAGAAGCAGGAGGGCAGCAACTTGTGCTACGCAGGTGCTGCGCAGTCCCTCAAAGACAACGTAAATTGCTGCTAGAAACCCTCAAGGGTTACGCAAAGACCCTAAGGGGCAGCGTAGGGACTGCGTAACCAAGTCTGGGGTAACGCAGGCTTTTCTGGAGCAACGTTGAGGGTCAGAGGGGCTTCAGAGGCTGATGCAGAGGCTTAAGGGGTAGCGCTAGGGTTTCTAGGCCCTAATTTTGGCTGAGTCCTGTAAATCCCGTTTGAGGGTGTGGATCAGTCATTATTTTGGCCCTAGATAAGCCAGTGAGTTGTAGATCTATTGTTTCTCTGTCGGGTTTTCCAGATCTCGAACCCAGGCTTGTTGTATTCAGAAAATTCTTAATAATAAAACCCTCCAGCAGCCAGAGACTGGTTTTCCCGCATTGGGTTTTTCGGGGGACTATTTGTCCAGAAATAATTGTGTCACTTTGTCTATGTGTGCATGAACTTGTTCTAGATCTGGATTGGTGGAGATCTGTTATGTGTTTTGTTTTGATTTTAACTTGAATTTATTCAGTTAATAACTTGTCTAAGTAGGACGAGCATAACCAGATTAACATTAAATAATTTCTGCATAAAGTGTAAAGATTCAGAAATTTGCACATGGTATCAGAGCAATTACAGATCTAGGAGGGTCACCAGCAAGAATCTGAAGGTTCTAGCTGCAGGAAGGAGCTGGAAAAGCAGCAGAAATGCAGATCTGAAGGGACAACGCAGTTTTCAGAGGCAGATTCACATAGAGGGAAGGGTGGCGCTGCGTAATGTTGTCTTCTAGCAAGCCCACGCAATTACTGCGCAGAGGCAGCTCAGAAACAACGCTGGATTGGTCTGAAGCCAACCAGTGTGATTTAGATCTGAATCTGTCAGATCCAGAAAAGACTGCAAAAAATCTGTAGAAATTCAGAAGGTGCTGGTGGGGTTAAATTTCTGAAGTTTTCAGATTTTTGCCTTAGCACAAGTGACAAAGAGCGGGAGGAGATCAACTTATCAGAGAGTTTCTAGCCAAAGGAAACTTGCAGTTTGATCAGAGGATTAAAGAGAGCTGAATCATAGTTGATTTGGTAGATTTCCAAGGAGGGAAATCAGCTGTCAGAGGGAGTAGAAGGTGCCTGTTTCACCAAGGGCCTGAGATCCATTTCTGTAACAAAGAGAAGAGGAAGTTCCGACACATTCTGAGCAGATGGCTCCTCATGGACTGCGTGATCAGGACAGGCTGGATGGCCTCTCAAAATTTTTAGTTTGGAAGGCAAGGATCCTGATAGTCCTTGAGTTATACAATCTTAGAGACCATGCAGAGCAAACTCTGGCCACACCGACAGATCCAGATCTCCTTCAGAAACATAAGGAGGCTGCTGGGCATGCCAAGCGGCTGATTATGGATGGAATCAAGTACCATATTGTACCACACTTAGCTGAGAAGAAGACAACTAATGAGATGTGGAAGGCCTTGATCTCCCTATATGAGGGAAAATCCGTCCAAAGAAAGATGTTGTTGGAGACACAGATGAGGTCATTCATGATGACCAAGGGAGAAGACATGGAGCATTTCCTCTTAAGACTGTAGTCGATCAGAGATTAGTTGACTGCAACTGGTGCTAAGGTGGAAGACGATGTAATGGTCAGGATTGCCCTCAATGCAGTCATGGATGAGTGGGGAACCTTTTTCCAAAGTATCTTGGGCAGAGCGGACCTCCCAGATTGGGACAACTTGTGGTCAATTCTACGTCAAGAAGAACTCCATAGATTCACCAAGAAGCAGTATAGCTCTAGATCGAGCAAAGTGAAGAAGGAAGATGAGGAAGATGTAGCCTTGGCATCGAAGAAGTAGCCAAAGAAGAAGGATCTCTCAAAGATCAAGTGCTTCCAGTGTGGTGAAATGGGACATTTTTCCAGCAATTGTCCTCAAAAGAAAAAGGATAAGTAAGCATCTTCTTCCAAGGCTGTTGTGGCAGATGATGGGTCGGAAGATGATGTAGCCATGAGTGGCCATGAACCATGGAGGTGGGGTGACATGGATATGTAGAGGAGCTACATAGAAGTAAGGCGCGATCCTTAAGCAACTCATCTCTTGGATCACATGCGAGCTACAACAACCTTAAGACAGTAGTGGGACAAGTGGAGCAGTCATAGATGAAGCAGAAGCAGAGGCAGATCGAAGACTGGAAGGAGCAACGCAGAGCAAGGCAGTAGCAGCGTAGAAGCAGCAACAGTGCAGAGGCTGATGTGACTTCAGCAGCGTAGAGCAGAGCTGCTTACGCAGTGCAAAGCTGCAACAACGCAAAAGGTTGCAGAGGGATAGTGCAGTGCAGCAGTAGCGTGAAATATTTCAGCACAAGGTGCTGATGTGACTTTAGTAGTGTAGAGGGAGTCTGTTTAAGTAGGTAGATTTGTAGCTGTGCATCATTCTTCTGATGCCAGCACAGATCTGTAGCCTATGGAGCTTCAGTGATGAGGATGCAGCCCATTTGACTTGTTTGCCAAACATTGGGCAGGAGATTCAGTTGTTTCTCTCAATAATTGAAGTTGCAGTGCAGTAGATCAGCAGTGGCAGTGCTATGAGTAGCACAGATGCAACATATTGAGAGGGAGCTGCAGTACAAAAGTTGCAGTGGTAGTGGCAGTGGCAGAGTCATGGGCAGCAGTACAGAATGGCATCAGCAGTGCAGAGTTGAATGACAACATGCCAAGCATCAACAACACAGAACCAGTGCCCAAAATCTTGTAATGCATAGTGTGATGTATTGCTAGAGCACACTCTTGATGCTAAGAGGGAGTTTTGAGATTTTGTGTATTTGGGGTAGCATCAATTGTGCTTTAGCTCCCAAATTTTGTGGAGGGACTAGAGTGCACTTGATCTACAAGACCCAGAAATTGATTTGGGAAATTTCATCTGGTTTAGGAGATATTAAATTAATTAATTATTTTAATGTATTTTCTAAGTTAAAACTTACGAAACTTAAATAATTAAAGTGAATTTAATTAAACATGTGATGAAATTGTCTTAAGTCACACGGATCAAGCTTTCTTTTAATCTTAGCCATTGATTCAAGATCTGATCATGGCCGTTGGTTTCCCAACGAGAAAAGTATAAAGGAAAGGCTTGGGGTCATTTGTAAAGACACACAGAGGCAGAGCACTGAAGCTAAGCTGAGATTCTAGGGCAGGGCTTGCTAAGAATACTCAGAAGTGTTTCAGCTGCAGAGAGGGGAATTTAGACCAAGGGGATGATCTGATCCCATGTTCTAGAATCAACAAGAGGCAAAGATCAGCTCAGAGAGGCAGGAGGGCAGCAACTTGTGCTACGCAGGTGTTGCGTAGTCCCTCAAGGACAACGTAAATTGCTGCAGGAAACCCTCAAGGGTTACGGAGAGACCCTAAGGGGCATTGTAGGGACTGCGTCACCCAGTCCAGCGTAACGTAGGCCTTTCTGGAGCAGCACTGAGGGTTAGAGGGGCTTCAGAGGTTGATGCAGAGGCTTCAGGGGCAGTGCTGGGGTTTCTAGGCCCCAATTTTGGCTTAGTCCTGTAAATCTTGTTTGAGGGTGTGGATCAGTCATTATTTTGGCCCTAGATAAGCCAGTGAGCTGTAGATCTATTATTTCTCTGTAGAGTTTTCCAGATCTTGAACCCAGGTTTGTTGTATTCAGAAAATTCTTAATAATAAAACCCTCCAGCAGCTAGAGACCGGTTTTCCCGCATTGGGTTTTTTTGGGGACTATTTGTCCAGAAATAATTGTGTCACTTTGTCTATGTGTGCATGAACTTGTTCTAGATCTGGATTGGTGGAGATTTGTTATGTGTTTTGCTTCGATTTTAACTTGAATTTATTCAACTAATAAATTGTCTAAGTAGCAGGGGCATAACCAGATTAATAGTAAATAATTTCTGCATAAAGTGTAAAGATTCAGCAATTTCCACATTAAGCAATTTCAGCCGCAAACTGAAAAAGCAACTCAAGAAATTGATAAGGCAAATAAAAACAAGGGGAAGGAGACATATAGACATTGCAGCTTTTGTAATCGTGATGACCACGTAGAGTCAAAATGTTTTAAGAAGATGGAAGCCTTGGAAGCAGCAATGAAGAAACACAACATCCATTTGGAGAACTCTTCAACTTCATCTTCGGGAATGGTACTTTCTGCATGTGGTTGTCAAGCATCAAGATCTGCTTCTTCTCATTCTCATGAGTGGCTCATTGAGTCTGGAGCCTCTTACCACATGGCCAAAAATAAAGCCATGTTTTCTTTTTTAAATGATTGTAACCTCAAAAATATTAATGTTGGTGATGATGGATCTCTTAGTGTTGTAGGGCCTGGAACCATTCATCTAGATAATGGTTAGTTTAATTATGTATTATGTGTTCCTATCTTGTCCTGCAACCTTCTATCTGTTTATCAGATAACTCATTCAGGTGAAGGGAAAACCGTAGAATTCTCACCTCATGATGTTGTAATTAAGGACTTAAGAGATCCTAGACATATTTTAGCTATTGGCATTGCTGATGATTCCACAAGGTTGTATAAGTTTGACAACTTTGGGTCATCATGTCTTCCCTCCGTTTTTGTTGCTCATAATGATGAAGTGAGCAAACTTTGGCATGAGCGATTTGGTCACTTAAACTTTTGCTCTCTTCAAACTCTATGTAAAGAAAATATGGTGATAGCTCTTCCTATGGTATTTTACCGATATGGTGTTTGTTCAAGTTGTGTACTCGAAAAAAATCATCGTGATAGTTTGACAATCGTGCCTCTTGGCACGCTTCAGCCCTTTGCAGCTTGTGCACATTGATTTATGTGGTCCACTTCTAGTTGTTTCTGTCTCTGGGTACAAGTACTTCTTAACTTTCATTGATGACTTTTCGAGACGCACTTGGGTATATTTCTTAAAACTCAAGAGTGAAGTTTTTAACATGTTCTTGGCCTTTAAGGCCTTTGTTGAGAAACAATTTGGACATCACATTCTTAAGTTAAGATCTGACAATGGAGGAGAATATGTAAACAACAAATTTATCAACTTTTGCACTGAGCATGGCTTTCAATTGCAACATATTGTTCCGTATGCTCCACAACAAAATGGTGTGGCTGAAAGGAAGAATCATACTCTAAAACAAATGACTAATTGTATGTTTCAATCTATAAATGACTTTGTCTTAATTTTTGGGTAGAAGTAATTAACTGTGCAAATTACATAGTAAATCACACTCCTACTAAGGTTTTAAGGAATATCACTCCAGAAGAAGCCTGGAGCTCAATCAAACCAGATGTAAGTCACTTTCATGTTTTTGGAAGTGAAGCTTGGGCCCATATTCCCGATGAGAAGCATAAAGCCTTAGAACCTAAGAGTGAAAAATGCATTTTTGTGGGATATTCTGAAGATGTCAAAAGATATAGATTTCTTCAACCCAAATCCAAAAATGTAATCATTAGAAGAGATGTAAAATTTGATGAAAATATATCGGCCTATGAGCCTAGTTCGACAGGTGTGCCACCTTTGTCCTGTGAGCTTGATTCGACATATGTGCCACCTCTCTCTATCTCTTCTACTTCTGACAACATTCCCTCTACTACGAATGATGATAGTGAGGATGACAATCCTCCTCCACCTCCTCAGGATCTTCCTTCAGCTCCACAGATTCCAAAATGGGTTCGCTCTACTCTAGATGCATCAGGTTCTCTCGCAGGTGACCTTGCAAATCAACGTCGTACACATTATCAGTTCGACAAAGCCTCTTCCTTATTGGCTCAAGTTCCAGAAAATCACGATCCAGATACCTTTGAAGAAGCTTCAGGTCATCCAGATTGAGATGCAACTATGAATGAAGAATATCGTTCCTTATTGGCAAACGATACTTGGGATCTTGTTCCTCTTCCAAAGAGAAGAAAACTTGTTAGATGCAAATGGGTTTACAGAAAAAAGTTTGGACCAAATGGAAAAGTGGATAAACATAAAGCTCGTTTTGTTGCTAAAGGATTTTCACAAGTTGAAGGCATTGACTATACTGAAACCTTCTCCCTTGTTGCCAAAATGAATTCTATCCACCTTGTTTTGTCCCTTGCTGCCTCCTTTAAATGGGAAGTCCATAAGATGGATGTTAAATCCGCCTTCTTACATGGGGACTTGCATGAAGAAATCTACATCGAACAATCCCCTGGCTTTATCCAAAATGACTCTAGCCTTGTTTTTCACCTTAGGAAGTCTCTCTATGGTCTCAAACAAGCCCCGCGGGCTTGGTATGCCAAAATGGATAGCTTTCTCTTAGATATTGGCTTTTCTAGATTTCATTCCGACAACACTCTCTACACTAAGAAAGTGGGTTATCCCTTAATCATCCTTGTTCTTTATGTTGATGATCTTATCCTTACTGGTAGTGATCCCAACCATATAAACCATGTGAAGTCTAGCCTCAAAAAGAAGTTTGAAATCACAAACTTAGGACACTTTCATTATTTCCTTGGTCTTCGAGTCTTGCAATCCAAAGAAGGTATTGCCCTTTCTTAGTCCAAGTATGCATGTGATCTTCTGCGCCACTTTCACATGGAAGACTGTAAGCCATCCCCTTCTCCCTTTCAGTCTGGAGGCAAGCTTTCTGTCACTTGTACTTCCTCTACAGTTGATGCTATGTTATACCGTCAACTTGTTGGTAAACTTCTGTATCTAGCCCATACCCGTCCTGACATTTCCTTTGCCGTTGGTCTTGTTGCTCAGTTTATGCGCAAACCTCATGAAAGTCACTTGAAAGCAACTAAGCGAATACTTCGATATATTCAAGGTACAGTTCAGTTCGGGATTCTTTATAGTGCAGGAGCATCTCCATTGTTGGTTGGTTTCACTGATTCTAATTGGGCTGGTGACCTTGATGATCGAAAGTCTATTGCAGGTTATTTATTCACTCTTGGTTCGGGACCTATTACATGGTCTTGTAAGAAAGAAAGTGCCATCTCGCTTTCTTTGGAAGAAGCAGAGTATCATGGTGTTGTTGAAGCCAACAAAGAAGCCTTGTGGCTTTGTTAGATCCTGTCCTAATTTGGTCTTCATCAGCAACATCCAACTATACTTTGGTGTGATAATCAGAGTGCCATTTAGCTATGCAAAGATCCAGTTCAGCATCAACGCATGAAACACATTGAGCTACACATACACTTCATCAGAAAGCTCATTTATCATCGTGTTCTTGAAGTGCACTATTGTTCAACCAATGATCAAGTTGCTGATATCTTTACAAAGGCTCTCACAAAAGCGAAGTTTACCAAACTTCGATATATGCTTGGAGTTCAGGAAAGTTATCATTAAGGGGGGATAGGCTCTAATGCCTCCTTCCTTCTCCTATTGTGTCACCTTTGTAAATCCTTCAATCCTATCCCAAGTTGTTCTTAAGGGGGGGTGTTAGGATATTCCGACACATAGGAAATAGTTAAGTATAACTTGGTCTAGCGTAGAGTTAGGTAAAGTGTGTTTCTTTACTATGTACTTTTGTAACTTATAATCCGACGGTCATGATATGTATTGATCTGATGGTTTATTCTCTCTTCGGTATTACCGACACTTGATCTGTGGCTTAACACCTGATTGGTCCATGATCTCTACTTAAAGAGCATGGAGGGTCATTTGTCCGATGATCGTTTATGAGAGAAGCTTATGTAAATTTCTTTCTTTATATTAATAAATTGCTTGAACTAGCTGCATTTGCCCAGGCTGTGGACTGTTTCTCTTTTCGAGGGTTTTAACCACATCAAATACTGGTGTAATGATCTTTGATCTGTTTGTGAGCGGTGACCTTTGGTGTTTGATTTAACGAAATTCCTACAAGTTACTGCCATTTGCTGCTGCGAAGAGAAGAATAGGTCAAAGTTGATTTTGCAGGGTGCTGTTGCCTTGAGAAGTTGTATTGGGTCAAAATCGAACTCCTAGAAGTAAGATCAAAGTCTTTCCTCCAAGATCGAAGTTCCAGAAGCAAGGTCGAAGTTCCAGGGTCGAAGAAATTTTGCATAGTGCTGTGCTGCTGCTGCTGTTGCCAGATTGACGAAGGATCAAAAGGAAGGTTGACTTGGTGTGGAGGAAGTCCAAGTCAAGGTCTAGAGTCTCAAGATTACTATTGAAGGAAGAATTATTGTCTGGGTTTTCCCCTAGAGTGGGGTTTTGCCATGGCTGTTGGCCTACATCTGGTCTCCTTGATCTATGTGCTTTTGCTTTGATATTTGCTTGATGAACTAAGAAGAAAGAAGATAAGAAGAACATAATAATAATTAAAGAATATCACAATTAAATAATCAAGAATAAGAGAATTTGTCCGCATTTCTGATTCTCTAACATGGTTTCAGAGCTTTGGTGAAGAAAGAAGGGAAAGGCAGTCTGAAGGATTTGATCAAGGAGACATAAGAAGTTCATTGGAGGAAACTTTTTAAGGAAAGAAGTCTTCACTACGTTCAGGGAAGATGTCTAACTCTATTAAGGGAGAGAGCAAGCTTGAAGGAGCTTCAAATTATAGATCTTAGAAAAATAGGATTGACCTCATCCTTGAAAAGGACAAGGTCTTAGATTTGGTAAAGGGAAAAGTGAAGAGGTCCACATAAGACTCAAGTGATACAGATAAGGTGAAATTCAAAGAATTGGAATCAGTGGCTATGACTTTGATGGTTGAAGGCATAAAGGACACCCTTGTCCCCTTCATAGCAAACATTGATCATGCCCAAGAAATGTATGAAGCCTTGTCAAAAATATTTACCATCAAGGATATTGAAAAAGTGGCAAGTTTGAAAAATGAACTAAGGACTACTAAGATGACCAAAGAGGATACTGTAGCCACTTTCTTTGTGAAAATAACAAGAATAAGAGATGGCCTTCTTGCCATTGATGAAATGGTGACAGATAAAGAACTTGTGATCACAACCCTACTAGGGCTGCCACCTACGTGGAGTGGATTTGCTTCAGGACTCAACAGCTGGAAAGAAACTCCCACCTTTGAGGAACTATGGACAATTTGCAGTCAAGAAGAGTTAAGAATATCAACGGTAGCCATCAATGAAGAAATCTCAAATGCTTTTGTTGCTCATCACATGGGAAACTTCAAAAGGAAAGGTCCAAGGAGGAAGGTTGATATGTCCAAGATTGAATGCTATCATTGTCACAAAATGGGGCACTATAGAAGTGAGTGTCCCAACAATCCTAGAAGTAAGAAAAGAGATAAAGATCATGCAAATGTGGCTGAAGAAGTATCCTCTCTTGGCTCTCCCAAGAGAGAAAAACCCGAAGAAAATGATGTAAGGGACTTACATTACTAAGCCCCTTGTTCCTAACTTTAGATATTTCATTTGTATATTTTATATTTAGTTATTGATTTAATATCTTTTTTGGAAAAACATTTTCTTGTTTTATAAGTTTTTAGGTTTCCCTCAAAGCTTTGTAGGGAGCCCACAACAACTCCTCAAGATAATTATCTCATTCCCTTTCTATTTGTTTTCATATACTTATTTAAAGTTTTGATTATATTAAATACTAATCACCTTTCTACCTCTATTTTCTTGTCTAGGAATTGGCCCACTGAATGCCCAAGAATCATGGGAGAAGGCCACAAGGATTAAGAAAGAAGGCCTCACTAGACAAAGCATTGGAATAAAAAAGGTTTGTCAAAGAATCAAATGTATGTCTCAGATTATAAAGTCTTGTTATTCTCTTTAGCACATTCATTCTACATTACTGACTATTGCCATGTCTAGCTCTCCTGAATCTTAAAAGATTCTTTTTTGGGATGATTCATCATCTGATGAATTTACCCACCTTATATATATCTCTGATTACTTGCATAAAAGGAACCCTAAAAGGTTCTCTGGAAGACCCTGACCTAAGGGTATGTTGATAATGTGTGAAACCCTAAACCTACTTAGGGTTATTAATGAAGAAATTGCTATACTAATTGATATATTGATGATGTCATGTTTGGGATTTTGATATGATCATGAAAGCTCGAACTTATTAGGGTTGAAATGATGCCGTTCGAATTCTCGAACCTTTGAAGTGTTGATATAATAAGGGTTTGCTTTGACATGAACTGAAACCCTAGGTCTTGGTTATGTCTACAAGCAAAATCCTTGTTATGTATAGTCGTAGGAATGAAAGCCTAGGTATATGTTCCCTTTGATTGAATCCCTAGCTTAGCATGGGTCAGTATATGTTTAATGTATTAATATTGTTTGATATATGTTATGCTTATGCATGATGGTAATCTCTTAGATATGTGTTGACCAAATCTCTAATGGTCATAAGTCCTAGGGTTTGGAAACAAGCCATATTCAAATTTGAAGATCTAGGATTTTACTTCTAAGCCCTCGTAATGATTAAAATTCTCTAGTATGTATTCATTTAAATCTATATAATGTTTGCTGAGAATTTATAGATGAAAAATCTAGGGTTTACATCAAACCCTAGTAGAAGCTATTCATGTTGTGTTTGTTTTGATTGAAATCTAGGGTTTACATAAAACCCTAGTGGATAGTCCATCATATGGCTTCCGAAAGCTATTAGATATCTTTTTTTTCTTTTGACTTATTTCTAGGGATCGCTAAAATTGAATTGTTGATATGATTTAGGGTTTGTATCAAACCTAGACTAGAAGTCGAAGTATAGTGTCTTATTGATTATGTAAAGTCTAAATGCTTCCACTACTGTAAGTTTTTGCTATGATTAACTTCATGCTTCTACAAAATTGGTTGTACTTGCTATCTAAGTTATGCAAGTACATCATATTGGTGAAGAAGTCCGTGAAAGAAGTTAATATGATGAAAAAGATGGAAGCCATGAAAGATTCTCCAACACCGAAGGAAGAAGTTAATCTCCGTACATTAAGAGGGAGCCTGGATAAAATAACTCTCCCTAGTTAAGAGGGAGGGTACAACATAAGTCTTGATTGGAGAATATATATCCTAGAAGAAATGTTGCTACATGTGAAGTAGGGAAATGAATCTTCTCTCAAAGATTCAGTTGGAAGTCCTACTGAGGTTAGTTCAAGGGCAACATCGAAACCCCGAAGGTTTGCTTTGATTATATATTGCTGATTGGGGTTGTGTTTGTACAGGTGAATCTCTCAAAGGTTTTTGATAGCATGTTGGTTACCAATCAGTTTGATTGGCAGATATTGGTTATACTTGATCTGCTGGATCAAGGAATGTTAAGGCTTTGTGAGTGAAGCATTGCTTGAAAGACATTGGGCCAACACTTTGTTTTGATTTCTGGTGGGGAGGGTGACATCAGGTGGATGTGCAGCTAGTTCCCTGGGTTGATGGTTAGTAAGTAAGCCTGATGGTACCTATAGAGGCTGAAAGCTTTAGTCCATCTTAGTCCCACTTGGATAGATTGCCTTGGTCAGGAATCTAGTCCATGGCATTGCGGTGCCTAAATTGTTGAGTGACCAATGGATAGATTGCCCTGGTCAAGAATCTAGTCCATAGCATTGAGGTGCCTAAAATTTTTTCATAGTTCACATAGTTGAGATCTTCCTTATACTCGTGTATTATGAATACCTCCCTAGTTAAGAGGGAGTGTTGAAGATTGTAACTAGGTTCGGTCTTCATAAATTATATTTAAATCAATATTTAATATACTTGTCAAAAGAATAAGAAAATAATTTTATATTATTATTAAATGACTTATTAAAGCATGCGTTTCATGCTTGGGTCATATTATTTTAGGTCAAAGTCCCCATTGTGGACTTCTAGGATTTATTCCGAGTTTATAGAGTCATTACAGATTTAAATTGACCCATATTGGGCTTTTGAATCATGTAATTAGGTCAAGTCTTGAGTCAAATATGATTTATGGAGCCTCCACATAAAGTCGGCCTCAAGTCCAGTAATTCGAACTCATCAGAAGCCTTAAATACAGGGTGATTGAATTCATTTGGAGACATCTCTCTCACACTCAGAAATTGATATCTACTGTTGCATCAGGAAAAAGTGCGAAGACAAGAAAAGGGTCAAAGGAAGTGTGAGTTTGGACAAGCTAAAGGATTGGAAGAAAATCGAAATTTTGGTATTACTCTGTCTCTTTCACGTGCCCTAGTTTGGAAGATCGAAGTCTCTTATTATTTTGCTGCTTCAGTTGTTGCCAGTTGCTGGTGCTAAGAGAAGAATAGGTTGAAGTTGATTTTGTTGGGTGTTGCTGCCTTGAAAAGTTGTATTGGGTCAAAATCGAACTCCTAGAAGCAAGATCAAAGTCTTTCCTCCAAGATCGAATTTCCAGAAGCAAGGTCTAAGAAACTGCTGCATAGTGTTGTTGTTGTTGGTGCTACTACCAGGTTGAGGAAGGATCAAAAGGAAGGCTGACTTGGTATGGAGGAAGTCGGAGTCAAGGTCTAGAGTCTCAAGATTACAATTGAAGGAAGAATTACTGACTAGGTTTTCCCCTAAAGTGGGGTTTTGTCCTGGATGCTGGCCTACATTTGGTGTCCTTGATCTATGTGCTTTCGCTTTGATATTTGCTTGATGAACTAAGAAGAAAGAAGATAAGAATAACATAATAAGAACTAAAGAATATCACAAGTAAATAATCAAGAATAAGAGAATCTTTCTGCCTTTCTGATTCTCGAACATGGGGCAGCCTAATATTCAAGTGTATGGCCTTAATATTGCTATGTGGTTCATGGTAATGTTAAATTCTTAAAGTAAAAGGATGAAAATGAAAGATAAAGGAGAATGTGTAACATTACCATGAAATGATTCAGGATGTTTAAGAGTTGTTCCGATGTCATTGGATTTCATATGGAGAAAGTAGAATTTTAGATCTCACATAAAAACCAGCAGACTTAACAGTTATTCAGGGTTTTAGGATTGGGGTGATTGCAATGTTTCCTTTGGATTTTGTGATGTACAAGTGTATGAAACTAGTATTTAATCAATAGCACCAAGCTCTCTATGTATGTTGATCTAAGTGGCATTTGTTGTCGAACTCGTCTCTCATGACCCTATGAAAAATGTATCCGTCACTCAAACAAAATCTTGATTTGACATGCTACATTTTTACTATTTTATTATAATTCTTAGAGGGTGTTATTGATGACGAAGATCCCAATACAGGCAATGATTTTGATGATATGTCGGTATTTGTTGTAGCATTATTTGTTTTGGATGCTAGAGGCCATCTAGAGCTTGTTTGTTGATGTATTTTCAGTTCAAAGATTGATTGCACTCAATACTATTTTGGTATGTGTGCCCTTACATGCTATATAAATGAGAACTTTTGCTTATTGTGTATAAATGGTTTGGATTCATATGGATGCGCATGAAAATATATGTTTTTCTTAAAAATTTGGATTTTTTATGTGTTTTTGGTGGACTGGTTTTTATACTGGTTCTTGTCCGTTTCCTGGTTCAGAGGGTTTTTTGGTGAGATCACCGGTTTGGTTCCGATAAGATTGGTTTGAACTTTTCTTGTGGTTGCAGGTAAGGGCTGCCTGTGTTAGCCACTGTTGTAAATTTTGAGTAAAAGAGAAACTTGTGATTGCTGTTGGAGCCTGTCTTGCTGTTCTAAATGTTCAGATTTCAAATTGATGAAGTTTAGGTCCTATTTTTCTGCTGTTTTGTATTTCTTGTAGCATGCACTGTTTACACTACTGTATTTCATTATAGAGTTTAAGTGGACACAAAAGCTTAAGTTCTGGGACATGCAAACATAGCCTTCTAATTTAAGTCCTGTAGGTTATTGTTTGAGTGCAGATCTGTAGTATTGCATGAGAAATTAACTTAACAAGATAGGTTGAGTGTTTCTTGAAAGGTGTATATTCTTCTTCTAAACTTCAGTTCAATGCATGTTGAGGACGATAGAATTAGAGAAAATAATTGTGTTTCTATAAAATGATCTTTTTATACTTGTATTAGATTCGTCAATACCGTTGTTTGGAAGATGGTTCAATGAATGTGGTTACTCGTGGTCAACAACGCTTTCGTTTGCATCAGTGCTGGACCGATGAGGATGGTGCAGTAAGAATTTTTCTTCTCTGCCAGTGGCCTTTATTTTTTCCTTGATATTTTTCTTTCTTAATGCTGACTCTGTGAAATGTGATGGACATTTACTTTCTGCCTTCATACAGCCATGTGCGCAGGTTCAGATTATTCAAGAAGCTACTCCATTACACATTCCAAAGGATGCATTTGGTTCATTGGCATCTGTTCCTAGCTTCCAAAGTGGGAAGGTTCCACGGTCAAAACCATCAAATGCTGATCACAGGAAAATGGAAATTGAAAGTGAAGTAGATGAAATGGCTAATGAATTGTCAGATTCAACTGCTGAAGATGGGCCTTTAGTTGGAAGGTTGCAGAGGCAGCCATTTGATATGGATGAAGAGGTTCATCCTGGACCGAGGGATGATGAATTCAGTGGCAGTGATGAAGATATTGTGAGTGGCTTGTGGTGGAGGCAAAGGAGACCTCAAAGAAGAAACTCCAGACAATCCCCAGGACATTCTCAACGGCCTCCAGGATATTCTTTGAGTCAGAGCATATCTGAGACACGCCATAATGATAACAGGGATGGTGGAGATAGCCCATTGCTAGAAAGAAAACAATTTTCAAATGATGGAGGATGGGGAGGAGCAGGCAAAGCTTGGGCTGCTGATGAGTCGAAGTGGATATATAGGGCTCAGCGTTCAGCTTGGCCACATTGGGTGTACAGAATGTTTGATGCATATAATCTTGCCCGACGTGCTGCAGGTAATTATTAAACAGCTATAGAGGGTTTTTGTGTCAGAAAATGGTTAAACCCATGGCTTGTGTAGTTGCACGATTTAAGTCCATAATATTATTTTGTGGTCATGATATGCATATTCCTTCTTGGCATTTTGAGCATATTTGAGTATTTTCATGTAGTGTAGTTGTTAATTTAGTACTTTTTGGGGATTCTGTTGGAAACACGTACTTGTTTGTGGTCTAGTTTATGCTACTATAAGACAAGATTACATGAGATCTAATGTATTGTGCTTTTTTGTATTGGGTGGCACTACTTATTGTATAGTTCATACGTTGTCTGGATGTATAGACTCAATTCTCTGTAAACATTGAAAATGTGATTGTTTTATTAACATTCTCACTTTTCTCCATTGTTATCTGTAGTCAGAGGAAGCATTGTTTAGTTGGCTTTAATATTTTTAGCTCTAGTAAAATTGCCTCTATAGCTTTTCTTAAATCAGACCAGAATATTATTTTAAGTTTTTGTTCATTTTTATTAATCCAAGGATTTCTTGTTTGATTTCTGCAAACCTAGCACCCAACACTTAAATTCCTAGCAGACAAAAACTTAGTTACATGGGAACCGCTCCCGACATGTAGGGAACCCGTTCCAGAGGTTCCTGCGTTACCGGGAGCTTCGGAACGGGAGTGAAACGATCATTTTTCTTGCGGAACGACAACAGGAAGGGGGGGCATGTTTCTGGCACATTGGTGACTCTGATTGGGGAATGTGGGAGCGGTGTTTTCAGCTCCCAACATTCAATTTACTGTTCCAGAGAAATTTATACAGTCATACTTACGTATGTATTCAGCTGCCTGACTAACCTGGAGAATTTGTTGTGCTTAAAGTGAGTGGGGAGGAGAACACGGGAGTTCAGTGGGATTCCACACAATAAAATAGTTGCTTATTTGTTTTTCTAGTTTGGCGAATGGCGACGAGATCAACGAGCTGCCATGCTGACATTTGTTTCACAGATCTTGCATTATGAAATGGTCCCATTACCAGGTGCTACAAGTTACAGCCAACATGTCCAGTCTGCAGGTCGGCACAGGTTTATGATGTCATGACAGAGCGTGATGAATCTTCTCCTCTTTTCATATGCATGAACTGTCACCTCTTCTCAAAACTTGCGCTACCACTACCTATTTCGCTCTGCATTTGTGTCTTCAATGCTTTTTAATAAAGAGGCAGTTGTCTACCTTCATGGCGCCCATGGAGAGGAGGAGAGATGCATACTTCATAGATGTATTAGTTACCATGTTCAAGTATGTAACTCCAACTAGGGAAAAAAATATTGTATCAACTCTGTGACAAGGGCACTCGGTCTACGGATTCAGTTTCTAATATAAGTTAAGTTAAATGATAGTTGAAAATATAGATGACTGCTCTAGCAATCCTATTGACCGGCCGACTGCCTTGGCCACATTTTTGAATTATTATTAAAATATCATTATATGTTTCACTGAATCTCTAATGTTGTGATAAACTAATTTTGATTATTGAATTGATATTTTTTTTTTGTAAGTTAGGCTAAACTATATTAGATCATAAAAGAAACTTTACATAGGCATTAGGCTGAGATGGCAAGCGGTGGTTAGCCAATCCTAGCCTTGGTAGTTTTCAAAATAAAGCAAGTTTGGGGCTGCCTCCTAGGAGGAAACCGACCCCTTAATAGAGTCAAACAGTCATGTTTTACAAAATGTTGTGTAACACATATAAAAACAAAATAGCTACAGTATGTTTTGAGTTGAAAAAAATTAGAAATGAACCGAGCTACCGTGCAGTCATGGTGTTCGTTCATCTTCCTCTTCTGCGGGGTCCTCCTTCTCGATGAGGCATCCATATTCACACGCAATGGCCTCCTTCTCAGCTGTAGGCTCACGCGGGGGCTACGCGGATGATGGGAGCAACAGGGTACTCTGAGGAGTGGGCAGCTAGGCTTCTTTTGCCCCTAGGCTTCTCTAGAGTTAAGACAATCTCTTCCTGGGTGCAGTCAGGCATTTGAATAGCCTCCCTTTCTTGTCTGCCTGAAGAGGAAACTTCAATGGATTCCAGACGCTGATCTTGACCACAGTGATTTTGCCCCGAGAACGCACCTCTTTGGCTGCCCCTGATGGGCTTTTGACGTTATCGCGAGGCCATGGGGAGGCTATCGAGCAGAGGTAGGGATGCCGGGCCAAGAGCAGTGAGATGCGCAGCTGGAGTATGCACAACAGAGGTGTGCAGCGGGGGAGTGCGCAACAGGGGGTCGCGCAGTAGGGGGCCGGGCCACAGGGGAGCTCGCCGCAGATAGCGCGCAGCAGGGAGAGGCGCAGGAGAAGGGGCTTTCAATAGGGAGGCGCACAGCTGGGGGCTCATAGCAGGGGGCGCCCAGCAAGGAGGATCTCAGAGGTAGGAGCACGCTACAGGAGGGCGCGCGACAGGGGGCTCGCAGCAGGGGGAGCGCAACAGGGGGTGTGCGCAGTGGAGATGCGCGAGGGAAGCTGGAGTAGCAACGTGATGGCAAGGGGAATAACAACGATGGCTCTTCAGACTGGCTGGAGCAGTAGTGAGATGGCTAAATAGGGAGGTTCAGTTCCTTTTGAAGACTTGTGGCACGAGCGCAGATGCGGTGAGGGGTTGTGGCACGAGCGCAAATGTGGTGAGGGACAATCCAAGTGTGACTGCATGTGATACAAAGTATGGCAAGAGGTCAGGTGCAGTAGAGCGCCGTTATTAATGATTAATGAATTGAGTTTCTGCATCATTTTAGAGTTGGCGTTGCAGGGTGGCGTTAGCTTGAGCATGGGAGGATCAGTGCTCACACAATTTGGACGTGTCACCCGCATCCGGGGTATTGAATTGATATTATTAACATCAATATTAAAAGCTAATTAAAAAGTTTAAAAATATAAAAATATAAAAATTTTAAATTATATAATTAATTAATTTTTTTGATATATTTTTTAATTTTTATTATACAATATTGCTGCTCTCGATCAACCGTTTCCAGTAAAGTTTTGGGATACTTCTAGCCATTCCTGACACCCGTACCCAAGTTCCCAACGTTCCCCGGTTCCAGAAACTCGTGCAACATAGGAAAAAATGATCTACTGATTTAAATGCACAACTAGTTTCCTAACACAAAATTTCAGCAGAAATCAAACAATACCAATCTCAATCATGAAAATGACATAGAGATTCTGCCCAATCCGAGTTCTTCATTAACCTCTAAACTTACTTGGGCTCCCTTCTTGGGAGAATGGCGCAACTGAGGAATTACATACAACACTAGATCTGATCTAGCTCATCAACCCACCTTGGCTGATTTGGATCTCCTTGCTGCCCCTTCCTCGGACCCAACACACTCACTGAGAAGCCGCTCTCAATCTTGTGCTTTTGCATTGTGTGTCTTTCTCATCTCCCTAGGCTTGCGTTTATAACATTAATTGACCTAAATCCCTAACCCTAACCTTAATATCCAAAGTGATTAATGGTCGAGATTAGATCTCACCTCACTTGAGTTGGACAATTGAGATTAAAACATAATCGCTAAAGTAATTTACCTTACGTTTCCTAAGTTTCTTTAACTCAATTAGTCAACATAACAATTATTTGTTTTTCCTTGGTTAAAAAACATTGGGTAAGTGACATTAGCAGCTTTCTCACATTTGTGTTCTAAGAGGATCATCGATGACTTCTTGCATGCCTAGACACATAGGCCAGTGCAGAAACACCTGCCCAATCTACAAACATCAACATTTCTAGTACATTTAGCACATCGTTTATGCAAACTGGTGCAAGGGTTTTGTGGTCAGTCAATATGTGTAATGGAAAAATGAGAGGCAAATATGTGATATGTAAACCTAGTCCAAAGATTGACTGTAGCAGATTATCAACTTATTCATCTATAAATATGATGGATTACAAGAATGTTAGAATATGCTATTAACCTATGTTACATGGGGACCCCTCCCCCCAAAAAAAGCCGGCATACTCAGTGTCCATGCATTTTGGGGACTTATGGACCCTTAGGAAAACATCCCCAAACTGCTGGGGACATCAATGGATACTTTCTGGCCATTCCTAAGATATTCCAGGGAGATTTTAAGGACACTCTAAACACATTTCAGGGATGTTTTGGGCAGATTTCAGGGATTTTATGGGCATATTTTAGGATATCCTAAGCATGTATCTTCAGTTTTGACGATCATGGAAATTGATGATTGGGCAATATGATCATTTTTCCCATCCATTAGTTTTGTATTGCAGTGAATTTAAATCTGTTGTACAAGTTACAACTCAAAAACTGGGTTTTGTATGATGGGTTACGAATTGGGTTTCTAGTGATTTAAATATTCAATTTTCAGCAACAAAAGTACAAGCAGCAAAGTTTCCATGTCAATAAAAAGGGTAATGGAACATTCCAAAGGGCTGATCCTTTTGGCTATTGCTGTTGTTCTTCTCATTTCTTTGGTCATATCATCTTTTACATCTTGTACATGGGTTTCCAGGAGTCATTCAGGTCCGATGCTTCCACCGTCCCAACCTCAAGCATTGTAAAAACAATTAGATAGTAGTCCATGTAGTCGACTACTACACGTTTGAATATTTCTTATTCAATCACATTCTTAATCTGAAATATGATATTAATCTCTTTACATAACCAAAGTATTTTATAGTGGTTTTCAATGCAGTTGCTAAAATATACAAACCCCATTGAGAAGGGAATACCTTTTATGTTTTAACATAATCATTATTAACAAGAAATATGAGGAAAAAAAACTTCTATAGAAACAATTCTATGTCTCATAGGCCCTCCACAGACATTATTGTAAATTGCAAAGAGTTGCACAAACAATTAAGTTTTCTAAAGCTAATCTTCGTTTTGCTCATGTCTAGTGGCCAATAATGGAATGCCACGTAAATCTTTTTTAAATTGCTCAATCTTTTTTAGAATTGGAGAGTGTAAGAGATGGGCATAATACTATATAGTATAGCTTCTTATGCATACACGCTTGAATGTTTACAATGGATTCTAAATTATTGATATTTTATTATTTGTATATATAATTGCAGTCCCTTTGTAATGCCCCCTATGGATTAATTGCCCAAGGGAGGACATAATAGCCTATCCAACCCCATAGGCTATAGTCATTGATAAAAGGGGAAACATATTATCTAACGTTCGGGGCAACATTGGGTAAATTTTGGGGTAGTTGGGGAAAAAACCAAAAATTGGGGTTGTTGCATATGAACTGGTGACATTATTAGATTAGGAGGAGAAAACCCCATGAAGAAATCTATAAATAAAGGAGAGTTGGAATCACTTTGGCATCATTGATTTGGATTGAATTCTCTTTGTGGGTTTTAATAACTCCTCCTTGATTTGTTTTGGTGGAGGTGATCCCACCCTAACTAGTCACTTCTTTTTGTTGTTCTGGAACAACAATAGCATTGGAGCATCTCTGGCTTGGTCTAGTGGATTATTTGGTTATCGAGATTCGAATCTATCTAAGGAGATCCATAAGCAACGAGTCTCTCTTTGTGAATTTCGGTGCGCACCATGATTCTGGCTGAGGAAGTCTCAAGATAGCGAAGGTCATCCTAAGGGTACCGAGACCTAGTCTAAGGGAAACAAGGCACGTATGCAGCATAAGGGTTTGTTCTGGGCATAAGCATTTCGACCTGAAGCTAATTTAGGGCACCAAAACCCTAAGTTGTTCAGTAGTACCTTCCTCGCTGCTGGTAGCAACATCTAGGGCATGCAACCCATACATTTTGGTACAATGAGGGTCCTTTTTCAGGGAATAGGACCTCAGATTTTGCTGTAAGGTTTGACTTGAGGCACTTAAGGCCTCTCCTAGGCTTTGACCCTCCTAAGGGGAACAACATAAACACTAAGCACCATAGTTCATCACATTACTAATGTTAAGAAGTTCGATTAACTATACCAGGGTAGAAAAGGTTTTTTAGGGCACAATTGAGTTCTGGTTTCCTCCCTGAAGCTGTTCAGAGGCATTCTAAGGAAGTGGTCTATCAAGTATCAATCTTTTGAAGTAGGGTCACTTATCTTGATAAGCTCGAATTGTCCACTGTTATTCCTCAGACAACTAGCGCAACTATTACAACAAGGTTTTTCCCATCATAGGTGGAACTTGGAGCAAGGGTAACAAAATTGATAAGCTGTAGTTAGACATTTAGTCTAGTAGCTACATTATTGAGCTAGTTATAGTTAGAAGATTTAGCTACTGAATTTTGACATTGCTCTAAAAAATATATTGGTGGTTTTGAGTAGAATCGGTCTACTGTTTTCTGTGGGAAGCTAACCCTAACTTATTGTGGTTTTGCTGAAGAATCATATTACTGTTAATAATATAGAACAATAGACTTGATAAGTAGTTGAAGTGCTATACTGTGCATCATTGGTTGAATCAACGGTTCAATGGGTGCCCTAGCTTATTTCAGTTTGGTTAAAGAGTTATATATATTTTTTTAGTGTGGTTCATGGACATGCTCACTACATCCACGAGAAAATCTAGGTATATCAACCTGAAGGGATCTACTTGTCGGCCAAACTAGCAAGGCCTAAACCCAAGGGTGTCGAGGATATTTGACCATGTGACCTCCCTATAGGGGAGGTACTTAGCAACAAGAACTCGACCAACTAATCTATCCCTTGGGGCTATGTTGAAGAGTTATATTACTATTGAATATCTTTATATTTGCGCATTCCATAGATGGATGACCACTGTTATATGAATGAATAAATGTGTTGTGTTGTTGAATTATTGGAAACCCTAAACAAACATAAAAACCTAAGGGCATAAAAATTACCTTAGGACATTACACCCTTGAAAAATTTGGGGCTGTGCTGTAGTAGTCCCTCGGATGCATTCTCCCATCTTTGTTGTTCCCTCGTCTCCAAAACAAGTGCAACATAAATATTAGCTATAATTATAAATATGATATAGTAGGCAAAAGATTCACGCTGTTTGAATAGGAGCATGCTAAGCCGGGTATTATAAAATAAAGGATCTAGCAAGTTTAACCTTGAGGAATTTTTAAGCAGTTTAGTCAAATTGCTTGAAAAAGCTAAAAATAGATAAGATAACCACTGGATCATATTTGTATAATGTAAATATCATTTGTGGATATGTAAGTCAACAAAAATGAATGGAGTGCAATGTAACTTTATGAATGTTCATCAGTGACCAAAATAGGTTAGTTTCGTCTAGGAAAGGAACTGCGTGTAAGCATCTCTAAATAAATTGAATGAAATCTCATTAGAGAATGCATTTAGTATTCCCAGGATAAAAAAATTCCCACATATTGTAACATGAAATTGGAGAGGGAGATGGAGAATTAAAAATTAAAGCTCATCTCTCATAATAGAGATAAACTATGAAGACAACCATGTTGAAAAATTTGGCAGTGGAAAGAAGTTGCTAAGGGTCCTATTATAACAAAATTTGGTAGCCTAGTGAAAGGCCTCGCTAGGTGACCTAGACAATGCACAACACTTAGGAGTGTAACCACTGTCATCTTAGTACCTACTCCCTTCTCTTTGGCGGGAAGATGCTATTGATTTTTGGTAGCAACAGATGTGCTCTAAGTCTCAAATTTTGCAGGGAGGCTTAGACACATGTATTCCAAAATACCCAGAAAGCGTTTTGGGAAATTCCACCTGGATGGGGTTTTATTAAAATAATTAATTATTTTTAATGGGAGGCTGAGTCTAAACTTAGGGAATTAAAATAATTAATGTATATTAATAGAACTGGGTGTGAAACTTCTAGAAAAAGACAAAGTTCGAGTCAATATGATCTAAGCTGTTGATTATGTTATAATTTGAGTCGTTGGTTATCCAACGAGAAGGTTATAAGGACTCCGATGGGCATTTGGAAAACACATCGAGTGAGTCTAGAGATCGAATTTATCAAGTGAGAAGCGCAGAGTAGCCAGAGGATTTGATCGAGTTGATTCGATTGCAGTGAGGGGCGGTGATAGTTCTGGTTGGAAGATCTTTTCCTGAGCTGGGAATACATCGCAGAGAAGGCAGAGAAGAGGCAGCGTAGGGGCTACGCTGGGCAGCGAAAAGCCACACAGAGGTAGCGCTGAGCCTCTGAAGAGATCCACAATTTTGTTGAGGGTCAGTTAGATCCAGTGCCCGAGTGCCTGGGTGTGAGACCGAAGGGGAAAAAGATCAACATCTAGCCAACAGAACGACCAACAGAAGGAGGTGATGCAGTCCCCAGCGAAAGTGACACAGATCGGTGTTGATTTGTGGTAGCATCGAATGTACTCTAAGTCTCGAAATTTGTAGGGAGGCTTAGACACATGTATTCCAGAGAACCCATAAATCATTTTGGGAAATTCCACCCGAATTGTATTTTATTAAAATAATTAATTATTTTAAAAGGACCCTAAGTCTAAACTTAGGAAAATAATTAAAGTGAATTAATAGAATATGGGTGTGAATGTTCTAGAAAAAGTGGATCAAGTCAAAAGTTAATTGTAGTCGTTGATTAGAGATTTAATCTTGGCCGTTGAAGTTTCAACGAGAAGATTATAAGAAGCGCTTGAAGGGTCATTTGAAAAATACATAGTAAGGATCAAGAGATTGAATTTCTGAAGTGATCAGTGCTCAGATGAATTATCGATCAAAAGATTCTTTGCAGAGAGGGGCATAGTAATTTCGGTTGGAAAGTCTATTCATGAGCTGGAGAATACACAACAGAGAAGACAAAAAGCAGTTCCAACAGAGGCAGTGTAGCAGCTACGCAGAGCCACGCAGAGGCAACACTGAAACATTGAGGAGGTTTGTTATTTAGCTGAGGATCAATTAGATCTAGTGCTTGAGAGCCAGGTTGTGAGACTGGAAGTGGCTAGAGGGTAAGATCCAGCAAGAAGAAGAGTCAGAATGCAGAAGCCACACAGTTCCCACGCCGAGTGACGCAGAGGCTGCGCAGAGGTTGTGGAGGGCTTGCCATCCGCGGTTTTGGCCAGTTGGGCTTCCAGTGTCAGTGTGTGAGATAATTTCACCAGCTTTCCTGTCAGACAGATTCTCTGTGAGGATATCCAACAAGGCATCCAGTTTGTTTTTAGAAAAACCACTTCTTAATAATCAAACCCTCAGCTGCTGCACTAGTTTTCCTGCATTGGGTTTTTCCAGGTATATTAGTCCAAAAATATCTATGTTAGATGTGTCTATGATTTACTCTTGTTAAGTTTTGTTTCTGCACTTGTATTTTTCCGCAGTTTATTTAGTGAAGGTTGTAGTGTGTTTAATTAGATGTTGTCGTAGCAATAAACTGAATAATTAATTTATTAGTTAGAAGAATTAATACTAGTTGTTACAATAGTTAGTAATATAAACCCTCCAGTAGCCAGAAGACTGGTTTTCCCGCATTCGGTTTTTCCGGGGATAGTTGTCCAGAAAATCTTGTGTGTCACTTTGTCTATGTGCATGTATTTAGTTTAGTTTTGTATCTGTGAAGATTGTTAATGTGTTTACTTCGATGTTAATGCTGAAATTTTAGATTAATAACTTGATTAAGTAGGAGAAGTATAACCAGATTTAACAGTAGGGTTTCTGCATAAGTAATATTCAAAAATTTCCACAAGGAGCAGGTACGGTCACACTTTGAAGCAAGAATGCATTAGAAAACGATGTGTTGTTGGTTGAAAATATGAATCACAATCTGCTCAGTGTTGGACAAATGTGCGATCAAGGACAAACGGCGCTATTTAACTCTAAGAATTGTGAAATCAGAAAAGACAAGTTTGGTAAAATTGTTGCTATAGCAAGCAGAGCTCCAAATGACATATATTTTGGATGAGACACCTAATGGGTGCTTTTTGGCGAAAGAAGACGAAAGTTGGTTATGTCACAAACAAATGGGACATATAAATTTCGACAATTTGGTCAGTATCAACAAGAAGGTAGTAAGAGAAATGCCTAAAATTTCAAAACCTACCAATACGATATGTGAATCTTGTCGACACGGCAAGAAGACAAAAGTTGAGTTCAAGACAAAAGAATACTTTGCATCACATCCATTGGAATTAGTACATACTGATATGTGTGGTCCTATGAGAAAAAAAGGTTTAGACGGTGAATTATATTTTATGCTAATGATAGATGATTACACCAGAATGACAACCGTCAACATCTTAAAGAAAAAGACTGAGGCATTTGAGTGTTTTAGAATCTACAAGGAATTGGTCGAAAATGAAACTGATTTGAAGATCAAATGTCTGAGATCAGATAATGGCGGAGAATTCACTTCCAAGGTATTTCAGCAGTTTTGTGACGAAAATGCAATAAAAAGGCAATTCTCAACAGCCAGAACACCACAGCAAAATGGAGTTGCTGAAAGAAAAAATGGAATTGTACAGGAAATGGCCATAACAATGCTAAATGACTCAAAATTAGTTGATTTATTCTAGGTTCAAGTAATCGATACAATTGTATTCATTATAAACAGAGGTCTACTAATGAACAATTGTAACATGACTCCATATGAACTATGGAAAGGAAGACCGGCTAATGTCAAATACTTCAAAATATTTGGAAGCAAATGCTACATCAAAAGAGATGATAAAAAATTGGGCAAGTTCGATTCCTATGTTGATGGAGTTATTTTCGTTGGTTATTCATGCAAAAGGAAGGCTTATAGATGCTACAATCTCAGGCGAAAACAAATAGTGGAAAGCATAAATGTTACTTTGATGAAGATTGTGTTACAAAGGATGGCGATGAGATTGTCCCTTCAAGCAAATCTAAGGGATTTGAGTGAGAATCTGCGGAGGATGAAGAAGAAGCTCCAGAACAAGACCAATCAAATAAGGAAACAACAGTCAACCAAGGGGAAATAAGAAATGATTAGTAGGATGTACAAGAAAATTCTCCAAAAGCTTTAAAAGAATGGTGTCAAAAGAATCATCTGTCAAATCAAATCATCGACAACATAAATGAAGGAATTGGAACCAGAAGAAGTTGACAACTTTGTTAATCTCAACAAGCCCATCTTGCTTTTTAAGCAACTTTTGAGCCTAGCAATTTTGAGGAAGCCAATCAAGATGAACACAGGGTAGCAGCCATCAATGAAGAACTAGATCAAATTGAGAAGAACGACACTTGGGAATTGGTTCCACGACCAAAGGTTAAAAATGTTATTGGGACTAAATGGGTCTTCAGAAACAAGTTGAATGAGGACAGACAGGTTACAATGAATAAGGCAATATTAGTTCGCAAAGGATATGCACAAGTTGAAGGAATTGATTTTGAAGAAACATTTTCTCCAGTTGCCAGAATGGAAGCTATCAAAATGTTTCTCGCTTATGAATGCTCGACAAAAAGCAAGGTCTACCAAATGGATGTTAAGTCAGCCTTTCTAAATGGTGAATTGGAAGAAGAAATTTACATTGAACAACTCGAAGATTTTCTGCTCTCTGAAAAGGAAGACTATGTTTGTAGATTAAAGAAGGCACTATATGGTCTCAAGCAAGCTCCTAGAGCTTGGTATGCTCGTCTTGATGGATATCTACATCAATAAGGATTCAGGAAAGGAAGCGTCGAAAACAATCTCTATGTGAAAGTTGATCAAGATAACCTAACAATTATCGAGGTATATGTGGAAAATATAATCTTTGGAAGCAATGATGACAGATTAAGTAAAAACTTTGCCACAAAGATGCAAAGTGAGTTTCAAATGTTTCTACTTGGCAAGCTGACATACTTTTTAGGGCTTCAGATATCTCAGCATGATAAAGGAATATTTATATATATCAAACCAAGTACATCAAGGAAATGCTCAAGAAATTAAAGATGGAAGATTGCAAGGCTGTCCTTACCCCAATGGTAATAGGTTGCGAGTTAAGTTTAGAAGATTCGTTAAAGGATGTGGACCAGAGGTTGTATAGATATATGATTGGCAGTCTTCTATATGTGATAGCTTCTTGGCCAGACGTAATGCAGACAATTGGACAAGTAGCAAGATTCCAAGCAGCACCAAAAGAATCGCATATTATTGCCGTCAAAAGAATTCTCGAATATCTTAAGGGCACAACAAAATATGGTATATGGTATCCCAAAGGAAATGATCTAGTTATCCAAGCATATATAGATGCAAATTGGGAAGGAAATGTTGATGATCGAAAGAGTACTAGTGGAGCAATACTCTATCTAGGTGGTTGCCTTGTTTCATGGTTAAGTAAAAATCAGTCTTCAATCTCGTTATCCACAATAGAAGCAGAATATATCGTGACAACAACTTGTTGTACTCAAGTTCTCTGGATGAAGCAAACTTTGCAAGATCTTCAAGTCATGTTTGATGAGCCTATTCCCATCTTTTGCGATAACACCAGTGCCATCAGTATCTCCAAGAATCCTGTGATGCATTCCAAAACAAAGCACATTCCGATCAAATATCATTTCGTTAGAGAGCAAGTCGCCGAAAAGAATATCAAGCTTCAATATGTTGGCACAAAGGAACAAATTGCTGACATCTTTACCAAACCATTACCTCATGAAGCATTTGAGTATCTTCGCCAAAAGCTTGGGATTCTCCCAAGTTCTCATTAGACTCTTTCTCTTATCTAACTAAGTAGAAAAGGGAAATGGACCTGTGTATAGGTCTGCAGTTTGACAATTTGTCAGGGGGAGTTACCCTTTTCCATTGATGACAAAGGGAGAGAAAATGCAGCAGGAGTAGGAAGAGGTGTCATGATCGCAGGGGGAGTACTTGTGTTGCCATCAATGCCAAAGGGGGAGATTGCTGGTCAGTGGTTGTCATTGATGTCAAACCAAGCAACACTAGGGGCCACTTCGATCTTGCATGGGCATTTTGACTTAACAACTTACTCTATTCTGAGTCAAGGATATTTTGGATGGATTCTACTCATATATGGCACACCACATAATTCTTCACGATTTGAGAGATATTTGTGTTTGAAGTTAGTAACTCCAGTTAGTGGGGGCTAAAACCCCATGGGGTTGTGGCATGGTACACATCATTGGTTGTGGTCATTGAATAGTCAATAATTAATAATCTTTTAAGCTCCTAAAATCCCTCCAACTTTCACTTGTTGAAGACCGTCTCAACCTAAGCATTTCTATAAATTGTCACCCTCATATCCTCCTCATGCAAGGATTTCGTTACTTCAAACATGCCATCGTGGCATTTTCACTATAACTTTTTTTCTGCGAAGCTTCAGAAGCTGAAATTAAAACCCATTTGAGCCGAAATCTTGATGAACCTGTGACACAATTTCAGATCTTTGTTCGCTATATATTCGGAGATATTATCAGAGTAAGTTAGGGTTTTTGCAGGCTACCAAATTCCATGTCAAACAGGGGACCTTGGGAAAATCGTCATAATTTCTCTCTTAGCATTGGATTCAAATTTTGTAAAAAGTGACAAAAAGAGGACATACTGTTGTTTGTTGGGTATCGTTTTCAAGACCGAAGGTCGAAACAGTAACACGTGGCACTTTGTACAAGTTTGCTCTACTGAACTAGTCTATAATCAGGTCATCATGGGAGATTGGGCATAACTCTTTCTTGAAGAATCCAATATCAATCAGACCTGTGGGGTTGGAAAGAGGACTCAGAGCGCTACCACAGGACGAAATTTCAAACCTTGGTGATTTAAAATTACATAAATACAACCAATTCAATATTGAGCTTCTAGAAGGCAAGAAAAAGTATGCTTTCAAGGATCACTGCAGTAAGGACCATGGTATTAAAAACCGACCGTTTTGAATCGGAAACTTGTCAAACCGTCCGGTCAGGTGGCTTGCCTGTCCAAACTGGTCCAAAAACCCGGTTAGCCCTTGCCTTTGACCAGGAAATACTGGTTAACCGGTGCTAACCAGCTGGTTAAGGACGGAACCGGTCGGTTAGCTACTCTTTCCCTACGCGGACCCACGCACGGCCAGAAATGGGTTATAGGGCTGATGTGGAGGTAAGGGGAGGGTTGTTTCCCTCCAAAAACACCCTCCCCAATCTTTTATAAGCAGGGGCAACCTGTCCTTTGTCTCACACTATATCATTTGCTGTTTGTGAGTTTGATTGAGAGCTTGGAGAGTGTTGAGTGTTTGTCGGAGCAGTGATCTTGGAGGCTTGGAGTTGGAGCTATCTTGGAGATAGTTTGGAGCTGTCTATAGAGTTGGCTTCTTCAAGAGGATGCTAAGGAAGCTAGTTTGCATTGCCAGGTAAGGATTTTCACTTGAAAAATCCATGATTTCATTGCTGTCCATGTATTTATTTTCTCATGTGTTCAGCTATGCTATTGCTCTCAAATCTCTGGCCCTATGCTATCAAATTTTGTATGTTTGAATGTGCATTTTGTTTCGTAAATTTAGCCTTAGCTGTCCATTTATCTTAGCTGCAATTTTTTTTAAATGGCAAATTTATTTCCAAATTTCAATTATTTCAAGTCAAGATGGCTCCAAAAACCAAGGACAGTGCATGGGCCCATTGTGATGTGGTTGATGGAAAGATGATATGCAAATTTTGTGAAAAATGTATTGGAGGTGGGGGTATTCTTAGATTGAAACAACACTTGGCTGGGATAAGAGGCCAAGTAAAGCCATGTGATGCACCTAATGAACTGATAGGTCCGGTTAGGGCAGAATACCTTGCCAAGTTTGAAAAGTTTGAGGAGACTAAGGCTAGGGAGAAGGCCATCCAAGATGAAATTGCAAGGAAGAAGGAACTAATAGATATCATGAGACAGAGTGGGTATGATGATTTTGAGATTCAAGACTCCACTTCTATCCCTTCCACCAATGACCCCTTTCACTATGTTCTTCCTGTTGGCCAAAAATCAAAACCAACAAAGAAACCCAACCTCCAGAGTTATTTCTCATCCACTACTAATCCCACAGCCACTTCCTCCTAGCCAAGTCGTCAACCCACTTTGGATCAACTTTGGAAAAAACAATGCAAAGAAACTTCTTATCAGTACATTGCTAGATGGTGGTATGATTCAGATATCCCATTTAATGCTGCTCGCTGACCTTATTACCAAGCTATGTGGGACTCTGTTTTAATTACAGGAAAGGGGTTCAAAGGCCCTACTGTGCATGCCTTGAGGGGAGCTCTTTTGCAACAAGAGATTTGTAATATTGATGAGTATTTGGCTGAATATAAAGAGTCATGGATCAAAACAGGTTGTTCCATCATGTCAGATGGATGGACTGATGGAAAGAACCGCACTATCATTAACTTCTTTGTTTCTTGCCCTCGAGGAACAATGTTTTTGAGATCAGTTGATGCATCTGATAAGGTGAAGGATGCAACACTTCTATTTGAGCTTTTGGATGAGATTATTCAGGAAGTGGGGGAGCAGAATGTTGTGCAGGTCATCATAGATAATGCCTCAAACTATGTTCTTGCTGGAAAGATGCTTGAGTCCAAGTATAATACCATATTTTGGACTCCATGTGCTGCACATTGCATAGACCTCATGCTTGAGGACATAGGCAAAGTGGTTTGGGTAAAAAACACTGTAGAGCATGGCAAGTGCATTACAAAATACATTTACAACCACTCATGGGTATTGAGCCTAATGAAGAAAAACACTGGGGGCAAAGAGCTTGTTAGGCCTGCCATTACGAGATTTGCAACTCACTTCCTCACGTTGCAATGTCTCAATTCTCAACAGAAAAACCTGCAGAAAATGTTTTCTTCTGATGATTGAACTGAATCCCGGTGGGCTCATAGACAAGATGGAAAAGACACCAAAAAGAAAGTCTTTGACAATTATTTTTGGAAAAGGTCTTCAGAGCTGGTAAAAATTACTGAGCCCCTTGTTAAGGTGCTAAGGATGGTGGATGGGGAAAAGATGGCAATGGGATACATTTATGAGGCTATGGATCAGGCAAAGGAGCAGATACGGGCAGTTTACAGGGACAGGTTAGCTAAAAACGGCCAGATATGGGAGATCATTGATAACAGATGGAACAATCAACTCCATCGTACCATACATGCAGCTGGGTATTTTTTGAACCCAAAGTATCATTATAAGGCTCGGCTAGGAGATCAATTAGATGGGGAGGTCAGATCTGGATTGATTGATTGCTTGGAGCGCATGGTCCCTAACCGTGCAGACCTTTTGGAAACACATAAACAACTTCCTCTTTTCAGTATGGCGGCTGGTACCTTTGGAAAGAACTTGGCGAAAATGGCAAGAGATGTGGATCAACCAGGTAAGCAATTCCAATTTGTTTTTCTTTTCAAGTTAAATTGTTTGTAAATAAGTGATGAAATGAACTATGTTACTAATGAATGTCTTTTTATTTGCAACACATTGGTGGGAGTCATTTAGCGACCAATGTCCTCAATTGCAAAAGTTTGCAATTAGAATCCTCAGCCAAACTTGTAGTGCTTCAGGTTGTGAGCGTAATTGGTCTGTTTTTGAGCGCATACACACAAAGAAGAGAAACCGTTTGGAACAGAAACGGTTAAATGATCTTGTGTTTGTGCAATACAACCTTCGCTTGAGGTGGAACCAACTGATGAGCAAAACACCTGATCTAGATCCCATTGTGTTGGATGATATTGATCCAACATCAGAATGGGTGGAGGAGACTGAAGATCTAGTGTTTGAGGCAGATTTTGATTTTGATGCAGCATTAGCGGGGGGTGAATTTGAAGCAGATTTGGTGGCACCATCTGACGGAGACCTAGGATTGGTAGCTACATCAAGGAAAGGCAAACAACCGATGGAAGGCACTAGTCATGCAGCCCGAGTAACTCGTGCTTCCATTAGGTCCACTTCTATTGTTATTGGTGGCAGTGGTATTCAGGTTGTAGATGACCCTGAGGCTGAGGCATCCTCAGACTCTATTCCAGATGATGTCTATGCAGCTGCCGATGTTGATCCTGTGTCTAGTAGTGGTGATGAATTTGATGATTGATCATGATTCATGTGTAGTCTTGTATTAGGCCCATGGCCTCATAGCTTGTAGCATTGTTTTTGGACTTTATGGGCCATTTGGAGCCTCATTGCTTATGTATTTTTCAATGATATGTATTGCACTCGAAGCCATTTTGATATATTCACCTTTGCATGGGTATATAAATGAGCAAACTTTGCATATTTTGTCTCTATTGGCTTTGAATCATGGTTTTAAATCTTAAAAATAGTTATTTTTTTATTAAAAAATAATTATTTAATGTATTTTTTTTAAACCGGTTCGTTTAGACCTGACCAGTAAGGGTTAGACCAGTTCCGGTCCGGTTACCGGTTCATTAGGTCCACCGGTCCGGTCACTGGTTCCGGTTTTTAATACTATGGTAAGGACCACACATCAACAGTCAAGGGTAAGTTTGCTACAACAAGGTACGTATGATTAGTGTTTGCATTTGAATTTGAATATCATCTCTCGCATGTGTTTTTGCAGGACAATGTAAAGTATTTTGTATGTATGTTTGTTTGGGTTTTGTTCATAAATGCTGAGCGTATTTACATTTGAATTTTGAATATTTCTTTGACATATGTTTTGCAAGACAATGTAAGTATTTTGTTTGTATATTGGTTTGGGTCTTGTTCATTAATGCACATGTGGGAATGAGGACACAATAGGACAACTCGGACACATAGTAGAAGGACATGTAGCACCAAAGTACCATTACTTGAAGCAAGCACAACAATACCCCAACAACTGCTAGCGATCCAAGAAGCAGTGTCAAGTCAAGTATGAGGTCATGTCAAAAGATAGTGTTGTAAAAATCATCATTGTAAAACTATAAAAGAGTCATTATTGTAAAAGAGTCAATCTGCCTAGAGTTGAAGATGCATTGTTGGGAGGTATAGGAGTCATTGTTGGATAATGTTTTGGTTGGGTTGCAGGTCATAATGTGATTGGGTGATTGGTCTAGTTCAAGAAAATCATTGTGAATCATATTGTATCATGGATCATTGTCCCTGGTATGGGAGTCCACACTCTTGTCTTATTTCTGATCATTATAGTGTGGCAGGGAGGAGTTAGGTTGGTGCATGAAGTCACCTACAGGTTGGAGCCTGTGAATACTTCAGGGAGGTAGGTCGGTCTAGGATGTTAGGGCGTCCTTCCAATGGGAGCTGGAGAAGAATGATTTTCTAGAATTTAGGAAGTTGTAACTTTCATTTCAATTGGGGTTGAAGATTAAAGAATTTATTAGAAAGAAGTTCGGTGGTTTTTGACCCGAAGGGAGTTTTCCACCTAAAATTCATGTGCCTATTGTCTTTTATTGTTTACAGTTGTTATTGGATAAACATTAAGAATAATTGAAGATTAACTAATGCTCTGAAAAGATTTGAAAGTGCTAATTGCTAAGGAACACTGATTCAACCCCCCTCTCAATATTTCCAACAATTAGGGAGGAAAAATCCACTATAAAAGGGAAACAAATCAACTCATTTGGAGTACATAAACCACATATTCGATTTGCAGTAGCCGGAGACAGAAAAAAGGGTGCGAAGTTAAAGGAAGAGGAAGAAAACCCTAACGAAGAAGAAGGAAGGCTTTGTCAATCAAAAGGGCGTCGAATTTTCGCTCTCTACTCTCACACGCACAAAATACTAAAGTTGTTGGGGATGCCGAAATTCTGGATCTACAGTAGGGCCGAAATTCTGGTGTTGCTAGGGGTCGAAATTCTGGGTTGTAGTTGTTGGACAAGAAGAGACTACTGAATTTTGATGGATCATATTGGAAGGATGACTTGGTGGAGGAGAAAGGTATTTTGATCAAGTTTAAGGTCTTTTGGTCAAGTTTAAGGTCTTGGTCTATCTCAATTTGATTAGTGTAAGAGTTTGACTGAGTTTTCCCCTAGAGAGGGGTTTTAGCCCTCGCTGAGTGCCTACATCTGGTGTCGTTGATCTTCATGTTTTGATTTGATGATTTCTTGATTAAACAAAGATAAAAGAACATTAAGAGAAAATAATAATACTACAAGAATATCGCAAGTAATTATCAATTTAAGAACATCTTTCTATCTTACTGATTTTCTAACAACATCTCGGAGAATTTTTTTCTCCTCTTTGGACAATCAACCAGCTAGTTGCCTTATATGATCAACACATAAGATGATGCCAAGATCTTCCATTGATTGCTATGGTCAAACTTCTCTCCCACCTGACATTGCTTACATGATGCCAAGATCTTCCATTGATTACTATGGTCAAACTTCTCTCCCATCTAACATTGCTTCTTGAAGAACAATGGGTCATCTATCAACATGTACTTTAACCATTTTGCAATCATGTGCTTTCATTTAATGTTATGGGCATACTGATATGGATTAAGGGGAAAGCTGGATGATTAATCGATTTTATTTGTATACTTGTTCACTTACTTTGCATCTTTTTGGAGAAACCATCAATTAAAAGAAGCAAATACTTTGTGCCATATACAAAGGTTGTTTTCATAGGTTTGCAAATATGATAATAGATTATATGATATATCCTACACACACTTAGTTTTTCATGCCTTCCCTTCAAACTGTAGTCCAGTATACTTTGAACCAAACAACCTATACTCAAATGTCACCCTCATCTGACAAACCTGTTAAGAATATCATGGACATTTCTTTGCACTTGTTCATGTTGAAGCTTATGGCAGCTTCAAAAGGTCTTCAACATAGGCTTGGTGTCTTAGCATGAAAAATATGATTTATTGCCTCTTTACCTGCTTGCTTGATGGAGTAAGTGATTTATTTCTTCTTTCCTAAGTCTAATTTAGGAAAAGTACAATAATTAAAGTCAATTAATTATTTTGGACTATTAAGCCAAGTTCTAAGGATAAATATTTAAATTATTTAAGTGACTTAGAAATGATGTCAACCATTGATCTCCTAGATCTTCTAGAAGGGATATTAGGGTTAGGGTTTTGGGCCCGATGAAGATTATAAAATAAGCCCAAGGGAGAAGCAAAGACACACAAATGAAGAAAGTGATTTTCTCTAGAGTGAGAGGCTTAGCTAGATTGTAGGGCAAAGTAGGAAGAGTATTTGAGAGCATTTCTAGGAGGCCAAATTTATGGAGATTGCAATGCCAAATTGCTGAAGCAAGGAGGTCGAATTGTTGGAGAGGCCGGTTTTCCAAGGTTGAATTCCCTGAGGCGTAAAGGCTGTTCGAGAGGAAGACACAGGGCCGAGTTGTAGGTGAGAGGTGGGCTGAAAATCTCCAGGATGAATTTCTTCAGAGGCTAATTTCCATTGGCCCGAAATTCCTAGGGCCAAATTCTTCCAGTGTGGCTAAGTTAGAATTGTTGTGGGTGTTTATGTGTTGTAATGTGTGATTGATCTCTGTCTGATTTTATTTCCACTGCATATAAATTTCTAGATGTTAAAATACCAATGATTTTATTTTTCAATAATTCAAAATTTATTTGGATAATAAAATAAATTTCTGGGAATAAATAATTGTTGCGAGAAAATAAATCTGGGCTGGTATTAGGAGATTTGACAGTTAATGATAATAACTAGCACAATCACATTGGTAAATGTGGTTGATATACACTAATGATGTCATTTTCTCCCTTTTAAAGTTAATAGCATTGATCAAAGTGTATTAACCACTTTTACTTAAGTGGTTGTTGCTAGTGTGTGTGTGTGTGTGTGTGTACACTTAAGTGGCCTGCCCTAATATAAACTATATAGTTTACTATATAGGTTGATGCATTAATTTCAATATATATATATATATATATTATTATTATTATATATATATTGAAATTAATGCATCAACCTAATATAACAATATAGTGTGAAAATTTTACTGCAGTGTTTTGGTTTATTTTCTCCTACTTGATTTAATTAGTACAAGTTATTACCAGAAATTAGATTCAGAAAATACTGAAAATAAACACAACTACAACCTACACATGCAGATCATTTACTGAATAATACGTTCATGCAACAAAGTGACACATGGATTTTTGGACATAAGTCCCCGGAAGAACCCAAAGCAGGAAAAACGGTGCAATAGATATGAGGGTTATTTTATTAAATAGATTCCGAGTACAACAAATCTGGGTTCCAAGTTTGGAAAACCCGACAGAGAATAAAAGAAAACAAATCTGCAGCTAACCTGCATGAAAATTTTTGAATCTTACACTTATGCAGAAATCTTTACTGTTAATCTGGTTATGCTCCTCCTACTTAGATAAGTTATTAACTGAATAAATTCAAGTTAAAATCGAAGCAAAACACATAACAGATCTTCACCAATTTAGATCTAGAACAATTACTTGCACACATAGACAAAGTGACACAAATATTTTCTAGACAAATAGTCCCTGGAAAAACCCAATGCGGGAAAACCGGTCTTCTGGCTGTTGGAGGGTTTTATTATTAAGAATTTTTTGAATACAACAAATCTAGGTTTCAGATCTAGAAAACCCGACAGAGAAATAATAGATCTATAGCTCACCGGTTGTTCTAAAGCCAAAATAATGAGTGATCCACACCCTCAAACGAGATTTACAGAACTCAGCCAAAATAAGGGCCTAGAAACCCCAGTGCTGCCCTTGAAGCCTCTGCACCAGCCTCCGAAGCCTCTACATCCCTCAGCGCTGCTTCAGAAAGGGCTATGTTACCCCAGACTGGGTGACGAAGGCCTTACGCTGCCGCTTAGGGTCTCTGCGTAACTCTTGAGGGCTTCTTTCAGGAAATCACGCTGTCCTTGAGGGACTGCGCTGTCCTTGCTACTGCAGCTCCCCTACTTCTCTGCGCTGTCTCTCTGAGCTAATCTCTGCCTCTTGTTGATTCTAGACCTCAGGATCAGATCATCCCCTTGGCCTAAATTCCCCTCTCTGCAGTGAAAACACTTCTGAGAATTCTTAGCAAACCCGCCCTAGAATCTCAGCTTAGCTTTAGTGCTCTGCCTCTGTGTGTCTTTACAAATGACCCAAGCCTTTCCTTTATACTTTTCTCGTTGGGAAAAGAAAGACCATGATCAGATCTTGAATCAATGGCTAAGATTAAAAGAAAGCTTGATCCGTGTGACTTAAGACAATTTCATCACATGTTTAATTAAATTAAATTAAATTATTTAAGTTCCCTAAGTTTTAACTAAGGAAATACATTGACATAATTAATTAATTAATTTAATATCTCCTAAACTAGATGAAATTTCCCAAATCCATTTCTGGGTCTTATATATCAAGTGTACTCTAGTCCCTCCAGAAAATTTGGGAGCTAGAGCACAACTGATGCTACCCCAAATACACAAAATCTCAACACTCCCTCTTTGCATCAAGAGTGTGCTCTAGCAATACATCACACTATGCATTACAAGACTTTGGGTATTGGTTCTGTGTTGTTGATCTTGGCCTGCTGCCACTCAACTTTGCACTGCTGCCATTCTGTACTGCTGCCCATGACTCTGCCGTTGCCATTGCAACCTCTGTACTGCAACTCCCTCTCAATATGCTACATCTGTGCTGCTCATGGCACTGCCACTGCTGATTTGTTGCACTGCAACTTCAGTTGTTGAGAGAAACAACTGAATCTCCTGCCTAGTCTTCGACAGACAAGTCAGATGGGTTGCATCCTCATCACTGAAGCTCCATAGGCTACAGATCTGTGCTGGCATCTGAAGGATGATGCACAACTATAGCTCTGCACTGTGTAAGCAGACTTCGTCTGCACTACTGAAGTCACATCAGCTTCTTGTGCTGAAATCTCTCACGCTGCTGCTGCATTGTGCTGTCCCTCTGAAGCCTTTTGCACTGCTGCAGCTCTGCACTGCGTAAGCAGTGCTGCTGTGCGCTGCTGAAGTCACATCAGCCTCTATGCTGCTGCTGCTCTGCTCTGCCCTGCTCCTCCCATTCTTCAGATCTGCCTCTGCCTCATCTGTGATCTATGCAGCCACTGCTCCACTTGTCCCGCTACTATCTTAAGGCTGCCGTAGCTCGCATGTGATCCAAGAGATGAGTTGCTCAAAGATCCTGCTGTAGACTATGTAGCTCTTCTACATATCCATGTTGCCCCACCTTCGTGGTTCATGAGCGCTCATGGTTGCATCGTCTTCCGACCCATCATCTGCCACAACAACCTTGGAAGAAGAAGCTTCCTTGTCCTTTTTCTTCTGAGGACAATTGTTAGAAAAATGTCCCATTTCACCAAATTGAAAGCACTTCATCTTTGACAGATCCTTCTTCTTCTCTCCCTGCTGTCTCTTTGATGCCAAGGCTGCATCTTCTTCATCTTCCTTCTTCACTTTGCTCGATCCAGAGCTATGCTGCTTCTTGGTGAATCTGCGGAGTTCTTCTTGATGCAGAATTGACCACAAGTTGTCCTAATCTGGGAGGTCTGCTCTGCCCAAGATACTTTGGACAAAGGTTTCCCACTCATCTGTGACTGCATTGAGAGCAGTCCTGACTATCACATTGTCTTCCACCTTAGCACCTGTTGCAGTCAACTGATCTTTGATCGACTGCAATCTGAAGAGGAAATGCTCCATGTCTTCTCCCTTGGTCATCATGAATGACCTCATCTGTGTCTCCAACAACATCTTCCTTTGGACAGATTTTTCCTCAGGCAGATTAAGGCCTTCAGCATCTCATTAGCTGTCTTTTTCTCAGCTAAGTGTGGTAAAATATGGTCCTTAATTCTGTCCATTATCAGCCGCTTGAAATGCCCAACAAATTCCTTATGCTTCCGAAGGAGATCCAGATCGGTCAGCGTGGCTAGTGTTTGCTTTGCATGGTCTCTAAGATTATATGCTTCAAGGACTATCAGGATCTTTGCCTTCCAAATTGAAAAGTTGGAGAGGCCATCCAATCTATCTTGGTCATGCAGTCCATGAGGAGCCATTTGCTCAAAAATGTGTCGGAACTTCCCTTTCTCTTCGCTAGAGAACTAGATCTAAGGCCCTTGGCAAAACAGGCACCTTCTGCTCCCTCTGACAACTGATTTCCCTCGGAAATCTGCCAAATCAACAATGATTCAACTCTCTTTGATCCTCTGATCAACCTACAAGTTTCTTTGGCTAGAAACACTTTGAGAAGCTAATCTCCTCCCGCTTTTTGTCACTTGTGCTTAGGCTAAAAATCTGAAAACTTCAGAAATTTAACCCCACCAACACCTTCTGAATTTTTGCAGCTAATCTTCAGTCTTTTATGGATCTGACAGATTCATATCTGCATCACATTGGCTGGCTCCAGACTAGACCAATGCTGTTTCTAAGTTGCCTTTGCACAGTAATTACGTGGGCTTGCTAGGAGACAGCGTTAGACTGCGTAACCCCTCCTTCTGCGTGAATCTGCCTCTGAAAACTACACTGTCCCTTCAGATCTGCGTTTCTATTGCTTTTCCAGCTCATTTCTGTAGCTAGAACCTTCAGTCTCTTGCTGGTGACCCTCCTAGATCTGCAATTTCTCTGAAACCATGTGAAAATTTCTGAATCTTACACTTGTGCAGAAATCTTTACTGTTAATTTGGTTATGCTCCTCCTACTTAGATAAGTTATTAACTGAATAAATTCAAGTTAAAATTGAAGCAAAACACATAACAAATCTTCACCAATTCAGATCTAGAACAAGTACATGCACACATAGACAAAGTGACACAAATATTTTCTGGACAAATAGTCCCCGAAAAAACCCAATGCGGGAAAACCGGTCTTCTAGCTGCTGGAGGGTTTTATTATTATGAATTTTCTGAATACAACAAATCCGGGTTCCAGATCTGGAAAACCCGATAGAGAAATAATAGATCTACAACTCACTAGCTATTCTAAAGCCAAAATAATGACTGATCCACACCCTCAAACAGGATTTACTGAACTCAGCCAAAATTAGGGCCTAGAAACCCCAGCGCTACCCTTGAAGCCTCTACACCAGCCTCTGAAGCCTCTGCGTCCCTCAACGCTGCTTTGGAAAGGGTTGCGTTACCCCAGACTGGGTGACGCAGGCCTTACGCTGCCCCTTAGGGTCTCTGCGTAACCCCTGAGGGCTTCTTGCTGAATATCATGCTGTCTTTGTTGCTGCAGCTCCCCTGCTTCTCTGCGCTGTCTCTCTAAGCTAATCTCTGCCTCTTGTTGATTCTAGACCCAGGGATCAGATCATCTCCTTGGCCTAAATTCCCCTCTTTGCAGCTGAAACACTTCTGAGAATTCTTAGCAAACCCGCCCTAGAATCTCAGCATAGCTTCAGTGTTCTGCCTCTGTGTGTCTTTACAAATGACCCCAAGCCTTTCCTTTATACTTTTCTCGTTGGGAAACCAACGACCATGATCAGATCTTTAATCAATGGCTAAGATTAAAAGAAAGTTTGATCTGTGTGACTTAAGATAATTTCATCACATGTTTAATTAAATTAAATTAAATTATTTAATTTCCATAAGTTTTAACTTAGGAAATACATTAAAATAATTAATTAATTAATTTAATATCTCCTAAACTAGATGAAATTTCCCAAATCCATTTCTGGGTCTTGTAGATCAAGTGTACTCTAGTCCCTCCACAAAATTTGGGAGCTAGAGCACAACTGATGCTACCCCAAATACACAAAATCTCAACAACCCAATGTTTTAGAGCCAAATATCAAACTGATCCACACCCTCAAATGGGATTTACAAGACTCAGCCCGAATTTGACCCTAGAAACCCTCAACGCTGCTCCTGAAGCCCCAACATTAGCCATGAAGACCTGTGTCAGTCTCTGTGTGGCTCTGGGAGGTCTTGCGTCACCCCTGTAGGGTCTACACTGCCCCTGTGCTGCCTTTGCTAGGCTTGCGTCAACCCTGCGTGGCCCCAACTGCCTCTGCGTTGCCCCTGCTAGACTACGTGGCTCTGAAGTCCCTCTGTGCTGCCTTTGTTGTTGCTCCCCTGCCTCTTCCTGTCTCTTGGCTCTTGGGATCTGATCATCCCCTTAGCCAATACCACCCCTCACTGCAGGAAATTCTTAGCAAACCCTCCCTAGAATTCCAGATCTATTCCTCAGTTCGACAGTTGTGTGTCTCATCCAACTGACCCTCAAGCCTTTCTCTTATACTTTTTCATTCATCTCATCAACGATTGAGATTAAAACATTCATCAACGACTGAGATTAAAAAACTGCTTGATCTGTGTCTTTTAGAACATTTTAGCGCATGTGTTAATTAATTCACTTTAATTATTTAATTTTCCTAAGTTTAGACTTTGGAAATCCATTAAAATAATTAATTATTTGAATAACTTGAACAACAGCTGAAATTTTATAAAACACTTTCTGGGTTTTGGAGTTCAAGTGTGTCCTAGCCCCTCCACAAAATTTCAGGGCTGGAGCACACCCGACGCGACACCAACTATAAAAAATCTCAACATATAGTTTATATTATGGCAGGCCCAATGAAAATAAGTCTAGTTAGAAATCCACTGGATAGAAACTGACTGCATTGGACACAATAGTGAAAATTACGGCCTTGCCGCCATTTGAACAATTGATGAATCGTCATAGGAAAAATTGCCACATGTGCGAGAGTGGTGTTTCTAGATACTTGAATTTTGGCCAATGCCCATGATGCCATACCGTTAACAGTTTCAGTTTTTCTTCTGCCAATATTCAATGCCCTCGTGGTTTCAATGCATTGTTTACTAGCCTGGATTTGATATTTGGTATGAAATTTGAATCACAATCAAACATCGTAAGGAATGCAGTATGAATGAATAAGTACGAAACCGCTCTCGTAGTTGCTTTTGTGAAAGCAATGTCATTTGGTTGTTCAAATATTGTCAAATTGGGAGCGGCAAGATGTCAGCCACAAGATGTGGCAACAGGAAATGTTTATGATGGCATACCTCATTGTACTGCACACGTTTTAATATGTTTTGTAAGATCATGTCAACCATTTGTTTTATAAACCCACATATTCGCATGATGCCATTTATTATTTGATAATTTGCATGGTAATTTCCTAGTTGTATTCTAAGTCAACAAGTTCTTGTTCGACAACATTGAAATTCGAATAAAGTTCGGCACCTAAAATTTTGCTAATAAAGTTTGGCATAAAATTCGACATATAGAAATTTGAAAAAAACATGTATATATAAAAAAACAATTTTAAGCATGCTAAAAGATAAATATGATGCACATAAATAAATAAGCATGTCAATTTTCAAAGTGCATAATGCACATTGCAAACACATAGGATTATTGCTCAAACATTTACATCATTTCCACATATAAACCATGAAAGTGAGTGCCAAATTGCCAATAAAGAACCAACTTCAATCTTCCATACATAGTGAACAAGGTGAGAAATTCATCATAGACATTAGCAGGAGCTACTAGAGTCTAGCACCCATAAGAATATCAAATTCAACAAAACCATGGGCCATATCAGATTTCATATATTGAAAACAATCTAATAAAAAAGTATTCAAAATAATAAACTTTAAAGTAGTTTGGAAATTTTAGAATATTGTTCATGCAAAAAGTAAACTAGAAGTCTAAAGCGAGAACACAAGTTTTATTCTTGATGTTCTCGTGTCCTACTTGTGATATCCAAAAGTTCTATATCATCAAGAGCAGTAGGGGTTGTGAATCTGCTAGATGCCTCAACATTAGATTCATCATTCAATTCCCTATCAATGTCACTATCATTGTAAAAATCAGCTTCATCCCTTGATGCATTAGGAACATGATTGATCCACGCAGTAGAGGAATTGGATGGCTCTTTAGCCACATTTTTCAAAGCCAACTGCAAGTTACTATGAACATAAACAAGATCTTCTAATCTTCTAGATAACAATCTATTTCTTTTCTTGGAATGAATGTGGTCAAAGGAACTCCAATTCCTTTCACACGCTGATGCACTTGATCCCTGACTTAAGATACGAATTGCAAAAGTTTGCAATTATGGGTGCCCCTGGACCATAAAACTCCCACCATACTGCTGGATCACTTCTGCTCCTATCATACTTTGTTGATTGTGTACCAAATAACCCTTCTTCTAACCTGTATGCCCTCAACTGAGATCTGACCAAACTTGCAATTGTTGGATCTGGATTTAGCTTCTCAATAGCCTGGATAAGTCCATTCATGACTTCTTCATACCTGTGTCTTGATAACCCAAACAATCTAGGGTCCAAATAACATGCTGCTGCATGTAATGGAGTATGCATCATCTTCCATCTTTGAGCAATTACTTTCCATATCTCCTAGTAATCAACTTCCACATTATTAAAAGCACTTGCAATGGTCTCTTTGCAACAATCAATGCTTTCATAAACAAAACCCATACAAGGTTTGTCACCATCAACCATGCAGAGCACATTAACAATTGGGCCACATATTTTTAAAAACTTGTCTGAATTTTCCCAAAAGCCATTATGGAGCACTATTTGTTCAACATGTTTCCCCTTAGTTTTTTTTGAAAGAGGAGATCTCTCCCACTCAGTGTTGCAGAAAACAACTCTTAGGCTTGCTTTTTCCTCAACAACTCTTTTTAGAGTAATATAAAAAGTAGCAAACCTTGTATCACAAGGCCTCAACAACTATTTAGATGCATTCTTCATATATATGCTCAAAGTGAGACGATGGTTGATGATGAAGTTTGCAATTGTTTTGGCTCTTTGGATTGTCTCATTGACCCAAGGAAATTTGGCTAAATCATGCAACATCAAATCCAAGCAGTGAGCTGCACAAGGGGTCCAATAAATATTATTATACTTTTTCATAATCATCTTCCCTGCACCAACACAATTTGATGCATTAGCTGTAATAACATGGACCACATTTTTCTCCCCAACCTCTTGAATTGCTTCATCCAAAATTCCAAAAATATATTTTGATGTCTTCACCTGATCCATTGCATTAACTGCCTTCAAGAAAAGTACCCCTTGAGAATTGTAAACAAGCACATTGATCAATGGGCGATGACACAAATCTGACCAACCATCACTCAAAATTGTGCATCCTGTATGCTTCCAAGACTCTTTATTCTCATACAATTTTTCTGTCACTCTATCTCTTGTTTTCTTTAGAAAAGTGGTCCTTAAAGCTTCAGATCTGGGAGGAACATAGCCCTTCCCAAAATCAATGGCCCTTTTAATCACATTTTTAAAATATGGACTTCTGGACACATTAAAGGGAATTGCACATGCATAAAAGAATTCTGCAACAACATCATCAACTTCTTGTCTCTCCACAAGTTTCCAGAATTGATTTAATGTTTTGGTTCCACCTGTTTTTACTGGAGTAGAACTTGATCCACCAATGGTTGAGATTGAATTAATGGTGTTTGAGGAAGACATGGCAAGCTCCCTCTCAATTCGCTGCCTCTTCTTCTCCCTTTTTTCCTTTTCCATCTTTGAAGTGAAATAGTTTTTCTCCACTGTGGTTTTTGTTCATCTGAGATCTTAGTGCAGCCTTCAACACCACCTCCACTTCCATTGCTAATACTGAGAAGGTGATCCACTGCTCTAGTTAAAGAGTCAATGAATTGATGTCCACACAACTGACACAAAAGATTTCTCCCTTCTTTTTTTGACAAAATTCCATGCTACAGTAGTTGATTTTGGGGGTGCCATTGAAATCTGAAGGTTTCGATTGCTGAAGTAAAAGCTGAAATGTCTACATTTTTTTTTTAATATACATTTGAGTTAGTTCTAAGTTTTTTGCAGCATGAAATTTTTTGTTAACAATAATTTTTTTTAAAACTGTATATAAATAGTAATTTTTCCCTTCTTTTTTGTAAACATTAATTTTTTTTTATAAGTAGTAAACTTATTTAAAAAATAATTGCTGTTGCCTACCTGGATTCTGTGACTGTAAGGTTACTGGAGTCTGGGCGATGGGCGTGTGGGCATTGGGGGCCGGAGTTCGGAACGTTGGAGCGGCAGAGGAGCTGGACGCTGGAGCAGTGGAGCGGCAGGGTGCAGCTTGAGGCTGGACGCTAGAGCGAGAGGCAGCCTGAAGGATGGAGTGACAGACTGCAGTGGAACTCGATGCTAAAGCCTGGACGCTGGAGTGGCCGCCGACAATGTAGCTGGAGCTTGGACGCTGGAGCAGTAGGCTGCAGCTTGAAGGCAATGGACGCTAGTCAGTGGTCACGATAGCAGTTGCGGACTAGCGCCGCCGGAGGAGCAATCGTGAGTCGTGACGCTGGAGGCAGCCGCGGAGGAGCAACGTTGGAGGAGGCAGTTGCGAAGGAGGCAACCGCAGAAGAGATAGCTTGAGAGCTGTGGTTGCGAGAGGCTGTCGAGAGCAGTCACCAGTGGTTGCGACTTGTGAGAGGGTGAGAGCAGTAGCACACTGACAGTGAGACAGAGACAGACTTTGTCTGTTGGGTTTTTTAGCCTCAAAACAAAGCAAAAATAAACCCTCCCGCTGAACCTATTCATTTTTTTATGATTTTTTAACGAATTTTTTAAAAAATTCGTTCAAGTTCGCCATTTTGTTCCGGTTCGACGAACAGGTTCGAGTTCGTGTTTGTGATTAAGTTCGGCGAACTTAATCGAATTTGCTCGGCGAATTTCAAACTTCAGCGATAAAATTTGCCGAACCTGGTGACTTAGGTTGTATTAGGTAAATGTGAAAATGTAAACATGGATTTAGGGATGCATGGTATTTAATATATGAAATTCCATCCATTGATAAAAACTGGCTGCATGGGATGTATTGTGAAAATTATGGTCTTTCTGCCATTTGAACAATTGATGAGCCGTCGTAGGAAAAACTGGCACATGTGCACGAGTGGTGTTTCTAGAGACCTGAATTATGGCCAATGCCCATGATGCCATAGCCATAAACAGTTTTGGTTTTCTTCTGCCAATATTTAATGCCCTCGTGGTTTTGATGCATTGTTTACTTGCCTGGATTTGATATCTGGTTTGAATGACAATCAGACATCATAAGGAATGCGGTATGAATGAATAAGTACGAAACTGCTCTCATAGCCAGCCACAAGATGTGCCAACAGGCAATGTTTATGATGACAGACCTCATTGCACTGCACACGTTTTAATACGTTTTGCAAGATCATGTTAACCATTTGTTATATAAACCCACATATTCACATGATGCCATTTGTTATTTGATAATTTGCATGGTAATTTCGTAATTGTATTAGGTAAATGTGGAAAGGTAAACATGGATTTAAAGATGCAATGTAGTTAATATTTGAGATTCCATCCATTGCTATAGAGGAGATGATGAGAATATGCCAGCATCTTTCATTTATGACCATAAGATAGAGATTTGGATCAAAAGAAAGATTAATCTGCCAACATTCAATATGGGGGGACTCCTATCAGCGTAACCAGCTCTTGAATGATGAAAACAATGCTGATCTCTAGGACCAATGCTGTTTGAATGACAGGTCTGAGACTCTGATATCAACATATCAGAGTTCTCAAATTTGAAGGTTGAATCAATTCTGTTATGTGAACTAGTTTGCATCGGATTTCTGAAAATTCACAAGAGGAGTTGTTCATCCTGTCTAATGCAGCTGAAAATTGGTCAACGTGAAGACCTGAAGCAGAGAATAAAGGCATGCACTTGTTTTTTGTGATGGTCCGCAAGTAGGCTGAATGGTGCAAAAACAATACAGGATGAACTTACCAAGTTACCAGCAATAGATTGAATTCTGTATAAATCGGCAAAAGTCCATGACTGCAAGAATAATGTATGGTAATTGAGAAGGGAAAGATGCCATTGAAGATCACGCAAAGCGGCATGAAATGCATTTTGCAGGCAACAATCTCTATCTGTAAGGTGCTTAAGTTACTCTGGATTGAGCTTATCTGGGCTCATCTCTGCCTTGTAAAACTGTACTAAGATGGGATATGACTTTGCTAATCTCCTCTGCACTGTAGTATCTTCTTGTCTTACAGAGGAAGATAAGATACCTGTTGTGTAATAGCGTTGCTAATGGTAATATGTTGATTCTTCCATTTTTATTTTAGCAGGTGTCACCCTTGTCTGACAAGCTTGCAGTATTTTACTTAGTCATTGTAATGAAGATATAGAAGGATGCTAAATATGTTAAAATAGATTCTTGTTAGTGTTCATTTGTAATCATTAACCATGAGAAATGATGAATTGGATTCCCTTATTCTTCTATACTGTTAGATTCCTCTAATCTAGGACATTGACCATCTTCTACAACTACTGGTCCTTTTTGATGGTATGTTGATATATGTGTTTTGTACAGATATGTGCAGGCAGATGGTAGAACTTCATATCATGGATGATTTAGTGAACAAACCTGAATTGCTATCGTTTTACATTGCCAGTAAAATGCCTGTGCCTGATTCTACAAGGCAGGAGCTTCTAGAGATTGATGGTGTTGCTTACAGATTACAAAGAGAGATACAACTTCTAGAAAGCGTTGACCGCATACGTTGTAAGAATTGCTCGGTATGTTTCCGATCTCTATACATTATAAGGATTCTGGTTGGTTAAGGATTTTTGAAAATTAATGGACGTAGAAGAAGAGTAGGATATTATTATTAACATTATCTTTTATCTTTTCTGTAAGGGGCATTCCTATTCTTATTTTCCTTCGTGTGTCTTTTCAATTTCATCCATTAACCATTGTCATTTTGAAAACAAAGGAAGCAAATCGCTATCATTCATTTTGCTTTCTTATTAATAGCCAAAGATAAGATAAGACAATAAATGTCGAACATGTAACGACAAATAGGTCTATGGAACTGCTAAGTACACCAGTGTTGTTACCAAGTTTGAGCATAAAAGGACCGCTCCTATAAGAAAAGGATAAACATATATCTAATCTATGAGATCGAAGATATAGAATCTAAAATGGCAGAGAACCTAATGCAAAGTGAGTTGGATATTAAGATCCTCTATTGCCTTTCTGTAAGGTACAATGCTAGTGTATATCTTATTTTCCTTCCTATATATCTTTTCAATCTGATGCATTAACTGTTATAATTTTATAAACGAAGGGAGAAGATTGCTGGTATTCATTTTGCTTTCACTTTTCCCTTGTTTTATGTTATTATCATTGCTTCTGACATTGTGTTCTTAATTACTATCACTAGTTACTGTAATGAGTCCCCTAAACTTTCATTGAAGGAATATAATACTCTTATAATTTCAAGTGACGAGCATAGGCACTTAGCTGGCACAGTACACTGGTTTATGTTTGTTGTTGTCAGTCACCAATAGGTAGACTGGTATCATCTCTGCATCAACTTTGTTCTCTGAGACAATCTTCTAACGCTTGTTCTGTTAAGAATGCCTGGGGCAGAGTTTTATGGTGAATTTTCAAGAGAATACTTTCAGAACTGTAAATGAATGATGGAGATTTAATGTTTGCTTCTAACGGACCAAAATGGAAGAGAAAACAAATTACTAAGGTCTTTCTATTTGGGCTGTTTTGTATTTATTTAAATATTGTACCAGGGTAAACCTTAGGTTCTTCAGGGCACAATGCCAGGTCAACAATGAGGCCTGAAACTGTTCCAACAATATTCTCATTATGAGCTCAACATGTGACCTACAGGAATAGAACTTGGGTGGGGAGAATAATGCTCCGTGCCACAACCACTTGGTCTAGACCCAATTGACATTATTATAAATATTATTATATTTTATTTTTGGTTTATTTCCAATTCCTTTCTTTGCTTCTATAAATTCTATAAATAAAAAGATATGGAAAAAACACATTCCAAAATAAAAACTGTTGCACCAGGCTTTGACCAGTCAAAACCATGGTCACATTAAACGTTCCAGTAAGATAGCTCCTTGAATAAATGTTTTCTTCAAGTGAAATCAGCTCGTGGCTGTTCATGAATTACAAATATTAAATTCAAAATTTAAGGTGCTGAAGAGTAAGGCATAACAATAAAATAACCCTTATAGCACAAAATAACTTATGCAATCAAAAATCTAAATCACACATAAACCACTTTCAAATCACTACTAATCTAGATTGGATCATTACATTATTTGTCATCCATCTCGATTCTTTTAGAGTGGAAAACGTGGCGGAATCAGCTCCTAGGACCATCTTTACTAGCAGGACCCAGTTTGTAAAAATGGGGTCTGAAACCTTCCAAGAGAATTTTGAGTTATCAAATGATGTTTTTTGTAAAGGTATGTTTTCACCATTATAATTCAAGAGGATGCCATGTCAGCGCCCATAAGTCATGGAAAAGGGTCTAGCCACATGATTATGGTGAAGAAGATGCCAGAAGAGTCCATATTCTAACTTTGGTTAAGAGTTGAGGGAGTCAAACCTAACCACTAGTAGGCTATCGGGCTGTGTTGTAACTATGCCACTAAGAGGAAAAGGGGTTCCATTCTTTTCGAGTGCACTTGTTTGATAGATGAGCAGAGTAACCGAGAGGGTTGGGGATAGAGCACACAGAGAGGATTTGTGCATTGTAGTAACCCACAGGCCATAGACCTTACTTTGTACTCACAATTATTTTCCATTAAGAGAAAGAGAGTAGATTGGCCTCACTTTCTCGCTGGGTTTTCTTCCAAAAGGGTTTCCTAGGTTATATTTTGTGTCAATGTGTTGGTGACTTTTTATTTCACTGTTCTCTATTTTTTGCATAAATTCTAATTTCCCTGCATATGCAATTAATAGTAATCGATAGATCCAGAAATCTAAAGAAAAATAAACCCTAATAGTGTAGATTTCGAAATTTTAAATATAATTTTATCATATCTGTTGTGACAATTTACGGATCATATTGATATCAGAGTAGGTTTCTTTGGGTATATTGTGGAGATTTACGGGGATCTAAATCGATGAAGCCAAAAGGTGTAAAACCTTTGATTTAAGATAGTCCAAGGTATGCCTTTGATTTTGGTATTGTATGTTGCTGATTTATTTTTGACCGGTAGTGAACCTCTTATTCTCCAGTGGAAGAGGGAGTTAGCTTATGAATTTGAAATGAAAGATCTTGGTTTGATGCACTACCTTCTAGGCTTGGAGGTATGGCGAAAATTTGGTGATATTGCCCTTTCTCAAGGAAAATATGTTGTCAATCTACTAGAAAGGTTTGGCATGACTGAGTGTAAGTCTATGAATACTCCAATGGAAATGAATTTCAAGAAGCTTTGTGGTAAAGATGCAAGACCTGATTTGGCCAATCTTTTCGAGTACCAACAATTGATTGGGGCAATGTTGTTCGTAGTGAACACTAGACCAGGTATATGCTTTGCAGTTAATACTCTGAGTCAATACACGATCAAGCATGCTCATGCACACCGGGTTGCTACAAAGCATGTGTTGAGGTACCTTCATGGGACTATTAATCTTGGATTGAGATATAATGTGAAGATGTAAGGCCTACATGGAGACTTTGGTGTTGATTGGGCTAGTAACTATATTGACAGAAATAGCACATTAGGGTGCTTCTTTGGCTTAGGATCTTCCATGATATCTTGGATGAGCATAAAGAAAAATTCTGTTGCCCTTAGCGCGACTGAAGTAGAATACATTGTTGTCAGCATTGCTAGCTGTGAGACAGTATGGCTAAGGGAGTTCTTTGGAGAGTTGTTTGAGCAAAGTATTGGATACTACAGTAATTTACCATGACAATAAGTGTGGGATTCAACTTACTGAAAATATCGTGTTCCATGACAAGTCCAAACACATTGAGATAAAATATCACTATATCCGAGATATGGTGCAAAGAGGAGCAGTGAGACTCCATCATATAGCGATTGATGATCAGATTGCTGACATTCTTACTTAGTCTTTATCGAAAGGGAAGTTCTTGGTTTTCAGAGAGCAACTTGGACTGACAGAGTTGACCCTTCAAGGATGATGAGCCTTGGATGTACGAGATCCTTGTCATGTGTTGACAAGTGGATCCCCCCAAGCAATGATGAGCCTTGGATGTGCGAGATCCTTGTCATGTGTTGACAAGTGGATCTCCCCAAGTAGTGATGAGCCTTGGATTTGCGAGATCCTTGTCATGTGTTGACAAGTGGATCTCCCCAAGCAGAGAGAACTCTTGGTTTTGCAAAGATCTTTGTCATGTATTGACAAGTGGATCCCCCCAAGTGTGTATACGGTGATGGGTGTATCTATTATCATCTTTATCCTCTTTATGATAATATTATTTAAAAGAAATTCAAGTCTCTCAATCATGGGACTCAGTCATGTCATATGTAACTCCCCTCAATTAATGCATATGTTACTCTTCCTCTTTTAATGGATTCATTCCTCTTTCTCTTTAATGCTCTTATGCACGTCTTACACTCTCTTACACACTTTAATGACTCGTCATGAAAAGATTCTTCTAACACCTCTTTAATGCATAAGTTACACTTCTCTCCTTAATGCATAAGTTACACTTCTCTCATAAATGCATAAGTTACACTCCTATTTTGGCATGTGTAACTCCTCCTCAAGGCATAAGAGTTATTGCCTCATGAATTCGACCTCCTTGCACTTCTTATATATTTGTGCCTCTCTTCCTCAATTGATACATTTGTGCTTATGAAAGGAGAATTCAAACTTGAGAGAGAGAGAGAGTTGGAGAGTCTAGAGGAAGATTGAGAGAGAGAGAGTCTTGAAGAGCAAGATCAGATCTTGGAGAGCCAAAGTGATTCAGTGTTTGCATCAACTCCTGGTATTAGAGATCTTTTTTATATTTGGGTGAACTTCTTCATTCTCTCATTGTACCTTGTACCTTTGCTGAACAATTGATTTCTAATAGAAGAAGAATCTGGTTGGGTTTTCCGCTTTTGGTTTTTTTTTGTAGTCATTGACCTAACTTCTCTTTGTCTCATTGAGTTCTTGGCTAACTTCTATTGTACATATGGTTCATACGGTTGATGTTCTATCTACAAATACTTAACTTATATTGCAGCATAAAGAAGTTTTGGATTTAAGTGATTGTAACAACATAGAACATCTGATTTTTAACAAGAAGATAGAGTGGCATTCATTGATGGGAAAGTCCTTGTGTGGGAAAAGGGATCTAGTATAAGCTTTGTTAGGGTTATTGGGATTCGTGAAGGAACATTGTATAGACTCCTAGGGCAATCTCTCAAAGCTTTAATACATAATGATATTATCCTTAGTGAGCTATGACATAGAGCCTTGCCAGTTTTGAAGAAAATTGTTTTAGGTGTAACATATTCGCAGATACATCATAAAGGTGTGTGTGTAAGAGATGTACTCTTGGAAAGAATGTTAAGAAACCCTTTCCAAGCAGTGAACATAGGTACAAATAAATTTTGGATGTATTCCACTCAAATGTGTGTGGTCTAATGCCGATGAAATATCTTGGATATGCTCTATACTATGTATCCTTTATTGATGACTTCTCTCGCAAGGCATGGATCTATTTGATGAATTCAAAAGGCAAATATTTTAAAGTGTTCCTGGTACTCACCAAAAATGGGTGACCCCATAAGAGAATCTTTCTCGTAGATTTGTCTTCAGCCGATGGCCCCTGATAGCCAACAATGCAACCTATGTATTGTGCCACTTGATCTTCTCTCCCTGAGCTAGTCATATGCCCCCTTGCCCATCTGTCGAGAGCATATGTTTGAAGGTGGGCCATCCAATCCTAAAGGTACGTTATTCATTGTGCAATCAGCTGCTTTTGCTTGCTTTTCCTTGGACACTTTGGGCATGGATTATTGGGTTACTTGGAAAAAGGAAGGGTTTTGACGGTAGTTTTGTTCCCTCACCTTAAATAGGGTTTGATCCTCAATTGATGCAGGGGCACTAGGCTCAAGAAATATTTTGTATTTTTATAAGACATAGGGGGGTTTTATGTTTCTGAATTCTCATGTAATTATTAGTATTTTGAATAAAATAGTGAGGAATTGTAAATGTTCTCAAATCATTGGAGAACATGAGGGGAAGTTGATTGGTTAGGAATGTGGAGAGTCAGTTTTAGTAAACCTAGGGATTTAGGCTAAATTGCTAAATCCCTAATCAGAATCAGAAAGTGAAGGCATGGGTTAGAAGCAGAATCCTAATCGAAAGCGAGATCGCGTTCATGAAGTTAAGAGATGGTGCGTTGAATTTAAGCCAATGGTGTGGCAACTGGTAAAGATAAAAACATGAAGCGATGGACCGTATTGAATGAGGAATCGATGGATTGTTGAGCAAAGAGCAAGGGCGCAATAAAATATGAGTCAAGGCTCATTCAATTGCAGAGAACCCGAGCAATTGAACAAAGAGTTGGAAATGGAACCGTGAACAACCAGCGTGGCGAGATTTTGAAGAATGAACAGTGTAAGCTGTTTTGGAATAGTGAAGGTGGTCCTGCGCAACTCTTAAAGCGGTAAGTGGTAATTCAATTTGGAACGTGATATTGTTCAACGCTTGACACGTAGTGTGGACGTGGTTTTTAAAAACCACGAATGTCGCGTTATTTTTGAGAGTTAAGCCACGTGCATCTCAGCAACGCGATATTCATTGGATCACTGGTGTTTGATGCGACGATGTGTCATCCATTGGATGATATTGAGAGATAAGTCAAGAAAAGGTACGTTAGATGTTGGGGCCCAGCTGTATTAACCGTCCGATGCAAGGTCATAAGGATCTGATGACATTCGCTCTCGGAGGAGTGAGGATGTTAATGCCAGGTAAGTCATAAGGTAGTGGCCGATATAATAATGCGTTTGGTTTGCTAGTATTTTAGGTTTAAACCATAGTCAAACTTTGGCATGAAACGATAAGTTATGGACAGATTGATGTTATGATGATTGGTGAGTGTGGGCCATAGATATATATCTAGGTGGTGATACTTTGGGTTATGTTAGCCAAAGTCGAGATTGATATGATATATGGATCTGATTCATGAAACAGGTTTGGATCATGGTTTATTGGGTTTTAATCCAAAGTCGATTTTTGTATAAGATGAATAAACCGTGGGTCAATCTAAGGTATATTTTGATTACTAGTGCCTTGGTTCTATTGAAGTCGAGATATTAAAAAACCGTATATAAATGTTGGTTTGGATTATAAAAGTCGAATGTTAATTCGCACTTTCATAAAGGGTGAGAGCCGAAGTTTAAGTTTTGGGGTTAAATTGAAATTCGAATATTTATTCAATTTATCATAAGATGGGCTTTAGTACATGGGTTATAATCACATCCCAATAGAAAGAGTCTGCATAAGATAATTGAACCTGGGTTGTACATGTTGGTTTTATAACCATCAAATTTGTGAAAGAACTTCCGCATGTTAGAGGTTGCCCAGATTTTAAATTATTTGGGGCAAAAACTTGAGATGCAGTTTTATATGCAGAGAGAGTGAAGATTGTGGGTTTGGCGGGGTTTGCTTGCCATCAAGTGGTATCAGAGCAGGAAAGGCTCTGTTTGAAGTAAAGGATTTTTTTGTTGTAACTAAATCTCAATGTGTGATGAGAGAAGAGAGTAGATCAGATTTCAAAATCTGATATGCAAAGGTACACATATTTGCATAGAACAGAGATTTGCAGCACTGGATGAATGAAGAACAAGATCATTCAGGGATCTTGTAGGCAAAATAATTTTAAATTTGATTTTGAATTTATGACTGCAGAATTATGGTTGCAAAAGGTGATGACAGAGTTTTGATGGTGATGGCAGTGAACCTGATATTCTTGTAAAGGTTGGATAAGGAGAACAATTGCAGTGTTCTCAAGAGAAGGTGAGTTGATGAGCAATGTTTAACTCTGGTTTGAAGAATTGTTTGTAGAATTCAGATTGCAGGCAATTGAAGAAATCTCAGCAAAAGCAGATCACAGCTTTGAGAGCAGTGATGAAAGAGTCCAGGAGAGGATTCTAAAGTGAAGAAGAAAGTGTGGCAGAACCTTGAGGAAATTCAACAGAGGTTGAATGAGTTCTAAAAGTTGCAGAGTGAAGCCTAGAGAGAGCAGAAGAGAGTGCTCAAGAGGTTCCAGCAGAAGGAGAACCAGTACTTGCCAAAAGCCCAGATCCAGAGGAAAGGATTGGTGAGGTAAGTGGCAGCAGGAGAGCTTGCTGTTGCAGAGGCTTGGTGCAGCTGATGAGTGAGGAATTCATGATGGAGAAAAGGATGACTACTGATAGTCATAGCAGAGATGACAGAGGTTCTGAGAGAGGCCACAACAGAAAAGAGAAAGAAGATGCCAGGACAAATGGCATGAGGAAGAAATCGATTGATGCAGAATATTGGAAAGAGATAGCTGAGATCAGAGAACAGTTTAATAAACTGGAGAGGATGATAGAGGAAAGCCAGAGAGTTGGTTGGCTCATGAAGAAGAAATTAAAGTGGCCAAGGCTACAACAGAGAAGAGAACAGCAAGAGAACATGCAGTTTGCAGAAACGCTGAGAAAGCTTGAACAGAGGAGTAGTGTACAGTTGGAATGTGCAGAACTCAGAACAACTGAGTTGAGAAAAGAAGTTTCTGTTTGTGAAGCAGAACAGAGTACAGGTGAAGAATACAGATCTATGAAGGATCTTATGAACCATAATGAAGACTTAAGGCAACAAGAAGCTTGTCTTGTTGAAGAGAAAATCATTGATAATTTCTTGAGTTATTGGACAAGTCCAGATCAGCTGGATGATGTAAAGCCTTGTATTTTTTAATCTGACAATTGTGAAGTGGTTACAGGTTCTACAGAAAAAGAGGATCAGTCTGAGGCACTGATAAATGAAGCAACCAAGACTGAAAAGTCTTGTGGTTTTAAAACTAACGAGTTGTGTATGTTTGCAGGTACATCACAGGGAGATGAACAAGCTTTAAAGTTTGTTGAGGAGGAGAAATTGAACCTGAAATCTGTTCAGATCAATGCTGAGATAGCAAGATCTCAGGAGGAATTGAAGACAGAGGAGTCTAATGAGAATATTGAGGCTGAGAATGAAGGACCATCTGATGATCGGTCAAGAACAAGTGAAGGTATAAAAGGTTGTGTGAGGTTCCCAAAATCTACTCCAATTGAAGTTGTTGAATTGTATAGAAGGTTGGATTTTCAAAGAAGAGAATTGGAGAAACAGAGGACCTATGCACAGGATAATTTGCTGAGGAAGCAGGGCAGGAAGGTCTTCATGAATAGTGTTCATGAAGCAGATGATGGAAAGAAGGAGAGACTAACTGACAGTCTCATGGAGGATGCAAATCAGCATACTGATGTGTTGACAAAGGAATTGGGAGGAAACTTAGAGCAACATATTGATGTGTTGTCAGAGGAGAAGAACAGTGAAGAATTTCTGAGTCTTGAAAGAGACTTAGAATTGCAGAAAGAAAATTTGGTGGCTGGATCAGCAAGAGAGACCATTGGGTCTTGTGATTTTGAAACTGACGATTTGATTGTGCTTACTGGTATTGTAGGAGACAGTCCATCTCTTGGGATTGTCTTGAAGGAAGGTGAAACAGTCATGCAGAAACTTGTTACTATTGATGACAAGGAAGAGTTGGCTTGTCTGAATAGCCAAGAGAAGACTGGAGGACAAACTTTTGGAACTGCTACAGTGATGAAGAATCAGAATTCTATTCTGATAGAAGGTGAAAATGAAGAGTTTGAAGAACTCGATTTGATTGCTAGAATCAATCAAGGAGATGAAAGACAATTACTGAAGATTGTCAAGGAAGAAGAGGGATATGCTGAAACTGAATTGTAGCATACTAATGATGTGAAACAAGTACAAACGAGATGGCTGAAATGTTTGTTGAGGACATTTGAAAAAGAGGAAGAAATGGCAGACACTAGAGTAAAATTCCCTGAAGTTGTGAAAGGAGGAGATACTAGTTTGACAAATTTGATTATGTTTACTAGTATACTGAATGAGTATGTTACTATAGGAAGAAAATTAATTGATGATTTATTTTCTAAAAGTAAATTTGCAGGTGATGAGCAGAATAAAATTGTTGCAGAGGGAGATATCTTAAGAGATATTCAGGAAGTTTGGGAGGCAACAACAATCGGGGAGGTAACAACTGAGGCGACATTGCCAGCAACAACATCAATGTTGGTAGCAAGAAGGGCAGTAACAATAACAACAACAAAGGCAGTTACAGCAGTAGAAATTGGAGGCAGCAACAGTGGGCAAAGTAAATTCCAGTCAAAGGAAAGGCTGGACATAGAAATTGAAAACATCAGAGAACTGATGATGAAGGTGTCTCAGAAGAAGACAACAACAAGAAAGCAAAGAAGCAGAACCAGCAGCAAAAGAAAGACAGAAAGAGAATGTAAAGGTGCAGCCAGTGGAGCGAGACAGAATAAGATATGGAAGCCTGGAGAGGTGCAGAAGAAGAATATTGCAGCAGATGATCAACTGCAGAACAAAGTGTGGGATCCAGGAAGACAAGGAATGAAAGCACATGATCAGGAGATCATGATTATTTTAACCTTGGGAGTCTGATGCAGGGGCATTAGGCTCAAGAAATACTTTGTATTTTTATAAGACATAGGGGGGTTTGATGTTTCTGAATTCTCATGTAATTATTAGTATTTTGAATAAAATAGTGAGGAATTGTAAATGTTATCAAATCATTGGAGAACATGAGGGGAAGTTGATTAGTTAGGAATGTGGAGAGTCAGTTTTAGTAAACCTAGGGATTTAGGTGAAATTTAGGACTTTGAGAATTCCAAGAGTTTTGTCAAGCTGAATCGATTCATTAATCTTTTGTATAAATGTAAGCATCAGGGATCAGATCTAGAGGGATAGAGTTAGAGCTATTCAAGAGGCAGGTAGAATAGGAAGAAGGCCACTGATATAGAAGATTTGGCCATGGAGGGACCCTCTGTAAATATTGATTTTTAATACAAGGGAAACTCGATTTCTGAGTTGTATTAATTTATGAATGATATGGTGTGTAGAGTTACTGTGTAATTTAGTGGGTTAATGGTGATTGTAGAATTGTGTAAATCGATCACAGAATGGATCGATTTCACAACATAATTCTTCTTATTGATGAAATTTTATATAGTGCAGGGGCATAACGCTGTTTTCATACAGTATTCAATGAGAGGGGAATTACACACTCTGCTGTGTAAATAGTGAAGAGAGGGTCGGCTTTGAAATCAATTTGGAGGTTTTGAAAATACTGTGAAATGCTACAAAGGTGCTGTTCGAAATGTTGAGGGTTTGGTGAAGATCTGACTGAGCTTAGAAATCCGATTAATGAAACCGTGCGATGGAACAATGAAACTGGAAAGCGAAGGCATGGGTTAGAAGCAGAATCCTAATCGAAAGCGAGATCACGTTCATGAAGTTAAGAGACAGTGCATTGAATTTAAGCCAATGGTATGGCAACTGGTAAAGATAAAAACATGAAGCGATGGACTGTATCGAATGAGGAATCGATGGATTGTTGAGCAAAGAGCGAGGGCGTAATAAAATATGAGTCAAGGCTCATTCAATTGCAGAGAACTCGAGCAATTGAACACGGAGTTGGAAATGGAACCGTGAACAACCAGCGTGGCGAGATTTTGAAGAATGAACAGTGTAAGCTGTTTTGGAATAGTGAAGGTGGTCCTGCGCAACTCTTAAAGCGGTAAGTGGTAATTCAATTTGGAACGCGATATTGTTAAATGCTTGACACGTAGGGTGGATGTGGTTTTTAAAAACCACGATTGTCGCGTAATTTTTGAGAGTTAAACCACATGGATCTCAGCAACGCGATATTCATTGGATCACTGGTGTTTGATGCGACGATGTGTCATCTGTTGGATGATATTGAGAGATAAGTCAAGGAAAGGTACATTAAATGTTGGGGCCCAGCTGTATTAACCATTCGATGCAAGGTCATAAGGATCTGATGACATTCGCTCTCGGAGGAGTGAGGATGTTAATGCCAGGTAAGTCATAAGGTAGTGGCCAATATAATAATGCGTTTGGTTTGCTGGTATTTTAGGTTTAAACCATAGTCAAACTTTGGCATGAAACGATAAGTTATGGACGGATTGATGTTGTGATGATTGGTGAGTGTGGGCCATAGATATATATCTAGGTGGTGATACTTTGGATTATGTTAGCCAAAGTTGAGATTGATATGATATATGCATCCGATTCATGAAATAGGTTTGGATCATGGTTTATTGGGTTTTGATCCAAAGTCGATTTTTGTATAAGATGAATAAGCCATGGGTCAATCTAAGGTATATTTTGATTGCTAGTGCCTTGGTTCTATTGAAGTCGAGATATTAAAAAACCGTATATAAATGTTGGTTTGGATTATAAAAGTCGAATGTTGATTCACACTTTCATAAAGGGTGAGAGCCGAAGTTTAAGTTTTGGGGTTAAATTGAAATTCAAATTTTTATTCAATTTATCATAAGATGGGCTTTAGAACATGGGTGATAATCATCCCAATAGAAAGAGTCTGCATAAGATAATTGAACCTGGGTTGTACATGTTGGTTTTATAACCATCAAATTTGTGAAAGAACTTCCGCATGTTAGAGGTTGCCCAGATTTCAAATTATTTCGGGCAAAAACTTGAGATGCAGTTTTATATGCAAAGAGAGTGAAGATTGTGGGTTTGGCGAGGTTTGCCCGCCATCATCAATCCTAGTCTCGTGGGATCTCCCTTATTGGCCTATAGCTTTAGGAATGACACTACTTGGAAAACCTTGATTTTGGTAGCGCGGTCCTATTGCCCCATTTCTCATTTTTCACTGCCCTTCGCACATTATAAACCCTTTTTCATCATATTCCCTCTTAGGGTCCACAAGGCAAAATGAAAATGAAGAAGGGTGGAAAAATAAATTTCGAGGTAACTCATGTATCCACAATTGCTCCCTCCTACATCTATACCCCTAAATATGTGGACATCCCTCATCATTACCACCCTTGAACCCATGACATTTAGTTTTGAGACCTCCATGTCCCTTTACATTACTCCCTCATCATTACCACCCTTGAACCCATGACATTTAGTTTTGAGACCTCCATGTCCCTTTACATTACTTCATTATTCACATGACCCCTATCAATTGAAGAATATACTTTAGATCTGTCTTTCCCCTTAGGGGCTGGGAACACCTAATAGGGTTGTTTATTAGCCACTCCTACCTAGGGAGGTAATACTATTACAAGCTTAAAGCCCCAAATTTGGAAGGGAAGCCGATTGCGAAGTCTCAATGTGCCCTTGAATAACAAGCTTGGTTCGCTTAGATGCACTAATGAATTATTTTTCTTGATGGTGAGGAAGCACATTGGATCTTATATGTAATTGGTAGGTGGTTTCATCATGGCCTGGGCCACTTAATTGGGGCCCAAGCTCACCAAAGAATCATATTGACACCCCTAGGGGATTTGTTGAGAGCCATAGTAGTCCGTCATGCTTTAGAGCTTCATCAGTTTGTTCATTGCCCCACATTATTCGTGAGATGACGCACTTGGACTAGTGTGCCCCGACCGACTTAACATGATCATGGCAATTGATCCAAGGCTCATAAGGGGTTTGTCTCACCCTTGTGACATGGGTGTTGGAAAATGGAAAGTGGCAACTATTAACTTATTTTCGTTGACCTTGATGCTTGCTTATGAACCTTATTTATCTTCTTAGTGTTCTTTAGTTAGATATTATCATCAAACAATATCAAGAACAATAATAACAACGATAAAGGACACAAATATTAGGCTCTCAGCCAGGGCAAAACCCCTACAAGCGGAAGACCCGAAAACTATTCTTTTCTTAGAATCTGCTTCAAATGAGATACAAAAGACCCAAACTCTAGAGTGTAGGCCAAGTCCTGTGAAATTTTCAAGGGGAAAATATTTCTGCAATACTTGGTTTATTTCTCCTGCTTATGAAATAAGTTATTTACAGATGCTTCAGTAAATTCTGAAATAAACACATTTGCAGAGATCTTCACTATCGTTAAGAGCATAAGAATAGAAAGATAATTTACACCAATAGCACAATAGAAATAGCCACATGAACACAAATGTTTTATGTGGGAAAACCAGTGCAGCAAATGAGGTTTTTATATTTATCTTCAGAAAAGTACATTTTACAGGGGTCTAATGAGCAGAGAAAAATTAGCAAACACTTGGCTGAATTTTCTAGACCTTTCGGACAATTTTCGGACCCTCGGGGTGACCTCCTTCACCCTCTGCATCATCCAATGTGAATGCTCTGCACAGTCCCTCTTTGGGCTGTGCAATTCTGCGTGGAGGGGTTCTTGCTGCTGATTAGCTCACCCTTCCCTTCACCCTCTTGAGGTCTGCTTCCCGATAATTGACTTCTCCCTCCTCCTCCCGCTTCTGCAACCCAACCTCTACAAACTCACCCACTGAAATCGATTTCACTTGTTTCATAATCGATTTCCTTCGGGTACTGAGAGTGTCCTTGGCTTGATTTCCAAATGGCCCTCTAGTCTCTTCTTATAGTCTTCTTGCTGATGAATCAACGACCAAGATTATATCTTTAATTGTTAAATTCTGAAGATGTTCTATGCTTAGATGGAAATATTCTTTGACCTTCTAGGGCACAATGAAAGTAAGATGCAGATAGAACATACCAATAGATCGATGGAAGACAAGCCAAAACAGAGATACAGAATGGTGGCATTACGACGATCAGCAGGATGCTTCAACCAGCAAAGACTTCATAAGGTCAGCCACCCACACATGTGACACAACCCCAATACAACCCAGACAAGAATACTCCACAAAGACGCAACACCAAGAACACAACTCCATCGCCATCAAGAGAGAAGAGAATGCCTCCACCCATTGTGTGTATAATGAACTCCAAGTCTCTCCAATATATAGGCATCTTTGGGGGTGTGTGACACGTCCTTTAAGACATTTAAGTCTATATTATATTCAAGGCCGACCTAGCACATAAGTGGAATAAATTCAAAGTACATGTTTTGCTCATCCGATTGAGATGATCTTTAGATCAATCTTACACTTCTCCGAAAGAGGAATCCAATAAAAATATTGGGATCGTCATCTGAGCAGCACAACCCAGAGTTTGGACCTAGTTGTCCAAATTTAACACTCCCTCTCAACTAGGGAGAACTCCGTCCACTAGTGCAATCCAAACATCATGCGTCATCCCGCCATAACTTGCTTTGCTGGCCTCTTTATTTCAGAACAGAAGTAGGTCAGTCACAAAGACATCATTCCCGGTTGACAGATTTAGCCCAGAGGTCCGAAACCTCTATAGGACTCACAAAGAGTCTCATACCAACCCGAAGTTGGTTTATCTGACCCGATGTCAGTAGGAGGTCTGAAACCTCACTAGACTTGATCCCAGATCAAGTGGTTGGACATGTACCATCCTAGACATAGATAGTATGGAAATCTTCGATGCGTCCATCGGTCTTGCTATGGTCTCTATTCACATTTCCCACCTCATTGGCCAAATGAGAGGTACTTCCCATGAGTTTGAAACTCCATGGGTAGGATGCATACGGGGCACAGATCAGAGAGAGGTAAGCCATATCAATATCATCACGGTGGGGTGGAAGCACACAAACTAGGTTCGGCAAGCCTAGCCTTGTGGTTGCTTATATGTTATGTATATTTTATTAATTATTAGTTAGATATAGTTATCTTAGGTTTTATTAAGTGAAAGGGCATGATCAAAGATCATGCCTCTTCACCAAGGGACACCATGAGGCTATATTTAAAGCCTCGGTGATTCCCCATTGTAATCATATCTCATCTTTTATCAATAATATTATATACTTATAAAGTTTACCAGAGTTTTTACACTCCATTGGTATCAAAGCCATCGCTCTTCGGGATCTGTGTGATCACCCAGAATTAAGGAATTACAAGAAAATTCCAAAATTGCAGATTTTTTAAAAAAACCAAGTGCTGGTGGGTAGCAACATTTGTTTTTAAAAAAGAAGAAGAAGGAAGAAATATATATAATTAGTGGATCCCGAGAAACAAATCAATAATAATTCCGAAGAATTCGGAAAAAGATTAGTCGATCTTGAAGGTACAGTTGCAGAACACTCCGACGACATCAAAAAGGTTCATGACTTTTATTAATTATTAGTTAGATATAGTTATCTTAGGTTTTATTAAGTGAAAGGGCATGATCAAAGATCATGCATCTTCACCAAGGGACACTATGAGGCTATATTTAAAGCCTCGGTGATTCCCCATTGTAATCATCTCTCATCTTTTATCAATAATAATATATATTTATATTCACTTATCGTAGTTTTTAAACTCCATTGGTATCGAGCTATCGTCACGGATCCGTGTGATCACCCGTAATTAAGGAATTACAAGAAAATTCCAAATTGCGATTAAAAAAAAAAGTGCCGGTGGGGAGCAACATTTGTTTTTAAAAGAAGAAGAAGGAAGAAAAATATATATATATATATATATATATATATATATATATATATATATATATATATATATTAATAAAATCAAAAGAGAGAAGGAAAGTCAACATAAAGGGGGAAATAAATTAAAAGGAAAAAAAAATATTTAAAAGAAAATAGTTCCGAAAGAAAAAAAGAAAAAGTAAAAAGAGATATATATATAAAGAAGTACATATATGTACATGTGAAGACAAAGTAAAAAGGAATAAGGAAGAGTAATTGCTTGTGGTTTACAAGCTCGTGGTTTTGGAGCCCATGGTAATTGCCCATGGTATTAAAACCCATTCACTCTTTTCAAAACAACGTGACTTTTAAAAACGACGTGACTTTTCAAAGTTAACAAATTTTTTCCCCATAATTTTATATATATATATATAATTCAAATAATAAAATAATAATAATAATAATTATTATTATTATTATTTAAAAATATATATATATAATAATAATAATAAAAATTATTATTACTATTTCAAAAAAAAATTAATTTAATTAATTAATTAAAAAAAAGGGAAAAATTGGCAGAAAAATATTCCCCACCTCATACACATTCAATGTCTTCATCAATGTTGATGGCTGAATTCCAGAAGAAATTGGTGGATCTCGAGAAACAAATCAATAATAATTTCGAAGAATTCGGAAAAAGATTAGTCGATCTTGAAGGTACAGTTGCAGGACACTCCGACGACATCAAAAAGGTTCATGACACGACAAATCGAATAGAAAGACAAATGTGGCTAAATCATCATGAGACCACAGAACTCTTCAATAAGCTAAATGATAAGATAGATAAGTTAAGTCAGACACAACCTCCAATATTCCCAAATTTCGAACATAATCAACTGAACAATTCAGCTAATTCAGATCATCATCATGAATATAACATGTTTGAAGAAGAGCAATTAAATGAGGTTGAATTGGAAATCAGCTCACATGAAGGCTATAGTGTTGAACCACCTAGAAGTAGAGACTCTGAGATCAACCATGAAAATTATAGAGCGGAGAAACCAAGAGAAGAAAATGCAACTCAATCCACTAATAAAGCCAGTAATGCAGCAACAAAAGTTATTGAGAACGTTTATATAAATGAAAATCCAATGGTAGAAAAAGAAACAATGTTGGTATTCAACGTGACTTCTATCACAGATGCAACAACAGACATAGTCATTGAAAATGAAAGAAACCATGAAAATGCAGATGCTTATAAACAACAAAATGTTTCATCCTCGGAATTGAAAGAAAAATGTGAAGAGACAAACACATCCAAAGCCACTGATACAGTTCCAAAAGCTATTGAGGCCTTCGGTGATGAAGCAGATATGGTTGTTAAGAATGAAGCATTTGATGATGAGGAGAAGTTGCATCGAATGATAATTGTTGGTAACTTACCTCTAAATCTAAAAAGGAATCACGAAAAATCACCAGAAGAACAAGGAATAGTTAGGAAACACGAAAAGTCTTCCAAGACCTGCCAATAAAAATACCTCCTAATAAGGAACATGAACATCCAATAGAAGTCAAGAAAGGACCTGACCCTGTCAATATCAAATCTTGTCGCTATCCACATCACCAACATATGGAGCTCGAGAAGATGCTTCACGATCTTTTTAAAATGTGGGAAGCAAGAACCCACCGCTCAAGAAACCCAGGCGTTCGTCAACATTGTCCATCGTTATGTATGCTTTGAGGACAAAGCATCTTTAAGAGAGGGGCAATGTTATGTATATTTTATTAATTATTAGTTAGATATAGTTATCTTAGGTTTTATTAAGTGAAAGGGCATGATCAAAGATCTTGCCTCTTCGCCAAGGGACACCATGAGGCTATATTTAAAGCCTCGGTGATTCCCCATTGTAATCATATCTCATCTTTTATCAATAATAATATATACTTATAAAGTTTACCAGAGTTTTTACACTCCATTATAGCTCCAGAAAGCTATCTCCAAAGCCCCCTTGGAGCTCCCAGAGCTCATCGTCCAACAAGACCCTCCAAATAGGGTCGTTCCACAATTCCAAGATTCTCACGAAAGGTTAGGAACATGACCTTCCCCAAGGGCATTGTGAGAATATCTGTGACCTGCTCATCAGTTCCTATATGATTGAGCCTTACGGCGTCTTGCTGTACCATATTTCGGATAAAGTGGTACCAGCCATCAACATGCTTGGATCAGTTGTGGAACCCGGGATTCTATGACAAATGAATCCCCCTTTGGTTATCACAAAGGATAACAGTGGCATCTAGCACATGTTCGAACAACTCACTGAAGAGCTTTCGCAACCAAGTGGCTTCACAACAAGCCATACATGCTGCAATGTATTCGGCCTTAGCGGTGCTCAAAGCTACCAACTTCTGCTTCCTGCATGAAGCGAACCCAAGTGTGAAGCAACATCCAAATGTGCTCTTGCGATCGACCGCACTGCGAACCCCATTGGCATTGGTATATCCATGGAGTATCATACTCCCGGCAGTGTATCTCAGCCCATGGTCTATCGTGCCTTAGAGATATCTCAAGAGTTTCATGGCACCAACCCAGTGAATGTTATGAGGATCAACCATGTGTTGACTCAAAGTGTTCACTGCACAACTTGCGTTCAGACGGATGTTCCCTAAGAACATCAGGGCCCCTACAAGTTGACGATACTCAGTTGGATTTTCTAACACGGGCCCAACAGCGCTGCCACTCAACTTCTTAAAGTTGAGCTCCATCGGTGTCGACACGGACTTAAAGTCCACCATACTAAATCTTTGCAGAAGCTTCACAATATATTTTCCTTGAGGAAGGAAAATCTCGCCAGGTCTCTGCCAGACCTCTAGGCCTAGGAAATAATGCATCAGTCCTAGGTCCTTCATCTCAAACTCAGAAGTGAGCTCCCTCTTACACTGATGAATGAGAGGGTCAACATCTGTCAGGAAGAGATCGTCCACATAGAGAACTAGAATGAGAGGCTTTTCTCTATCAACCTTGAAGTAAAGGTTTGAATCATCATTACTACGAGTGAAGCCCAGCTTCATCAAGTATCTATCCTCTCGTACCAAGCCCTGGGGGCTAGCCAACCTGCAAATGTGGCTGTCTCGATTTTGGACTTTGAATCCCAAATGTTGCTCTTCATAAACCTCTTCCTTTATCGCATCATGCAGGAAAGCGATCTTCACATCCATCTGATGAAGATTCCGTCCTTGCGTAGCAACAAGGGTAATAATAGATTACAGGTGTAATAATAATCAGTGCCTTCCTAAAGAAGTCTTAGGCAACACATTTTCCCATCAGATCCATGCTTGATCTTATATCGAGGTGACAACAACTTAGTCCAGTGGTCTAGGGACCGTATCCCAGACATCAGCCTCCATAATGGACTCGTACTCTTTGTGTATCACATCCTTCCAGAATTGATGCTTTACAGCTTTCCCAAATGATTCTGGCTCATATTGTACTCACGGTAGTTAGATACCTCTGGTATTTATATGGCTTCTTGGTTTGTTTTCTAGAATTTCCCCCTTGAAGCCATATGTCTTTGAGCCATGAGGGTCTTCTTTCTTTCAGCAATGATATTAGCTCAGGAGCATATACAGTTGTATTCTCCCTTAATGCCAGCTTCTCTTGTGAGAGAAGATATCTATTTTAAATGAGGGCATCCCATACACCAACTTGGAAAGGAGTTTTGCTCTTAGGGGCCTGATTCTTATTCTCCCACTGTCAAAGCCATCAAGAATCATAGCCATACACTGTCATATAGCTGTCATGCATCTTGACACGTATCATATACTGTCATATCATTGATTTCAGTGTTGCCATGATTTTATCATATACATCATTTGTCCAAAAACTTCACAGGCTTTGTTGACCATGGTTCCAAATACTTGACGGTTCAAGACTCCAAAAATGTGACTGTCCAAGGCTCCAAAAACTTCACAATTCACTCTTTCAAGTTTATCATTACGTAGAGTGTAACACTATCTTGATCTTGACTGATTGAGCCTCCATAGAGATATAACAAAGTCATTGAAGCAATAATAATAATGTGACAAGGACTTCTCTGGTATTTTTTAAAAGATTATAGTCCTTCACAATGTTGTATTGCTGGTCAGTCAAGATAGTAGAGATCTGATATTGAGCCATCAAATTGAATGTGCTGAAGATGATTACCTTCCAAGTTTAAGACTTCACCGAGATTACAAAAAACTATGCTACCCGCAAAACTAAGCTCCACCGAGACTGTGATGCCCATAGATTTGGGCTCGAATGAGAGACTGATACTGTCACAAGCTTAATGCTAATATGAATTTTGTAAAGATAGGTATGACTGTCTATGTCACTGTCATAATGACAGTGACATAGAATCAAAGATTACATTCTTACTTCCTTTCTGTGGTTGTTTCTACCCATTGCCTTCACTGTCATTTCCATTCTCATTTATCATCACTAGAGATGCAACAGAACCCATGTTGAGCATATGTACAAAAAGCTGAAGCCTGACACTACCCATTTTTGTACTAGACTTTGGCCTATGGTTTAAAGACAGGTAGCAGAAGACAGATTCCTTTTCCAGGTAGACAGTTTATCACAAATATATATTACACAAGACTAGCAATAGTAAAAAGAGGTGAAATATGAGTAGCCTCCACCAGAGAAAAGAGAAGGTGATGACCAATTATTTCATATCAAGATATCGGTCAGGAGGACAAAGGTGGATGCTCCCTTCAACTTCAGTTTACAAGCCAACCTCATATTTACTATGTTTCCACTTCAGTTGCATACGCGTTTTAATACATTTCAACTATTACCTTTTTAGCTAACAAATTTATCACAGTAACACTTACAAAAACTATTACATCAGCATCCAAAGTGTGGGTATTTCTAATATTGTATCTTGTAAGAAGGTTCATCCCAGCAAGAAAAATACCTTCGAGCATCTTCTGGCTCAAACTGAGTAACTGCGATATTCCTTTTCTCACCATTGATCACATATGCACTTCGATAAAATCCCTTCATCTGATCATTGAGAGTACCTTGAAATTCAATGTCCAAAACTGTCTGATCATGTGGCAAGGTTTCATCGAACTCCAACACCAAGATCTCATTTGCCGCATCGACATTGACATTGGATGGATTTATCACCTTCGACGAGCTAGTGCTCCGTAAATGGACATAGTTGTTTGCAATCACCAAATCCGTAGCATTGAGAACGAGATGCTTCGTATCTTGGATGACATTCAACATGACGGCCAATTTGCCGTCAAATTTTCAGGCATTCAAATCAGGGATGAGCTCCAGATCATAATGCCGTGGAGCTGCAAACTTAAGAAATCTCGGTAAGCCTTTAAACATCAAAGTTCACCGGAGGCGATGCGAACTCAGTTCCCTGGCCTTTTTCTTTGACCCATACAAGGATTTTCCAGGTGATGAGAAGTTCTCCGTGTGAATTTAGTTCAGGGATTTTTCATCTTTGCCCCATACAGGGTTTTAAAGTCTCAGAAAACAAATGACATGACGAAATAAAAATCCGATTGACGTGACGCAATAAATGAAAAAGCTCGATACTTCTGAATGATTTGATACTTCCTCACCCACAGATGCCACAGGCACAGAAATGATTATCACTGATAAACGTGCAATCTCTATTCTTCGTGGTATTCAGGCGGGCCTGCTGACAGACATGGACGGATACACTTTCTCACGCAATGGCATTCTGTCCCAAGCTATGCGCAAACTTAATTTTGAATTCCGGTTGAGCCCGAACAAGGATCAAATTCTTCTGTCTTCCGGCCCTGCAAAAATGACTGTCGCGAACCTGGAATTCTGAGTCCGAAATTATGCCATAAAAAAACACCGTATTAATTTTCCTCGCAAGGTATTAATCCGGGCGCTCCATAAAATTGTTCTTGGGTGGCCAGAATTCGTTGTTGGGAATTAGACGTCCCAGATTTGTGCTTACGCACAACACTCTTGCGTAATCGTGAAATGGCGACAACTCCTTGCAAATAATTTGTAAATTTCGTTGATCCTTTCCGAGCATCACGTGAATTAGTCACCCATGGTGTGGAAAGGATTGTGCTGCTCCACCAAAAGTCTGCATATCATATCTACGTGCTTTGAATTCTCGATGCTTGAGATTGAGGGGTTTTCGTCATCGAGGGTTTTAAGGGTTCCATTGCAGTAGAAGGAACGACATTGCTGTGTGTACGTTGGCAATAATGGGTTCAAGAAATTATAGAGGAATTAGCCGTAAATGATTTCGGAGGAAGACACTTAACTGGAAATTCAGGAAGAATGAATCTGTATGTGGTTTGAACCTTTTGTAGTGACTTCTTCAATGCAAAATTCATTATTTTGATGGCCATTAACGAGATTCAAAGCATATCCACTCCTACAGGCAATATCATAGAAACTTGTTGTAGCTGCGGCCTTCTCCAAATCAAACCCAAACAAACATTTGTTGTCATTTACAACTTCTTATCTCGCTGCCCTAGATTCAGAACAAGATGGGCTTTGTCTTCTCCTTAGCTCTGATACCATGTTAAATTCTGAAGATATTCTATGCTTAGATGCAAATATATTTTGACCTTCTAGGGCACAATGAAAGTAAGATGCAGATAGAACATACCAATAGATCGATGGAAGACAAGCCAAAACAGAGATACAAAATGGTGGCGTTACGACAATCAGTAGGATGCTTCAACTAGCAAAGACTTCATAAGGTCAGCCACCCACACATGTCACACAACCCCAATACAACCCAGACAAGAATACTCCACAAAGACACAACACCAAGAACGCAGCTCCATTGCCATCAAGAGAGAAAAGAATGCCTCCACCCATTGTGTGTATAATGAACTCCAAGTCCCTCCAATATATAGGCATCTTTGGGGGTGTGTGACACGTCCTTTAAGACTTAAGTCTATATTATATTCCAGGCCGACTTAGCACATAAGTGGAATAAATTTAAAGTACATGTTCTGCTCATCTGATCGAGATGATCTTTTGATCAATCTTACACCTCTTCGAAAGAGGAATCCAATAAAAATATTGGGATCGTCATCTGAGCAACACAACCCAGAGTTTGGACCTAATTGTCCAAATTCAACATTAATCAATGGCTCAGATTAAAAGATGATTTGATCTTTTTCTTCTAGAAGATTCACACTCTGCTCTATTAATACCTTTTAATTATTTAATTTCCTTAAGTTTATACTTAGGGTCTGCATTAAAATAATTAATTATTTTAATAAAGTCATATCCGAGTGGAATTTCCACAAACGATTTATGGGTTCTCTGGATAATGGATGTCTAAGCCTCTCTACCAAAAATGAGACTTCAAACATTTTCCGATACTATAGAAATCAACACTCCCTCTTAGCGAGGAAAGTGTTTAAGCAAGATACCGCTGTACTGCTTTAACTTACCACTGTACTGCTCTGACTCTACATCATCTGCTGCGTTGATGGTGTCTGGGCTGCTGCCCCTCATCTCTGCGCTGCTGCTTCCTGTACTACTGCCCTGTCATTGCAACATCCGTACTGCAACGCCCTCTTCTTCTAAAGACCACCCTTTCTTCTAGTGGAAGGGGTTCTCGACCATCCCCATCTTCTCTCTGAATTAAGTGAACTTGATCTTACTTAGAGCCTTTGTGAGGATGTCTGCCACTTGTTCACCTGTAGGAGTGTATCGCAACTGTACTGCTCCCCTCTGGACACAGTCCCTGATATAGTGACACCGAATGTCAATGTGCTTCGACCGATCATGAAACACAGGATTTTCAGAGAGCTTAATGCAACTCTGGTTATCGCACATAATCCCGGTCAGTTCTATCCGCTTCTTGAGTAAGTTCAAGAGCAATTTGCGGAGACATATGGCTTCGCACGAAGTTGTGATTGCTGCCATGTACTTTGCCTCGGCTGAGCTCAGTGCTACGGACTTCTGTTTCCTGCTGCACTAGGAGGTCATTCCTAATTCGAGACTAAAACAGTACCCACTGGTACTTTTCCGATCTACTATGCTTCCAACCCAATCTGCATCTGTGAACCCACTCAACTAGCTCTCATTTCCCTTGGTGTACCTTAGCCCATACTCGAATGTCCCTCTCAGGTATTTGAGAATATGTTTGGCTGTTGCCCAGTGAGCCCTCCTTGGTTCCACTATGAACTGACTGAGGGTATTCACTGCATAACAAATGTCTGGTCTCGTGTTGACCAAATACATCACTGACCCGATGAACTATCTATACAATGTGGGATCAGCCTCATCATCCTCTGATGTGTCTATCTTCTTCCAGTTAGTAATCATTGGCGTGGCCATGGGTCTACAGTCTTCCATCTAAAATCTCTTCAGAATTTATGTTGTGTATCTTGCTTGTCCTAGGAAGATTTCCCCTTCTTGCTGCCAAACTTCTAAACCAAGAAGATAGTGCATTTTCCCAGGTCCTTCATGTCGAATTCTGTTGCCAGATTCTCCTTGCAATTTTTGATGAGCTTGGATGACCCGATCAAGAATAGGTCATCCACATACAGAACAAGAATAAGCGGCTCATCTCCTACTCTTAAGTAGTATAAGTTGGGATCTACGTCACTCTTGACGAACCCCATTTTCTGCAAGTAGCCATCAATTCGACCATACCATGCCTTGGGGGCTTGTTTTAAGCCATACAAGGCTTTCTTAAGTCTGCAAACATGAGTCTTCTGCTCATGTGTCTCGAAGCCCTCTTGCTGCTCTATGTACACTTCTTCCTCTATCACTTCGTTCAAGAACGCAATCTTGACATCCATCTGATGAATCTCCCATCCCATCTGTGCTGCCAGAGAGATGATGGATCTGATAGAAGTGTATCGTGCTACTAGAGGAAAGGTTTCTTCACAGTCAGTGCCTTCTTTCTGGGCATACCCCTTTGCTACAAAGCTTGCCTTGAATTTCTCTATGCTGCCATTTGCAGCATATTTTATCTTGTAGATCCACCTGGATCCTACAATAGATCTGTCCTCTGGTCTAGGGACTACTTCCCAGACAACATTTGTCATGATGGAGCTATACTCCTCCACCATGGCATCTACCCATACCTGATGCTGAGATGCTTCCTGAAAGATAGACAGTTCTCCGACCTGAGCTACAAGTGCCTGATATCTATCGGGTTGTTTCCTTATCCTCTTCCCTTCTCTAGGTGCTCCAACAAATCCTTCTGCATCTCTAAGAATCTGTTAGAGTTCTCTGCTCGGTCTTCCATTAGTGGTGGGCAAACTCACCTATTCTTCCTCCTGTTCTTCGTCGGAGGAGCTTCCCTCAGAAATATTGTGCCTTGGAGAGTTACTGGAGCTCTCCTCCATAGGTTGTTGAGGCTGTACTAGTGGATCTTCCTCAATCTGCATATCTGTGGCCATCTCTCGAGATTTTCTAAAGGCTTTCTCCTCCAATAATTTTACCTCCCTTCTTACCACGACTTTCCTGCTGTCCAGAATATAGACGCGGTATGCCTTTGCATTCTCACTGTAGCCCATCAGAAAACCCTTTTCTGCAGTTTGATCCAGCTTCTTTCTCTTTTCCTCTGGAACGTGGCAGTATGCTATGCTGCCGAATATCCTGATGTGGCTTACTTCTGGCTTACCGCTTGTGAACAAACTTTCGGGAGTAACCTTCCCCAAAGCTCTATTGGGAACTCTGTTCTGAATATAATCTGCTATGTTGCAGGCCTCTGCCCATAAGAATATGGGCATCTCCTGGTCGTACAACATTGCCTTTGCAACTTCTATTATGGTCTGATTTTTCCCTTCTGCAACTCCATTTTGTTCTAGATTGTAACGAGCTGTCCATTCTCTCTTGATGCCTTCCTGTGCACATAAATTGGTGAAGTCTTTATCGATATATTCTCCACTGTTATCTGACCTCAACTTCTTGATCTTCTTTCCTGTAGAGTTCTCCACCAATGCTTTGAAATCTTTAAACTGAATAAAGACTTCATCTTTGGTCTTCAGAAAATAGATCCAAGTTTTCCTGGAATAATCATCAATGAAGGTGGCAAAATACTTTACCCTATTGAGAGCTGTTGTGGACATTGGACCACAAATGTCAGATCGTATTAGCTCTAATACACCTTTGGCTCTGTTGCTGCTTCTTGGAAATGCTGCCTTAGCGTACTTCCCTAGTACACATCCCCTGCAAACTTCGTCTTTCTTTGTGTTGAGTTCAGGAGCCCCTATGACAGTATTTTTGAGAATCCCCAAGGTTCCATGATGTAGATGCCCCATCCTTCTGTGCCATAACTCATTCAGATCTCTGTCACCTGTATTGTCGATTAGGGCCACCGGAGATTCAAGCTGGAGCTTATACAACTTGTGACTCCTTACTCCGATTTGTGCCTTTTTGCTTCGGTTAGGGTGTTTGACATACACCTTATCTTGAATAAAGTATACGTCCTAGCCCTTGTTCTGAAGTTGAGACACCGAGAATAAATTCATCCCCAACCCTAGTACATGCAGAACATTCGTGGCTTGAATCTTGTTGCCATCCTCCGTCTGAAATGTTACGGTACATCTCCCGATGGGGGTACATTTTGCCTTATTTCCCATAGTTATTTGGAAATTCTTTTGCTCTTCTTGATAGCTCAAAAAACATTCTCGAACCTCCGTCATATGAGCAGATACTCCACTGTTAATATACCAAACACCTGGAGGAGCTGTGCTTGACACATAGGCAAGATCCTCCTCTAGTCTGGATGCCAGCACCTTCATGTCATGTTCTCTCTGCATTTCTGCATGCTCTGGAGGATTGCGCGAACCCTTCCTTTGGTCCATGGCAGGTCCTCCCTTCCTTTTTTTAGCCCTTTGCTTCAATACCATGTGAAAGTTTCAAGAGGAAAATATTTCTGCAATACTTGGTTTATTTCTCCTACTCATGAAATAAGTTATTTACAAATGCTTTAGTAAATTCTAAAATAAACACATTTGTAGATCTTCACTATTGTTAAGAGCATAAGAACAGAAAGATAATTTAAACCAATAGCACAATAGAAATAGCAACATGAACATAGATGTTTTTCGACAATTGTCCCCAGAAAAACCCAATGTGGGAAAACCAGTGCAGCAGATGAGGGTTTTATATTTATCTTAAGAAAAGTACATTTACAGGAGTCTGATGAGCAGAGAAAAATTAGCAAACACTTGGCTGAATTTTCTAGACCTTCCAGGCAATTTTTGGACCCTCGGGGTGACCTCCTTCACCCTTTGCGTCATCCAGCGTGAATGCTCTGCGCAATCCCTCTCTGGAATGTGTGATTCTGTGTGGAGGGGTTCTTGCTGCTGATCAACGCGCCCTTCCCTTCACCCTCCTTAGATCTGCTTCCCGATAACTAACATCTCCCTCCTCCTTCTGCTTCTGCAACCCAGCCTCTACAAACTCACCCACTGAAATCGATTTCACTTGCTTCAGAATTGATTTCTTTCAGGTACTGAGAGTGTCCTTGGCTTGATTTCCAAATGGCCTTCAAGTCTCTTCTTATAGTCTTCTCGCTGATGAATCAACGACCAAGATTATATCTTTAATCAATGGCTCAGATTAAAAGATGACTTGATCTTCGTCTTCTAGAAGATTCACACTCTACTCTATTAATACTTTTTAATGATTTAATTTCCCTAAGTTTATACTTAGGGTCTGCATTAAAATAATTAACTATTTTAATAAAGTCATATCCGAGTGTAATTTCCAGAAACGATTTCTGGGTTCTTTGGATAACTGATGTCTAAGCCTCTCTACCAAAAATGAGACTTAGAACACTTTCTAATGGAACTACACCAAACTACTATACATTGCAACTTTGACCTGCTAGCTTTGGTACTGCTACTTAACCTGCAGCTTTGACCATGCAATTTCGGCCTTGTAGCTCCCAAGTAAACCCTAGATCAGCCTCCTTCTGAGACCTTCTTGGAGCATGACAACTCCTAAGGTTAACGAGGAGAGACAGAGTATCCTTCCTCCCAGCTACAAGACACTGCACTTCGTCCTACTGCAACTCGGTCTTGCAACTTTGGCCTCTTTTTGCAACCCTAAAACCCTAGAATTTCACATGTGTGAGAGAGATCGAGCCCAAAAACCAAGAAATTTTGTCCTTTCTCCTTGATCTTCGCTCTCCATTTTCCAACTTCCCAGCTACAAATCGAACTCTTTCTTGATAAATTGAACTTGTGAGTGAGTGCAAATGAGGCCGAATTGCTCCTTTACATAGCCTTCTCAAGGGGTCGAATTCCCTCCTTTAGGTCGACTTGATGTTCCTAGGGCCGACTTGTGCTCTTGGAGATTCTAGGACTTTCTAGAATAAAAAATGATTCTTTTTACAAATAGATTTTCCCCGGAAGGGTCTTATAAACATGATGTTGACTCCTTTGACTCATAACAATAAATCCTAAGACCTAACAAACCCTAGAAACACGAAGAACATGCTTTTACCTAGTTGACCATTAATAACGAGCATGGAACCCATGCTTTAATAATAATAAGTTTTTATTTTCTTTTCTTGTTTGTTACATAAGATACATATTGAAATGAATACAACAAAAATTATGAAGACTGAAACTCGTTACATTTCTCAACACCTTCTCTTAACTAGGGAGGTATTCATAATTGTACAACCAGTACAACATCATATCTCAAAGTGAAGAGTTCCCACAAGAAGATTCAAATTGAGAAACCATACTGTAAGCATCATTATCATGACCAACGCTGTCTCTAATGCCTAACTAGACAAACACTTCTTAAATTAAGAGCATTATGTTGGGATGCTTTATGTGTGATACTGCACTACCTCTTCAAGGCACATACGCATGTGGATGTCCATAAGGTATGCCCTTTTAGGACTATTCTTATCTTGGATCTCCATACCCGAGTCCTCGAAGAACATCGGTCCTCTTCGACTATACTTCTCTTGAATTTAGTCCCATTCTCAAAGAGTGTCAGTACCTTTCCTTTCTTGGATGTTATATCCTCAAGGAAATCACAGATGCTTATCTAATCCTTCGTCATTCCCTTTTCATGACCTTCACTTAGACTTACGACTGTTAGTCCTATTCAAGTGCATGATTCATGAAGAAGAGAATACCCATGTGATGTCCAACATCACTCCCTCTCAAACCAAGAGGACATGACTATTCTCCCTTAATCTTTAGAATAGAAACTTGCTCCTTATTCAAGGAGACACCTTTGCTCCCTCTTAAAATCGGAGGAGATTCTAGACTTCCTTTCAAACTGGGAAGTCAACACCTTATAGCTTGTTTTCATCAGAGTATCAACTACCAATTCTTCATAGCTTCTAGGCTCCCTCTTTCATAGAAAGTCTTAATTTTTTATACATCCTTAAGTAAGTCATACTTTATTCTATTTCCAACGTCATATATACTTAAGCATCATTTATAACCAATTTTCTTCCACAAGATTATTTTACATATGAATCTTATCCAAAGTTTATTTAACACCATGCATTCTTATGCTTTCATCTAATCACCTAGCTATATATGACCTTGCAACCTGACCCATTGCATACCTTCATCTCTTCAACAATATTGTTTCCACATAACATGGAATGTCTACTCCCCTTGTCATGATGCCTTTCCCAAGGACCTTCCATAGTGATGGTCCTTCTACGATCACGATGATCCATTTAGGAAATATGACAACTTCTAACATGATGTTAGATGATGCTTGGATGAAAATTATGCAAAAACGGTCTAACATTCTATCGTAGATGATCTCTACAAAGCAACTTAATCATGTAGACTCTAAATTTGCTACTATCATATGCTTTCTTTCTATGATGCTTATGCAAATTATAATATCTTAAAAGAAAGATTAATCTTCATTGAGAACCTAGAAGTTAGTGAACCTTCTTTAGTAGTAAAGATCCTTCACTTCTTCCTTCTTTTCCTTTTTCTTAAGTTCTCCCACTGCTTTGGCTACATGAGCTTCACTTCTTTCTTTTCTGTTGTTGTTTGTTGGTTTGGGAAATACCTCTTATAGTGTCCAAACTCATTGCACTTGAAGCGTTGAACCTTGGACATGTCTTTCTTCTTGGACTTACCAAACTTCCCTTTCTTTAGCTTCTTGACTCAGGCTTGAAAGGCTTGAGGTTGCTCATCAGATTCAATATCATCTTTCAATTTGATCCTTGATTCTTCTAGTATGCACTGTGCCCATAACTCTTCAAAGGTAGTTGAATCCTTCTTGGAGTAGATACTTGTTGCAAAGCTGCTCCATTCTGGTGGAAATGCATTTAGCACATAGATGGTTACTTCTGAATCAGTATTATGTTCCCCAAGTCCTTGCAAATGGTCTCTTAGTTGAGAGTCTCTCATGAGAAACTTGAAAGAATGCCACATCCTCATCCTTTAACTTCTTCATTTTATATAACTTATTCCGCAAAGACATCTTTTGTCCTAATGTACATACAAAGTACAAATTTACTAGCTTATCATACACAACCTTGGAAGTCTTCAAATTTGCAACTAATGGAATAAGAGAATCGTTAATTAACTCAACTATGATCCTCTGAGCCCTTACTTCCCCTTTCTTGTACTTTGCTAGTTCTTGTGTCTTGTCTTTGCTTGGTTCTATGATTTCCCTAGTAACATATTCCATTACTTCTTGTTTTGTGAGTATGAAGTCAATTCTTTTCTTCCATGCAAGATAGTTTGATGTGCCAATGAGCTGATTGCTCTCTTTGCAGAAATAAGCTACATGACTTGAAGATTCAAACATGATGTAATAATATGATACTTACTTGGGACAGATTTTCCTTGATGATGTCTTCAATCTTCTTGATGCCTTCAAGATCTTTGAAGTGCCCTTGATAACATATTTCGAAGTCCCTTGGTGCTTCCTTCAAAGATAACTTTGAAATAGATCAACTTCCAGAGAGAGATCAACACTCTTCTTGAAGTCTTTCTCTCAGATCTTCCTTTGATCCGAGCTTGATGTTCACTTGATTTCCTTTAATGTAGAAACTTCCTTCCTTGATTCCTTTCTCAGATGGTTCCTCTTGACAATCAACTTCTTCTTGATTTTTTCTTTGAGAGATTCCTTTTTTCCTTCCCCTTGACAAGTAACCTTTTCTAGTGTCCTTCCAGTTGCCTTCCTTGTTCACCTTAGCTCTGATACCATGTTGGGAAATGGAAAGTGGCAACTATTAACTTATTTTTCTTAACCTTGATACTTGTTTGTGACTCTTAATTATCTTCCTAGTGTTCTTTAGTTAGATCTTATCATCAAACAATATCAAGAACAATAACAATAATGATAAAGGACACATGTATTAGGCTCTCAGCCAAGGAAAAACCCCTCCAAGGGGAAAACCCGAACACTGTTCTTTCATTAGAATCTACTTCAAATGAGATACAAAATACCCAAACCCTAGAGCAAGTCCTTCACCTAGTACCAAGTCAGCCCTTCCTCAAGTCCTTCCTTGTTTCTGCACCAAACTGCTACACATTGCATCTTCGACCTGCTAGCTTCGATACTACTACTTAACTTGCAACTTCGACTTGCTAGCTTCGATACTACTACTTAACCTTCAACTTTGACCTCCTAGCTTCGATACTACTACTCAACCTGCAACTTCGACCCTGCAATTTCGGCCTTACAGCGCCCAAGGAAACCCTAGATCAACCTCCTTCTGAGACCTTCGTGGAGCAAGACAACTCCTAAGGTAAATGAGGTCTAGACAGAGTATCCTTCCTCCCAGCTACAAGACACTGCACTTCGTCTTATTGTAACTCGGTCCTGCAACTTTGGCCTCTTTCTGCAACCCATAAACCATAGAATTTTGCATGTGTGAGAGAGATCGAGCCCAAAAACCAAAAAAATTCGTCCTTCTTCTTTCTCCTTAACCTTCGCTCTCTTTCTTCCAGCTTCCGAGATACAGATCAAACTCTTTCTTGATAGATTGAACTTGTGAGTGAGTGAGGGCAAATGAGGTTGAACTGATCCTTTATATAACCTTCTTAAGGGGTCGAATTCTCTCCCTTAGGCCGACTGGATGTTCCCAGGCCCGTCTTATACCTTTGGAGATTCTAGGACTTTCTAGACTCAAAAGTATTTCTTTTTACAAATACATTTTGCCTAGAAAGGTCTTATAATTATGATGTTGACTCCTTTGACTCATGACAATAAATCTTAAAAAATAACAAACCCTAGAAGCACGAAGAACATGCTTTTACCTAGTAGACCATCAATAATGAGCATGAAACCCATTCTTTAATTATAATAACATTTTCTTTTTTTTTCTTGTTTGTTACATAAGATTCACAACAATTAAGAAGACCGAAATGAACATTTCTCAACAATGGGAGGGCAAACACCATCATCAAAGCCCTCATTTAGAGCATTTACAGGGTTTTCTTCCATCTGGATATCCATGAGACCAGCAGTTGTGCCCCAAACCCACTTTGGGGTCCCACATGATGACTTGCACGGAAAATTAGGGGCCATTCCCTAATTCATCTTTATTAGAGTGTTCACTCTCACCATGGCACTTAGACGACTCAACGTGGCCCTCCAATTGCCGTACACCATCATGATGCCATCAACTCGGCTTGCATGACGAAGTCTTGTTTTTAACACACTATTTTATAATTTTGGGGGCTCATTAGGCTAATTCGATTTAGAGAGACTCATATAAATAGAAGTGAGTCTCATTTGTGAGAACTCATCATCATCACTAGGATTCTTCTCTTGTAAAATAACTCACACTTTTTCTTTGGAAGCTATTGGAGTACCTTGGATGCACTATGATATTTGGAGCTGATTTTTGATCTTGGCGTGGAGTTACTTGTTGAATATGGATAGATATATTGCATAATTATCTTGTAAGTTCTTTTGTTCATGAAATATTTTTCTTGAAAATGTCTAATATATGTAATTGTTTCAACTAATGTAAATGCTATTGTGCTCTAATTTAGTTGAAGAAATTTTTTGGGAGCTATTGGTTGGCTCTTGCATATGTTACTCTTGATATAACATGAAATGAATGTTTCTAGTGTTGAAATGTTATTTTTCTTCGTGAAACTCCATATTCTAATAATAGGTAATTGCTGAAGTTTGGTAGTTATGGCATCAACTTTTGACCTCCTTGAGGACAAATTTGGCTAATCTAACACGTCTAGGACTCCGTGGACTAGGAACTAGTCCAAGGATTTTGGTGGTCAAATTTATCTTCCTCCATATTTTCTCCTTTTAAATTTTGTTCCCCTAAAGGTGGGGAAGAAATCCAGGGTTTGCAACGAAATTTTAGGGAGGTGAGTTTTTAGGAATTCGAGGGTCCAAACATCAAGCTCAGGGTCTAGGCTACCTATGCTCCAAGTTTGGTGGGCAACTGCCTGATTTTCATCCATAAAACCTCTTGCCCTAGGTGCTACTCTAAGAGGGAAAACCTAGGTCTTTCTCTCTCACCTTGGGGAGTTCTTCGAGTGTTGTATGAGCTTAGTATTCAATGGAATAAATCATATGAAACACTTCCTCCTCCCTTGTCTTGACCTAGTGAGTACTTTGTAAGTATTTCTTCGCACAATTATTCATAAAACCCCAGGTCTAGCACAAATCTTTCCTAGGACTTTCAAAGGAAGCGAAGAACCCCTTGGAAGTGTTCAAACATTGCATTGAGCTTCTTTGAGAGGTCCTATCCCATCACTTGGAGTCTTGATCTTAGGAATACCTAATTATCAGCATAAATCTCGAACCCTACGTCTTGATCTCTTCTTAGGCCGTTCTTGGAGAGTGTTTAGCTTCCCTAAAGGATTGAGCCATTGTTGTGTCTCTCCTTGAATGGCCTTTGTGGAATCACATCATAACTAAATCATTCATTTATTCATTCTATGTGATTTGCTACCTACCGGGAGTCCTCCCATTGATGAAATTCCCTAAAGAGCAGGAGAATTTGACTAAGGTGACAATGGGTCATCGTCCCATTGCTGTCACTTAGTCTAGTAGTTATCCCTTAGGTTTTCGCTTCCTTAGGGCCCTGCTAGATTGTGTTGTAGCAGTGCCAAGAATTCAAAGTTGAAGTGGATAACCATATAAGGAAGAGAATCAAGTTCCTGATATGAGATAACGGAAGAGAATACACCTCCAAGGAACTCGTTGTCTTTTGCAAGGAACTTGGGATTAAGAGGGAGTTGATAGTTCCCTATAATGCTCAACATAATGGAGTAGTCGAAAGAAAGAACAAATCTATTGAAGAACATTGGTACATGATCAAGATGTACCAATGTTCTTGTGGGGAGAAGCTGCCAAGACAACTGTCTTCATCCTAAATAGAAGTCCTCGTAGCCTTCTGGAAGATAAGACTCTCGAAGAAGCATTCACAGGTCAGAAACCACAGGTTGATCATATGAGAATATTTAGTTGTACAACATTCATACATGCACCCAAGGATAAGAGAAACAAGTTAGAGCCTTCCATCAAGAAGGGAATATTTGTTGGGTTCAATGAATCATCAAAAGCCTATAAGATCTACGTTCCAGGGCAACGATATGTGGAAGTATGTAGAGATGTGACTTTTGATGAAGATGCAACTTATTGGAAATCCAAAGAGGGGCACTCGAACACTGAAGATGACGAGAAGAAGCATGTGGCTCCTAAAGAAGAGGTTACAGGTCACCCCTCATCCTCTTGTCATCCTAAAGATCATGAAGATATGCCAGAAGGACCTTGTAAACCGTTGGATCCTATGGTTGTTCCCGAAAATAGAAAAAGATCAGCTTGGCTAAAATATACTTTGCAAGATGCAGGGCATGTAGCTCCAGAAGGCATCTTTAGGGAATCTAAGAGACCTAAGAGGTATTTTGGTTATGCAACTTTAAACTAAGCTGATTGTCTTTGAACCTTCCAACTTCGAGGAAGCAACTACTTCACAAGTGTGGAAGGATGCAATGATGAAGGAATAAAAATCTATTATGAAGAACGTTGTTTGGGAAATTGTTCCAAGACTTGAAGGAAAGTCTGTGGTAACCTCAAAATGGATTTACGAGATCAAGCATGCAACAAACAAGAGAATTGACAAATACAAGGCAAGATTCGTGTCTAGAGGATTCTCCTCGAAAGAGGGAGAATACTATGATGAAGTCTTTGCACCAACAGGTACACCACGATTAGATCTCTTGTCTCTCTTGCTTCATTTATGGGATGGAAGTTACTTCAGATGGATGTGAAGACCACTTTCCTCAATGGTGTGATTGAGGAAGAGGTGTACCTAGAGCAACCCTAAGGTTTTGAGGTTTACGATAGAGAATCTCACGTGTAGATTAAATAAGGCCTTGTATGGACTCAAACAAGCTCCGAGAGCTTGGTATTCTAGAATTGATGGATATTTGATGAGACTTGGTTTCTCTAAAAGTGTTGTTGATCCAAATCTTTATATCAAGGTTGTAAAAGATGAGCCGGTGATACTGCTACTATATGTTGATGATTTGTTCTTGACTAGTGTAGAGCATCTTATTGCTTAGTGTAAAAGGGAGTTGGCCTTTGAATTCGACATGAAGGATCTTGGCTTGCTTCATTACTATTTGGAGCCGGAAGTCTGGCAGAACCCTGGTGAAATCCTTCTTGGACAAGGAAAATATGTCATCAAGATCCTTAAGTAGTTTGGCATGATGGAGTGCAAGTCTATGGCAACTCCTCTGGTGATGAACCTGAGAAAGCTGAGAGATTCTAAGTATCAACCCGTGGATTTGTCCATGTACTGGTAGTTGATTGGATCATTGATGTATTTGGTAAATACTTGGCCAAATATTTTCTTTGCGGTAAACACCTTGAGCCAGTTCTAGATGGAACCAAGACATGAGAATTGGATTGCAATAAAGCTTTTATTGATATATTTTCATGGTACTGTTGACTACTGTTTGAGATATCCTTTGAATGGTGAGATACAACTGCAGGGATATATGGGCTCTGTCTGGGTAGATAGTGCAACTGATAGGAAGAGTACATCTTGTATATGTTTTAGTTTGGGTTCTGCTATGATATTCTGGATGAGGATGAAGCAGACCTCTGTCACACTCAGTACTGCAGAAGAAGAGTATATTGCAGCTTGTTTGGCATGTTGTGAGGGAGTATGGGTTCGGAAGCTACTCTCTGGATTGTTCAACCAAATGTTGGAATTGACTGTGTTGTTTTGTGATAATCAAAGTTGTGTGAAGCTGACAGACACTCCAGTGTTTCATGATAAGACAAAGCATATTGAGATCAAGTACCACAGTACCACTACATTCGTGATATGGTACAGAACAGAGTGGTGAGGCTCTAGTATATCTCCATTGATGAGAACACAATTGACATTCTCACAAAGCCTCTGTCTAAGGAGAAGTTTGTCTACTTCAAAGACAAGATTGGACTAGTGGAGAACTCCTCTACCAGTGAGAGGGAGCGTTGATGTGACATCAACAAGGGCATGGCTTAGATTGTTGGTAACGATAGGAGCTTGGCCCAAACTGTTGATGGGTGGACAACAGTGGTATGGCTTGGATTGTTGGTGACAATAGGAGCATGACACAGACTGTTGGTAGATAGCATGAGGGACATACATTCTTGAAAGGAATGGTCTGTGAGGCCCGAACACTCGTGGAGTGGGTGCCTCTTCAACATCATGGCCTAGAGAGAGGCCTTTGGATTTGGGACATGGGTTTACCTAGGGTTTGTCCATGGGAGATGGAAACCCTCAACTAGTCAGAGTACCATGAAGTGAGGTGCGCACTGGATCATGGTGACTAGTTGAGTAAGTACCATCAGTTAGGAGAGCTAACCTAGGTTGTGGTACATATTAATGATGATGCTAACATATGTCAAGGGTATTGACCTAGATAAAGATGTTATCAATGAGATTTATCTTTTTTTTTTGGAAAGATTATGTATACAAAAAACATCTGGATAGTCATTATGAATACCTTTCTAGCTAAGAGGGATTGTTGAAGAATTTAGCTATGGCCAGTCTTCATAATCCTTGATGTATTTGTAATACTATGTAAAAACATGAAAGAAAATTAAATTTTAAATTAGAAGAAAGGAAATCAACAAAACCACCTAAAATTAAGATCTTGAAAATAGCTCATACTCACGTAAATACATATTTACCATCAATTACTACCCACCATAATTTAAGCAAGTATTTGCATAAAAGACAGAATAGGAACAAGATTTAAATAAATATACTTACCAGTGGTTATTTCCCACCATTATTTATGTGATTTTCAACATTTTAACAAATATGAGTAAAAATGAAAATGTGCAGACTTACGAGAATTTAGTTTACAAAGAGACATGATTAATTTACGAGACATGTCTCTTGGGTATCTTGGGTACAAAATACACTTGAACTTTTTCATTTTACATACACACACTTATCACTCACATATCTCTCTTTTGCACACATTGTGATATCTACTTTCTTTTGATGGTTATTATTTTAATTTCTGAAGTGTGATTGCTTGACGAAGATAAAAGAACTATAATATATATTCACAAGTAATTACCATAGTTTAGAAATAAAGTACTTGTATCACTTGTACTGAAAAGTCAACACATGGAATACCAAAGATTATTGTAAGTGACAAAGATCCAATTTTCATTGGAAATTTTTGGACTGAATAATTATCTTTTTTTGGTACTCAATTGGCTCACAACTCATCTTACCATCCTAATTTAATGGGAAAACTGAGATTGTGAATAAATGTTTAGAAGGATATCTACGTTGCTTTGCATCTGAGAAATAAACATAATGGGTTAGATGGTTTCCCTTGGTAGAATGGTGGTACAACACATCCTTCCATACTTCATAAACAATGTCACTATTTATGGCACTTCATGGATATCATCTTCCATCCATCACATCGCCCTTGAAAGGGACTATAAAGGCTCAAGTAGTAGAGGACCACATACAACACCACGAAGAGGTCCTCAAACTATTGAAAGACAACTTGATTATGGCACAAATTAGGATCAAACAACAAGCAGATCAAAATCGCAGTGAAAAGGAATTTGAAGTGGGGGATTGGGTATTGGTGAGACTACAACCATATAAACAATTTTACCTTAAGAAACAAAAGAAGGACAATAAATTAGCTCCAAGGTATTATGGCCCCTATAAGGGGTTGCAGAGGATTGGAAGTATGGCGTACAAATTGGAGTTTCCTCCATCTTCACGTGTACATGTAGTTTCCATATTTTTCTTCTTAAAGAAGGTATCTTGTGACAAGATCTTAGTCCAAACTATTCTTCCAGACATTAATGAAGAAGTGAAAATAATATTAGAACTAGAAATAATTTTTGAAACAAGGACTAATTAGCTGAGAAATCGATCAATCACTGAATACCTCATCAAATGGAGGAACCTACCTGTGGAAGAAGCAACATGGGAAGATAGTCAAGTGTTGAAGACAACACTTCTTTGAAGGGGAGGGGCATGTTAAGCCCTATATTAACACAAAAAGCCTTAGAGATTGAGTGATTACATGTCTATTGTTATATTGTTATGTAGGCTAGAACCTGTCATGGTCCTATTTTATTATAATTATACTCTTTGTCTGCTATATATACAGTAAGACATAGTCTTAAGATCATCAAATATTGTCTTTTATATTGTATCCATTGTAAAAGGAGGTTTCCCCCTCGATGAGAACTGTAATTATTGGTTTCTTATCATTTTTAAGGCCAAGGATCATAACACTAGCGATGGCTAATAGGTCTTGCGTAGCGATTGCGCCGTGGCCGCCCTGTTAACCAACTTTAATTTTATTTTTCTCTTATCTTTTACAATTTATCTTGGCCACAAATTTTTTTCTTTTCATTTGACCGTTTTGGATTTCTTTTAGCCACCGTACAATGTATGGCCTTTGTATGATCTTGTTGTACTCAAGTTGAGAAAAACTTATATGCCTCATACGATCACAACCGAACCTAGCTCATGTGATGCTTGTATGAACTTGGCACTTGAAAATTTGGAGATTGGTCCCTAAGAGTTTACTCTCCAATGTCTTGTTAATTTATGAACCAAGCCCTTGACAATTAGTTCCTAGCATATTTATCATAGATCTACTGAATAAAAGAACAACTAGGTTAGAAAAATATTAAGTGGAAGCATAGTTACACAACCAATCTCAATCACATGTAACAGATACAAATTCTGCTCAATTTATAGTTCTTCATTATATTAATAATTCCAACCATTAGAGATGTGCTGAGGTAAAAATGGGTCTCAAAACAAAAATGTACAACCAAAATCAACTTTATAAGAACCATAGTTTTAAAGATCCGCCGAGCTAGCTCGAAACCGGCCGAGTTGACTGAGCCAGACCCTTGGCCGGTCCGACTCGGTGGAAAAATCGATTCGGCGGCCGACTTGTGACCGAGCCGGCTGAGCCGTACACTGACTCGGTTGACTCGGTCACAAACTGGTCGGCTCGACCGAGCCCAAGTTAACTCGGCTGGATAGCTCCCAGCCAGCTGCAGGCCCCAAAAAATAAAAAAAATGGATTTCAAACCCGGTTTTAACTTGCTATTAGGTTTTTGTTTGTGTATCTAACCCCTACCCATCCTATTTAACCTACCCAACCCCTCTCAATACCTCACATCTATCTCATTGAATGTGCTTGAGCATTTGTGAGGAATTTGTGAAGAGTTGTGGAGTTGGTTTTGGAGCAGCTTTGAGGAGTCTTTTGGGCAAGCTTTGGAGCAGTAGTGAGGAGCTTATTGGGCAAGCTTTGGAGCAGCATTGAGAAGTTGGTTTGTTGGAGCTGCATTGAGGAGGCTAGAGGTTAGAGGTATTTATTTTTTCTCTTCTAAAATCTGCCTTTGCTTGTTTTATTTATTTTGCAAATCTGAAAATGGTAAACATAGTTTTTGGTGAAAGAAATGAACATAGAATGAATAGTCTTTTTTTGTTTTCATTTTCAGAGTTAAACCTTTTCTTTCCAAGTCAAAAACTCCCTCCAAAATGGCCCCTAGAATGAAAGATGCTGCTTGGGCATATGCCGAAATGGTTAATGATCAAATGCATTGCAAATTTTGTAAGAGAAAAATTAAAGGGGGTGGAGGGGGCATTCATAGACTGAAACTACATTTGGCTGGTCTTAGAGGCCAAATTACTCCATGTGAAGCACAAAACATTGGGGTAATTAGGAAGGAGTTGAAAGAGCAATTTTAGAAGTTTGAGGAAGACAAAATTAGGCAAAAAGAAATAGAGGCTGAAATTGGGAGGAAGACAAATATACAACACATGATGGCTGCCAACCCAAGTTTTGATTATGAGGGTTCTTCATCTATCCCTTGCACTAATGCATCAAACCCCTTTCGCTATGTTCCTCCCTCTATGGAGTCTATTTCTGAAAAGGGTAAGGGTGCAATGAGAAATAAGGGTACTATCAAAAGTTTTTTCATGCCCTCTTCTCCCTCTGATAGTTCACATGGTCCTAGTCCTCCAAGTGGAGGTCAAGTGCAGCCCACTTTAGATGCTCATTGGAAAAAAGAATTGAGAGATGTTGCTTGTGATTACATCTCTAGATGGTGGTATGATGTTGATATTCCCTTCAATGCTACTCGTTCACTATATTATGGACCTATTTTTGATGCCATATATGCTGCTGGAAAGGGCTTCAAGGGCCCTACTATGCATGAGTTAAGAGGATCTCTTTTGCAAAAAGAGATTATGTCCATTGATGATTATTTGAAAGAGTTCAAAAACTTATGGGCACATACAGGATGTACCATCATGTCAGATGGATGGACTGATCAAAGGAACCGTACCATCATAAACTTTCTTGTCTTTTGCCCACAGGGAACCATGTTTCTAAGATCAGTTGATGCATCTGATAGGGTGAAAGATGCACATTTGTTGTTTCATCTTTTGGATGAGGCTGTTGAAGAGGTGGGAGTGGCAAATGTTGTTCAAATCATCACAGATAATGCCTCTAACTATGTTCTTGCTGGTAAATTGTTAGAGGAAAAACACCCAACCATCTTTTGGACCCCATGTGTTGCACATTGCATAGACCTCATACTTGAGGATATTGGCAAAATAGACTGGATCAAGAACACTATAGAGCATGCCAAAAGCATCACAAAATATATTTACAATCACTCATGGATTCTGAATCTGATGAGGAAACACACAGGGGGCAAAGAAATTATTAGGCCTACCATCACTAGATTTGCAACACATTTTTTGACATTGCAATCTATGCTTTCCCAACATAGAAACTTGCAAAAGTTGTTTTCTAGTGATGAATGGAATGAATGTCAGTGGGCTCGCAAATAGGATGGCAAAGATGTGAAAAGGAAAGTCAATGGAGAAATATTTTGGAAAAAGCCACTGGATAAGGTGTTGCGCTTGGTGGATGGGGAAAGATTGGCTATGGGCTTCATTTATGAGGCTATGGATCAAGCAAAGGAGAAAATAATAGCAACATACAAGGGCAAAGCGAGTGAGTATGGGCCCATCTGGGAAATCATTGATCAGAGATGGAGCAATCAACTCCATCGCCCTATACATGCCGCTGGGTATTTTTTGTTGAAATTTGGTTACTGGAAGACAGGTGGTTCCCTAAGGCTTTCATCTTTGGCCTAGGGAAAAGTGTCCAAAAGAATTTAATTTTTCTCCTAAAGTGACTTTATAAAGTTATGAAGTAAAATCTAATTTAAAAGTGACTTTAAGTGATAAAGTTACTAAAGTGACTTTAATAAAGTCAATGTGAAATTAGAAAGTGAAAAGTGACTTTGGAAATAAATGACTAAGTGGGTCTTTATTAAAGTGGGGTGAATTAAAAAATAGAAAGTGAGATTTAAATGAGCATTTAATCTCAGCCCTAGATCTAAAGCTATCTTAGCCATTGGATTTAGGGATTCTCCAAAAGTCACTTAGGGTTAGGTTAAAGGAGGAAAATGAGGGAAAAGGTCATTCATTCTTTCATGAGCAGATTGAGAGAAGGAGAGGAAGAGAGCAAAGGATATTTCTGAGCAGAGGAGGAGGAAGAACAACCCTTGACACGCATATCGAGGTATCAATATTTCAACAAATTCGTACAACAAGCAGTAGCACAAAGTTCAAGGCAAGTGGCACGAATTTCGAGGAGGGAAAACAACATTTAATGAAATAGGGATTTCGAAGTCCGTACAACAGTTAAAGAGGCACGAAAATCGAGGTTCGTACAATAGCAAAAACATGTCTGTTTTCTAAAATCTGTACAACAGTATTTCAGCATGCAAATCGAGGTCCATGCAGCAGTCGTACAACACGTTTCGAGGCAACATGTGGCACAGTTTTCAAGAAGGCCATACAACTATTCTGGCACTGTTTTCAGTACTGTCCGTACAACATTTAATGCTGTACTTTCTGCTGTAAATTTCTTTTTTTGTTTGGCACAAAATTCGAGGCAGAGGTTGTGCACGGTTTTTGAGATAGGTAAAAATACTGGTTGCTGGAATTTTCTGTGTTTTCTATTTCTCTGTAAAAGAAGAGCTTTCAAACTGGTTTTCCTCAAGAGTTGTAGGGGGTTTTTCCAGGGTCAAGTTGACCAAAAATCTGCGTGTCAAAATTCTGTGTGTGGCTGATTTATTTTCTGAGTTTTATTTCTGCATTTCAGCATTGTGAAATTTCCAAAATTTGTGTTTTCGGAAAATATTTATTTTTTCCAGCTTGTTAAATGTATGGTTATGGGAATGGGAATTTAACTTTATGGGAGAAATAAGGAGAAACTGAAAACCGGGGTTGGGTTATCAAATTTCTACATGGTATCAGAGCTATTTTGCTAAAAAGTGCCAGTTTGGGACAACAAGAAGAAAAATTATAGCTAGCTGATTTTTCACATAGAAAATAGTACCTTTACTACGAAAGTGTTATTTTCAGTTTATTTAGGACAACAAGCATGTCTTTGGGCTTGAGGGTGGAGGATAGGTTGGATGGGCATAGTAATTACGGTGTATGGAAGGAGAGAATGCAGAGCATCTTTGAGGAGGCAAAACTCTGGGATATCATGGTGCATACCGCACAAAACCCTGTTAATGTGCCTACTGATGCTGTTCAGTTGGCAACATTTAATAAGAAGAATAACAAGGGTAAGAGACTGATTCTGGATGGAATCAAAGACCATTGCATTCCTCATGTGAGAGGAAAGAGATATGCTCATGAGATGTGGACAACATTGACCAATCTCTACCAGAGCACCAATGAGAACAGGGAAATGGTCCTAAGGGAGAAGCTGAAAACCATTAAGATGGGTAAGACTGATAGTGCAGCTGGATATCTCACAAATATTACTAATGTGAGAGATGCATTGGCAGCAGTTGGAGAGGTCATTCCACCCACTGAGTTGTGCGGATTGCAGTGAATGGCCTTCCCAGTTCATGGCTGAACTTTGTTGATGGGGTTTGAGCACGTGAGACCCTTCCCACTTGGGAGAGGTTATGGGATGATTGCATACAGACAGAAATCAGAAAGAGCCAGCTTGGGTCAGCCAAACCAGTTGAGCAGGATGAGGATGTAGCATTTTTGGCAAGAGGCAAGAAAAACAAGGGAAGAAGCAAGCTTCCACAAGTGTTGGTGGGGGCAAAGGCAAAGGTAAACAGGGGAACACGCAGAAGGACTATTCCAAGGTGAAGTGTTGGAATTGTCAGAAGATGGGACACTATGTAGTTGTGTGTCCGGAGAAGAAGAAGAAGAAGGGGAAGAACTAGAGCATGGCAGCATTAGCAGAGGTTGAGGACTTTACAGATCGCTTTGACCGGGAGTTTGGGTTCATTGCGTGTGAGTCCTCTAGTTCAGGATCACCTGCCACAGAGGTTCAGAGGGAGCATGCATTTCCCTCGACTAGCGGAGCATCTTTAGGTATCTGGTATGTGGACAGTGGGGCTTCACGTCATATGACAGGAGTTCGTGAGTACTTCTCAGAGCTTTCAGAGAGTGGCACTGATATAGAGGTAGTACTCGGTGATGACAGAGTTGTTAGAGCAGTCGGTGTGGGAACACTAACATTTGATAGGGAACCCAAACCTCCTTTGAAGGTGTCAGATGTTCTTTATGTGCCAGGGATGAGGAAGAGCCTCATATCCGTCTCAGCTTTGGAGGATAGAGGATATGAGATATTGAAACCAGAGAGGATAGGGGAAGATATCCTAGCTGGCGCTCTGGGCTCAGATTCAATGAGTGGATAGGGTGGGGCGCCATGGGCAGCAGCTTGGTATTTATTTTAATGGGAGCGCAGGGTATCGGCAGAGCTAGGGATAGCTCAGTAGTCAGCAGATTTGCGTACCCAGATGAGGTACATATCATGGAGCCTGACGACACAGAGATTGCCACGTGCAAAGGGGATTTCAATATCGATCACTTTGATACATGTAGAGATAACAGAGACAATTTTACAACCTCTTCCCAAATAGTGACAGATCGACTTTATTACTCTCGATTTGATTCATTCCGATGTGAGCGGTCGGATCTCATGTTTCCTTGAGTGGATATGAGTACTATGTGTTATTCATTGATGATCACTCTAGGAGGACCTGGATTTATTTCTTGAAGACCAAGAGTGAGGTCTTCAAGCGGTTTTAGGAGTTCAGAGCTCTTGTGGAGACTCAGACAGGTCGGAAGATCAAGTCCCTGAGGTCGGACAATGGAGGAGAGTACACCCTTGGTGAGTTTGTTGAGTATTGTGCGGAGGCAGGCATTAGGAGGGAGTTCATAGTTCCTTACAACCCCCAACAGAACGGGTTGCGGAGAGGAAGAAGAGATCCATCGCTGGGGCTGCCAAAGCCATGTTACATGATCAGGGGTTACCATTGTTTTTGTGGGCAGAGGCTTGCAACATTGCTGTATATTTGCAGAATAGGAGTCCACATTGTGCCTTGGGGCATGTGACTCCGGAGGAGGCTTTTTCTGGGAAAAAGCCCAATGTTGGTCACTTCTGTATCTTTGGGTGTATTGCATACTCCTACGTATCCAAGGAGAAGAGGACCAAGTTAGAGCCCACCGCAGAGAAGGGTATCTTTGTGGGCTACAGTGAGACCTCGAAGGCCTTTCGGATTTATATTCCCGCACAGAGGAGAGTTGTTGTTAGGCAGGATGTGAAGTTCGAGGAGGACAGGGCTTTCAGGAGGTCATGGGAGTTAGAGTATTTGGATCGGCCAGACCCTCAGGAGCAGCTGAGTCAGGCACATGGATCCAATGGGCAGGGATCAGGAGGTACATCGATTACGGTGTCAGGTCCATCAGTGAGCAGTGCCTCACATAGTCAGAGGGGTGGTGCTTCGGGCAACATGTAGAGCAGTCCGCAGAGCAGTTCACTAGGGAGTCCACTGATGGACAGTTCGCATGGTACTTCAGCGTCTACAGGTTCAGGTTCAGGCAGGAGGACAACAGACAGACAGTCAGGAGTTCAGGCTCCTGATTATTAGGAGGAGTTTCATTCTCCAGTGGGAGAAGTGTGCTCAGGGAAGAGGAAGCCCAAGTGGCTTCAGGGTACCTTGAGAGAGGCCACATCTGTTGCTAGGCCAAAGAGGCCGGTCAGAGAGAGCAGACTACCTGATAGGTTCTATAGCTATATGGCAATGGTTGCCGACATCGTTGACTCTGAGCCTTCTAGCTATATGAGGAGGCAGCTAGCCAGCAGGTCTGGAGAGAGACCATGCATGAGGAGTATTCTTCTATCATGAAGAAGGATGTTTGGGAGGTGGTGCCGAGGCCTGAGGGCAAATCTGTGGTTACTTCCAGATGGCTTTACAAGGTAAAGCATGCTGCAGATGGCAGCATCGAGAAATTCAAGGCAAGGTTTGTGGCTAGAGGGTTCTCCCAGGTAGAGGGAGTAGATTATGAGGAGACCTTCGCTCCCGTGGATCGATATACGTTGATTCGCTCCATCATATCGATAGCAGCAGAGATGGGTTCGAAGATCCACCAGATGGATGTGAAGACTGCATTTCTCAATGGCTTCATACAGGAGGAGGTGTAAATTGAGCAACCACAGGGCTTTGAGGTGCATGGAAAGGAGTCCCATGTGTGCAGACTGAAGAAGGCCCTTTATGGCCTAAAGCAAGCTCCTACAGCTTGGTACTCTAGGATAGATACATACTTGCAGGCTATGTCACAAGGTTTGTCGAACTTTAACCTTGAGGTTCGAATTTTGGCGAACCTTAAAAAAAATATGAGGTTCGACGAACCTCATTGAACCTCATAGCCATTGACCAAGTCCATAGATGAAAACTCATAACCTCATGTCACAACTCAAGCTTGTAATTTATCCTTGCAATTTCCAAGTCCATGATAGCATTTTTAATGTTTACTGATGTTGATTTCTTACTAGTTTATACTATAATTCATTTGTATATATATAGACGAACCTAATGGCGAACCTCATCCGAACCTCATCGAAAAATTCGAACTCAAACCGAACCTAATCATTGCCGAACTCGAACTCGAACCCGAATCATGTGACATTGCTTGCAGGAGATGGGTTTCACAAAGAGTGATGCAGATCCGAACCTTTACTTTATTGTGATAGGTGAGGAGCCTCTCATTTTGGTGTTGTATGTGGATGACTTGGTCATTACGGGTGCAGAGAGACTCATAGAACACTGCAAGAGAGATCTTGCATTGGAGTTTGAGATGAAGGACATTGGCTTGATGCATTACTTTTTGGGTTTGGAGGTGTGGCAGGAGGAGGGGCATTTCTTCCTGGGACAGGGGAAGTATATTGTGGACATCCTTGGCAAATTCCACATGGAGGATTGTAGACCCATTTCGACATCGATGATCACCAACTGGAAGAAGCTTCATGCTTCAGATTCCGAGTTGGTGGATCCCACATTGTATAGACAACTGATTGGTTCCTTAATGTATTTGGTCAACACCAGACCAAATATATGTTTTGCAGTCAACACGATGAGCCATTTCATGTGTGAGCCCAGGAGGGTGCACTGGGTTGCTGCAAAACACATTTTGCGATACTTGCAGGGGACATATGAGTATGGTCTGGATTATAGGCAGGGAGATGGAGTGAGATTGGCAGGTTACATTGATTCTGATTGGGCAGGTTGTGCTTCTGATAGGAATTGCAGTTCAGGGTGTTGTTTTGGGTTGGGTTCGGCAGTGTTGTTGTGGTTTAGCCAGAAGCAACAGTCAGTAGCATTGAGTTTAGCGGAAGCAGAGTACATGGCAGCCAGTCTAGCTAGCTGTGAGGCCATATGGCTTCGCAATATGTTGTTTGGCTTATTTGGTCAGCCATTGAGACCTTTAGTGATATACTGTGATAATCAGAGTTGCATTAAACTCACGGAGAATCCAGTATTTCATTACAGGTCAAAGCATATCAACATCATATATCACTTCATCAGAGACTATGTTCAGAAGGGAGTTGTGTATATTTCCACTGATGAGCAAGTTGCAGATATTCTTACCAAAGCCTTACCATGGGGCAAGCATGTCTACTTCAGAGACAAGATGGGTGTGGTGAGGAACACCTTCCTCGGTAAGAGGGAGTGTTGAAATTTGGTACCGGAGGACAGGTGGTTCCCTAAGGCTTTGATCTTTGGCCTAGGGAAAAGTGTCCAAAAGAATTTAATCTTTCTCCTAAAGTGACTTTATAAAGTTATAAAGTCAAATCTAATTTAAAAGTGACTTTAAGTGATAAAGTTACTAAAGTCTAATTTTAAAGTGACATTAATAAAGTCAATGTGAAATTAGAAAGTGAAAAGTGACTGGAAATAAATGACTAAGTGGGTCTTTATTAAAGTGGGGTGAATTAAAAAATAGAAAGTGAGATTTAAATGAACATTTAATCTCAGCCCTAGATCTAAAGCTATCTTAGCCATTGGATTTAGGGATTTCCCAAAAGTCACTTAGGGTTAGGTTAAAGGAGAAAAAGGAGGGAAAAGGTCATTCATTCTTTCATGAGCAGATTGAGAGAAGGAGAGGAAGAGAGCAAAGGATATTTCTGAGTAGAGAAGGAGGAGGAAGAACAACACCTTGGCACGCATACCGAGGCAACAAGATTTCAAGAAATTCATACAGCAAGAAGCAACACGAAGTTCAAGGCAAGTGGCACAAATTTCGAGGGAAAACAACATTTAATGCAACACAGCTTTCGAGGTCCGTACAACAGTTAAGGAGGCACAGAAACCGAGGTCTGTACAATAGCTGTACAACATGTTTTTCGAGGTAGCAAGTGGCACAGTTTTCGAGGAGGCCGTACAGCTATTCTGGCACTGTTTTCGGTGCTGCTCATACAACATTTAATGCTGTACTTTCTGCTGTAAATTTCTATTTTTGTTTGGCACGAAAATCGAGGAAGAGGTTGTGCACGGTTTTCGAGATAAGTAAAAATACACATTGGCCGGAATTTTCATGCTTTCATTTCCTCCACAAAAAAGCCATTTATCGTAATGCTATTACAGAGCTTTCGAACTGGTTTTCCCCAACAGTTGTAGGGGGTTTTTCCAAGGTCACATTGACCAAAAATCAGCGTGTCAAAATTCTGTGTCGCGCTGATTTATTTTTTGAGTTTTTATTTCTGCATTTCAGCATTGTGAAATTTCCAAAATTTGTGTTTTTAGAAAATATTTATTTTTTCCAGCTTGTTGAATGTATGGCTATGGGAATAGGCATTTAACTTTATGGGAGAAATAAGGAGAAACTGAAAATCGGGGTTGGGTTATCAAATTTCTACAATTTTTGAACCCAAGGTATCATTATAAAGCTCAGGAAGCAAGAGCTTTGAATGGGGAGGTTAGAGATGGATTGATTGACTCCATTGATCGCATGATCCCCACAGAGAGTGAGCAGTTGAAGATACATAATCAGATCACTATGTTCAGCCAAGCCACAGGTACCTTTAGTAAGAACCTTGCAAGGATTGCAAGGGAATCAGATGATCCAGGTAAAAAAAGAATTTCAATTTTCAAATTCATATTTTATTATTTTGTATAATTGTTTATAATTTCAATTTCAAAGTTGGATATAAATTGTTGAGCTAACTGAAACTCATTTTTTGCAGCACAGTGGTGGGAGGCATTTGGTAGCCATTGTCCTGAATTGCAAAAGTTTGCAATCCGCATTTTGAGTCAAACTTGCAGTGCTTCTGGGTGTGAGCGCAATTGGTCTGTCTTTGAAAGGATTCACACAAAGAAGAGAAACCGTTTGGAGCAAAAATGGTTAAATGATCTAATGTATGTCCAATACAACCTCCGACTAAGACGCAACCAATTGCTGAACAAAAGACCTGATCCAGATCCCATTGTGTTGGAGGATATTGATCCAACATCAGATTGGGTAGTGGAGACTTGTCCACCAGAGTTTGACTCTGATAAGGATATTGGTGTGGGGATTGACTTCAATACACAGGTAGAGGCTATGCTCAATGCAGATCCACTAGTAGCAGACCCAGTCCCAAGCCCTCCAGTTGCAGGCACAGGCACTTCCTCTAGTCAGCCACGACAGAGGTGCATAACTCGTCTATCTTAGGGTGGTAGGGCCATAGTTCCAGCCTGAGGAAGTAGATTCAAGAGGATGAGCGCAGTGGGCTTCCCCGAAGAGTTGCGTAACATCTCGATAACATCTCGATTTTATCTCAAAATCACGATTTTGTGTCCTGTATTTATGTTTGCATTGCCGATTTTTAAAGATTTTTTTATGCAGTATCTTAATTTCTGCCGATGTTTGCCTATTTTTTACCGATATTTTCCTCGATTTTCCAATCTTTTGGTTTCTTCTCAAACCCTTGCCGATTTTATCTGATGTCAGAGCAGCCCGTAACTTTCCCCTCCTGTCTGGGAGAGTTTGAGGAAGAGGACATTGGCTTGTCAGATGTCTAGTTGCTAGCAGTAGTGATTATTCATGTTTTGTTGTGGAGGCCATTTAGAACCTTCTTGTTTATGTTTTTTGTTTTGATCTCTATCTCATCATCATGTATTGGACAGTGCACTAGGTGCAATTTTGATATAATGGATATATTCATGAGCCTACTTTGATCATATGTTGTCTTTTGTCTATATTGTAATGCTTTGTGTTTGGAAACATGAATAAAAATCTTTAAAATTATGTTTTTTTACAAAAAAAATAATATTTAACGTATTTTTTACAAAAACCGAGTCATTGAAACTGAACCGGCCGAGTTGATACCGAGTTGGAGTCGGAGTTGGAGCCAACCCTCGGCCGAATCGAAACCCGGGTCCAATTTTTAAAACACCGATAAGAACCAATAGGGGTCTAAGAGGATGATGTCAACTGGGTTGTTTTAAAAATCAGCCGAATGGCCAAGCGAACTCCTGGCCGGATTACATAAAGCCAGAACTTCTCCACTTATTATCGAATCGTCCGAGATAGTCACCCACTTGGCCGGTGCGGTAACAGACCGGTTGGCTCGGCCGAGTTCGACATAACCTGACCAAGCTAGTCAAACCTAGTCCACAGTGGAAGAGGGGAGGGAAAGAAGACTTGAAATTGGATTTTTTTTGGTTTTAGGTTTTTTGCATGTCTATCTAACCTCTTCCAAGCCTATAAAAGTTACCGAACCCCCTCACATTTCCTCATAGCTATCTCATTGCATTTATGTGAGCATTTGTGAGGAATTTGTGAAGAGTTGTGGAGTTGGTTTTTGAAGTAGCAATGAGGAGTCTCTTGGGCAATTATTGGAGTAACAGTGAGGAGCTTCTTGGTTAATCATTGGAGCAACATCAAGGAGTTGGTTTGTTGGAGCAACATTGAGGAGGCTAGAGCCTAGAGGTTATTTTTTTTTCACTTCTGAAATCTACCTTTGCTTGTTTTTTTTTTTTGCAAATCTGGAAATTGAAAAGAGTAATTTAAAGAAATGAACGTTGAAGAGTTGTTTTTTTTTTTCTTTTAATTTTTATTTTTTTTCCTTTAATTTCGAAGTCCAAATATTAGAAAATGGCTCCTAGAATGAAAGATGTTGCTTGGACATATAATGAGATGATTGATAGTCAAATGTATTGCAAATTTTGTCATAAAAAAATTATGGGAGGTGGAGGGGGCATTCATAGGCTAAAACAACACTTGGCTGGTATTAGAGGCCAAATTCTCTTTGTGCAGCGCCAACAGAACAAATTGGGGATACTAGGAAGGAGTTGCTAGAAAAATTTGAGAAGTTTGAGGAAGAAAAAGCTAGGCAAAAAGAAATAGAGGCTGAAATTGGGAGGAAGAGGAGTATAAAACACATGATGGCTGCCAACCCCAATTTTGATTATGAGGGCTATTCATCTATCCCTTGCACTGATGCATCCAACCCCTTTCGCTATGTTCCTCCCTCTTTGTAGTCTATTCAAGAAAGGGTAAGGGTAAAATTAAAAAGAAGGGTGATATCAAAAGTTATTTAACACCCTCCTCCCCCTTTGATAGTGCACATGGTCGTCAAGCTAATAGAGGTCAAATGCAACCCACTTTAGATGCTGCTAGAAGAAAGAATTGAGTGAAACTGCATGTGATTACATAGCTAGATGGTGGTATGATGTTGATATCCCCTTCAATGCTTCTCGTTCATCATATTATGAACCTATGTTTGATTCCATATTTGCTGCTGGAAAGGGCTTCAAAGGCCCTACTACGCATGAGTTAAGGGGATCTCTTTTGCAAAAATAGGTTTTGTCCATTGATGAATATTTGAGAGGTTTCAAAAGTTCATGGGCAAAAACAGGATGTACCATCATGTCAGATGGATGGACTGATCAAAGGAACCGTACCATCGTAAACTTTCTTATCTTTTGACCACAGGGAACCATGTTTCTAAAATCAGTTGATGCTTCTGATACGTTGAAAGATGCGCACTTTTTGTTACAACGTTTGGATGTGGTTGTTGAAGAGGTGGGGGTGTGTTAAATTTGGGCAACTAGGTCCAAAATTCATGTTACACTGTTCATATGATGATGATTACATTTTTGTTGGATTCCTCTTTCGGAGAGGTGCAAGATTGATCTAAAGATCATCTTGTTTGGATGAGCAGAACTTATATTTTGATTTTCTTTTCCATAGATGTGCAAGTTCGACCAGGTTTGTAATGTAGGCTCACAAGCCGAATAGATGTGTCACACACCCTCACTGATGGATATTAATAGGGGAGTGATGATGCTGATTTCATCATCATCTCATCACACACATTCTACGTGTGAGTGTGAACTTGAAGAAGCTGTTGAAATTTTCAGACTGTTTTTAGGGTTTCTAGACAACGTTGACCAACGTTGACTTTGGGTCAACACTTGTGCTTTGACTTTGATTTAAGCACAAAAAATCCAATTTCTTGAGGCCGCATTTGAGGGCACAAAAATCGAGAAGTGTTGACTTTGACTGCTGTCTGTTGACTGCATCGTTGACTTTTGCATTGACCATTTGGGGTTGACTTGCGTTGACATTTTGGCGCTGTCTTTGAGGGGTGTGTGTGACACTTGGAGAAACGCTGATTTGGTTGTTGGAGAAGTTGGTTTGGCCAACTCAAGACTTTGCTGGCTAGGGCATCATGTTGACTGTTGTAAGAAACATTTATTTATCTATTTGCTGGACAAGAAGAATTACAAATTTTGATACATTATTTGGATTGTCTTTTGTTGATCTATTTTTATGTTCTATCAACATTTTACTTTCAAGTTTATGTGATTGCTAAATCTGAATTGGGCCTTAAAGAAGATTGAAGTAAAACTGCATTTAAGCATAAAACAGACCATGGTTATCTAAATTTAACATGGTATTAGAGCTGAGGTGAAGACAAAGCCCAAGATAGTGTGAAAAGCAAGCACCGAAGAAGTATTGTCAAGGGTCAATGCCCTCCTCAACCTACAAGGGTTTCAAGACTGATGATAAGTTGACTGATAAATTTGATTATCATGCTTGGAAGATGTCTTTGGATTTGGTATTAGAAGATCAAGATGTCATGGATTTGTTGGAAATGTTGTCATTGATGGCAAAGGAGGAAGCAGAAGCAAAGGAGAAGACAGCATGAGAAGAACAGAGGGAGAGTATATTTACAGAGACAGGGCAGCAAAAAGAGAAGCAATCAGTGTAAAGGAGATAGCATAGATGGCAAAGGAGACAGACGGAAGAAGACTGTTGAAATGAAACGGAAAATACAGTGACAGGAGTGAAAATCTGGCAGAGCAGCAGAAATACAGTGACAGGATATGTACAGAGGTAGAGAAACAGTCGAGCAGTGGAGGCAGAGGCAGAGCCGTTATCAAACAGTGAAATGATCAACGTTGAATTAACGTAATAATGAAATAGGCTTCATATATTGAAGCGCTGAAGAAATAAGGAATAAACCCTGTGTTAAGGAATCATGAATCGAGTGCAGAGGTTTGGTGATAAACCTATGCATGAATGGAGCTGTGCGTTATGATAGTAGAAGCGCCGTGTTGAAGTGTTGACAAAGCAAGGGATAACATATGAAAAGGAGCGATAGAGAATAATCGAAGAACCGTATGAAAACGAAGCTAAGAAGACATATTGGGATCGTGAACAAATGAAGGAAGGAACGGAACCTTGAGCGCAACTGAACGGAACCACGAGCGCTGTGAACAGTGACAGTGGGTTTGGAACACTCGACGGTTTTCATCGCACCGCTTTTGTACGGTAAGCTGTATTTCCAATTCGAACTTGATCAATGTCATAGGCTGACACGTGGCCTTAAGCGGTTTGGAGATACCATTCTCATCGCTAGTTAAAAGCCCATGCGTCTAAGTCACTTGAGATTTGATTGAGGACGTCGGATCATCTGAAGCAGTGCGACGTACTGTCCGTCGTCGGATGAGATGAGTAGGTTAACACTGGGACCTAGTTTCATTGCGTGGGTTTAAGAACTACATTTCGTGCAAGTGTGTAACGCGATTACTGTCGGATTGGTTGTATGGAGCACGAGAGTAGGTGAATCATTGGATCCAAGCGGAGTTGTGTACACGTTAAGCAAGATATGTTGCTGTGGGCCCAGATGCTTTGTAACATGATGCGTTGGTTTGTTTGGAAGCCAGAAGTTAATAATCTGTGATAAAATCAAAGGTTATGTGAATATATATAGAATGTTGATGTGCCGAGGGTTAAAGCCATGGTTGAAGATTGACTTAGGCTTATGTATATATATGATTCAAAGGGTAAGCCTGGAACATATATATATATATATATATATAGTGGGTCGAACTTCACCAAGGTGAGAATCTTTGGGTTATTGAACTATAAAAGGTTGACTTCATCCATGTATGTTGAAAATGAGTTGGTATGCGAATATATAAGGTGGATGACTGAAAACCCTATGTAAATGCTTGCATATAACCAAAGTTAATACGCAAGTGGAATCCCACATAAAATTCCGAGAATCATTACCCCAGTTGGTGGATACATTAAAGACCAAAGTGGCAAAGTATATATATATATATATATATATATATATATGTGTATATATGTGAAGTGCTCTATTGCTCGGGCCTAATACAACCAAAGACTTATACTGTGGGACCCTCACCAATCGCATCGGAGAAAAATTGATGACGGAACATGTTAACAAAAATTGCAATTGCGATGAGAGTCCGGACCCGATGGGTTTATAAACCATGATTGATATGTGTTTGAGTTCCTGCATAACAGTGAATCATCGGAATCGGAGCATCGGAGCATTGGAATATCGGAACATGCAACTGGAAATTGCGAGTGCGATCAATTGCAATCGGAAGTAGTTGAGGAGTGATAAATCACATCGGAAAGATCGGCAAGTGGGCCTGTAAGGGCATTTTATGTATTAAAATGATACTTTATTGTTTTTTTTTTTTGTGAATAAGACTAATTCTATTAAGAGAAAAAACATATAGTACAATCAAGCTTGCATGCAAGCGAAGCTGAAAAGCATGGGAGCCGTAGGTGATAGGCTATCAACCTCGCTCCTGAATGAGAACCAAGGAATGAGCAAAAGATAACAATGAAAGCAGGAAAACTAGAGCTAGACAGAGGTATCTACCCAGTGTGCGTGGATATTGCCAAACGACATTTTTTCCCTTTTTTCTTGCTTACTTTGACCCAACCAGTGGAACTTGGCTGGGCCATGACCAATTGTAGACTATCTGGCGCTGGGGGCGCAATTTCCTTATCAGAGTCAGAAGAAGAAGACACGTGAGAGCATTTCTGAGAGATCGGAGGGACCATGGGATCCGCAGGACTGGTTGAGGGAGCGTCCATCGAAATCCCAACATTCTCCCCATCTGCTTCAATTTCCTCCTCATCCGAGCTGGAGGAGTCTGTATCATCCATTGGGGGGGGGGGGGGGAACATAGGAATTCCAGCTCTTAGATTTGGGTTTGCGATTCATATTCTTCTTTTTGCCAAGGAGCTGGGTGCACGCATTTTGGAGGTGCCCTGTTTGATGACAATGGCGGCAACGGAAGGCTGTATTTTCATAATCCAAGGTTTGTGTCCAATGGAAATCCCCAACCTTGAGGTTGATCTGATCTACCAATCATTTGTTGATATCTATTTCCGCACATAATCTATCGTAGGTGTAGAGTCCCTTCTCCCTTCTTGAGGTATCTGTGGCGAGATAACGGCCTAAGGTGTCTCCAATGGCTAGGAAAACTGAGCAATGCCATAGATGCATTGGAAGGTTCGGAAGCTTGACCCAGATGGGAAGTTTGGTGATGACCGCTGTAGAGGGGTCGAAGTCCAGAAACCATGGGGTGAGGAAAAGCCCAGCCGAGCCCCAAAACCAAGGGCCTCCCGTTAAGGCTTTCTGGTAATCTTCATTTAAGTCAAAAGCCACAATAAAGAAGCCTTTCGAGCATAAGTAGATCTTGCTTTTATAAGTCCAGTTGGTGTGGATCTATTGGTATAAATTTGCTGTGCGAGGCCATAGACCATTGAATCTGCAGATGATTGCGGTTTCTGCAAATTTCTGGTAATGATCATCAATCGCAGGATGAGAGAATTCGATAGAAGGAATTTCCTCCAATTTATCCACCAAGAATGGCTTGGGAGCCATAGGCGGTTGCACTGCTTTCGAAGAGGACTGTGGTTGGGCTGCCTCTTTATGGACTGCATCTTTATAAGAGAATGGAGGAGCAGAGGAGGTCTGCCCAAAGGACCCTCCTCTTAGACGAAGGGTAAAAACAATAGAAGCATCCCTTTGAATACAGTAGAAGGAGAGGGGAAGAGGGTCTTCTAGCTGTTTACCTTTATACAACAATCTCTGGAAAGAGGAGGAGATCCCTAGTCGGAGTTTGAGTCTGCACAAAAGATCCTGCATCAAATCTGTTTCGCTTACCCATTGCAGCATCGTCTTGCTAGATAGGAGTATGATTTGGATCTGAAATGCTGGTGCTCCTGCTTGCAGATCTGGCTGGTCTGAGAGGAAAATCTGCTTCTGGCAAGCTGTGAAGGTGGAGTCTAATGACTCACCTGCTTGGATCTTATGTTCTAAAGTATCCCCTGTCTGGCTACTAACCACCGCTTGGCTGTGGAGAATGGTATTTGCTCGAGTAGTTTCTAATATGGTTAAGTCACCACAAAAAGCCTCCGGTTCCTTGCCTTCAACAAGGTCAGCGATTGCCCAAAAAGGTGGAATAAAGCCCCAATACTGCGCCTTAACTGAAGTCCTTAGGTTCACTGTGAGGGCAACTGTTGCATGGCCTCTTGAAACGATTGCAAAGAATAGATCCACGCCGACAGTGTCCAGATCTGTGCCAAGGGTAAGCCAATGACGGATTCTGTAGCCCTTCAGATTTCGGTTTGCGACCAAAAGCTTGAGCGCGTGGAGATCAGCTCTGTGAGCTGCAGTCAAGATGCTAACTGCTTTGTCGCAGATGGCTGTGCTGATTGCATGAGTTGCGGAGGCCATTCGATATCCCAGGCGAGGGCATGGCCGAGGTGGGCTTGAATCTGCTGGACGCTCATGACATCTGACTCTGCAGGAGTGCGGAGGCTTGTCAATAGAGGGCAGCCTGTAGTTGGGGCTCAGATCTTCCGGGCCGGTGTGAAGCCGCCAATTGTCAAAGAACATGGGAGCAGCCGACCCAGCGTCGCAGAGAACACTAGAACAACAAACCCTGAACGTTGCTATCGCCATCGCTCCCAAAACAAAAATTATAGTTTACACTAGTATTCATACTTTATTGTTATATTGAACACAGTAGTTTATATGTTAAAAACAATTCTTATCATGCCGAGAGTTAAAATTGCGTTATTAAAAAGCGCTGTTACAGACATATAGCAGTTACACCACGGAAGAGAACAAAAGGGCTAGCAAAGCCGAAAGGGACAAAACAATGTCACAGAAAAGACAAGCGCAGTAAGAGGTTGAAGGGTGAGCTGAAATTCACATTGTAATCAGATGTAAATGGTTTAACTGATTTATATTGTTTGTGATGCATTGGCAAGTCTCCGGAGGAGAACAAATATCCCACTGTAGTATTAAAATTAGTACATATAGTTATATTTTTTTGAGTGAGCTGGAAAAGAAATGAGAAGGCAGAAGACTAAGAGGTATGGCTATCCGTTTCGAATTCCCAAGAAGAAAACAAACAATCATCAGGAATTCTCTATAAGTAATATCAACTAGATATGCATAGAGAGGTTAGAGAGAGTGAGTATAGAGAATGCAGAATATGGAAAACTGAGGCAGAGAAGATAAGGAAGAGAGGAGAAGAAAGAGATGCTACAGAACAGAGCTGATATCTGAGGTAAATCAGCAAACATTTCTTTTAATAAATTGAGGAAGTTGGAGCTTCCCTATCAAGTTGAAGCTTGATAGTTGTCAGTTGTAGTTGACTGAGGTTGGAGCCTTCTGTAGGTTGGTGCCTGCAGAAAATTGACGAGAGTTGGAGCTTCCTTACAAGTTGTAGCTTGCAGAATTGAGGTTGGAGCCTCCTGTAGGTTGGTGTCTATAGAAAATCAGTGGTGAGAGGGAGTTGGAGCTTGCCTTTGCATCACAACAATAATAAGATGTGGTTTTCTCCCTTTATGGGTTTCCACTTATATTTGCTGTCTTCATGTGTGTTGCCTATGTGTTGATATGATTTACCAAATCTGCTTAATGTTTGCTGCTCTCATAATAAGATTGATGTCACATTAATTTAATACTTGCTGCAACATATTAAAACTGTTCATATATTAAGGTTGGTTATGAAAGTAAGCTGTAAATAAGTTGATGAAAAATTTAAAAGGCTCATGTATGTGTTAAACTGATTCACCCCCCCCTCTCAGTTTAACTAAGAATTCAACAGGATTATGTGCAGGGGAAGATTCATGAGCCTCCATCAAATGCATCGACTGCCACAAAGACAAAATATGGAAGAGGGGAAGTCAAGGCAAAGATGAATCCATCCAATCATACTTTATGAGTCTCATAGAAATCAGGAACGATCTCCTTACCATAGGAGAAGAGGTAGCTGATCGAGAGCTTGTCCTCATTGCTATTGGAGGACTCCCTGAGGAATGGTATGTATTCAACACTACTGTTGTAAATAATAATGTAATTCCTGATTTTGAAGAATTGTTGACAAGATGCACTCCAAAAGAGACAAGAATGATGGAAAAAGACCATCCCTCAAATGGGAATGGAGGTGACCCTACTGCCTGTACCGCTCATGCAAAGTAGAAGAACCATGGTGGTCCGAGAAATCAAAACCATGGAAGAGCGGGGTCCAAAAGAAGAAAGGGAAGATGTTACACTTGTAACAAGCTTGGTCACTATGCAAGAGAGTGCCCCAATAGAAGGGACTCTCCCATGGATGATAACAACAACAACTTTAGGGGGAATGGCAATCAAAGGAACAATAGGTTCAAAGGAAAGAGGAAGGCTCCCTTTGATCGAAGTGGAAATGGCCAACCTTTCAAGAGGTCAAGAAATTCCGGGTATGATGAGTCCAATGTTGTTGATAATAAGAAAAATGAATATATTCTTGTATCTGCCCTCTCTGTTGCATTTCCTCCCGACACCCTAGATGTCTGGTTGATTGATAGTGGTGCTTCAAGGAAGCTCACTGGATATATAGAAGCCCTCTCTGATCTAATTGAGAAGGATACTAATTTAGAAATTATCCTTGGAGACAACGCCACCTATCCCGTGAAAGGGACAGGGATTGTGACCCTTCATCTATCTCAAGGTCAAGTCCTTTGCTTACAATATGTGTTGTATGTACCTGATTTGAAAAATAACCTTGTGTCCATTTCGACAATGGAAGACAAAGGATTCAAGGTGGCGTTCATTGATGGAAAGGTACGCATTTGGAAGAAGAACTTCAAAGAAGCTCTTACTGTTGGTTTTAGAGTTGATACACTCTATCAGGTTGGAGGAAGTCTGTTGGGGGCCATGTCATGTGATACAACTCTTCAAACCGAGCTATGGCACCAAATGTTTGCACACCTTCATTACAAATCCCTTCCGGAAGCAAGGAAGGTGGTGACAAGGATGCCCGAGTATAAACATGATCATGAAGGTATATGTCAGGGTTGTGCCAAAGGGAAGCATACAAGTGGACCATTCCCCTCAAGTGTCACAAAGACATCGAATATCTTGCAATTGATACATTCTGATCTATCTGGTATGTTGCCCGTGACATCCTTGGGAGGATGCTCCTATTACATGACTTTTATAGATAACTTCTCCCGCAATACTTGGATATATTTCTTGAAGAAGAAGGGCGAAGCATTCAAATGGTTTTGTACCTTTAAGGCCTTGGTTGAAAATCAAATCGGGAAGAAAATCAAAATTTTGAGGAACGATAATGGGACCGAGTATGAGTCAAATGAATTCAATGACTTTTGCAAAGACGTTGGCATTAAGAGGGAGACCACAACTGTGTATACTCCTAAGAAAAATGGTGTTGCTGAAAGAAAGAATAAAACCATTGTGGAAGCTACCCGTGCCATGCTATATGACCAAGCTCTTCCGAAGTTTCTATGGGGAGAAGCTGCGAACGCTGCTGTGTATGTTCAAAATAGATGCCCGCATTCCGCTTTGGACTCCAAAACTCCCGAGGAAATATTCTCTGGTAAGAAGCCCGATGTATCCCACCTTAGAGTTTTTGGAAGTCCTGTTTATTTTCATGTGCCGAAAGAAAAGAGAAGCAAATTGGATGCTTCTGGGAAGAAGGGAATGTTTGTGGGCTACAGTGAAACCTCGAAGTCATATAGAATCTATGTGCCTGGTCAAAAGAAGTGGAGATATGCCATGATGTCACCTTCGATGAAGATGTTGCCCTCAAGAAATTAAGAAAACTTCCTATTTCAAAGGAAGACAAAGAAGAATAAGAAGAAGCTGGAAGGCAGGAAGAACCGAAGGATGAACCTATACCCAATGTTGAAGGACCAATGGATCCTGTGGATCCACCTCCTTCAAATAAAAGTAGACCCTCATGGCTTAGGGACACTCTTGAAGATGTCGAGAAACATATTGCCCCAAGGGGGACATTCTGTGAAAGTAAGTTGCTGAATAGGTACCAAGGGTACCTAACAACCATGAGTACAATTGTACAATCTGAGCCTGGGTCTTTTGAAGAAGCTGTAAAGCATCAAGTTTGGAAGGATTCTATGCACGAAGAATAATAATCTATCATGAAGAATGATGTTTGGGAAGTGGTCTCGAGACCAGAGGACAAATCTGTTGTCACCTCGAAATGGCTCTTCAAGATCAAGCATGGAGCCAATGGAAGTGCTGAAAAGTACAAGGCAAGATTTGTTGCTCGAGGCTTCTCTCAAAAAGAAGGCATGGATTACGATGATATATTTTCACCTGTCGCCCGCTATACCACCATCCGATCTATCATTGCCCTTGCTGCAACGCAAGGATGGAGTCTCCATCAGATGGATGTGAAGACTGCCTTTCTACATGGTTCAATCAAGGAAGATGTTTATGTGGAGCAACCTCTGGGGTTCAAAATCCAAGATAGAGACACATATGTATGCAGGTTGAAGAAAGCCCTCTATGGGTTGAAGCAAGCCCCCAGGGCTTGGTATGAGAGGATCGATAACTACTTGATGAAGCTGGGCTTCACTCGAAGTGATGCTGATCCAAACCTTTATTTTAAGGTTGATAAAGAAAGGCCTCTCATACTAGTTCTCTATGTGGACAACCCTCTCATTCATCATTGTAAAAGGGAGCTAGCTTCCGAGTTCGAAATGAAGGACCTAGGGCTAATGCACTATTTCCTAGGCTTAGAGATCTGGCAAAAGCCAGGTGAGATTTTCCTATCTCAAGGAAAATATATTGTGAAGCTACTGGAGAGATTTGGAATGGTGGAATGTAAGTCCTTGTCCACATCGATGGAACTCAACTTTAAGAAGTTGTGTGGAAGCGCTACTGGGCTTGAGTTGGGAATCCCACCGTGTATCGACAATTCGTAGGGGCCCTGATGTTCTTAGTGAACTCCCGTCCGAACATATGTTTTGCAGTGAACACTTTGAGTCAACATATGGTTGAGCCTTATCACATTCACTAGATTGGTGCCAAGAATCTATTAAGATATCTTCGGGGCACAATCAACCGTGGGCTGAGATAAACTGCCGGGAGTTTGAGACTCCATGGATATAGCGATGCCGATTAGGTTGGCAGAGTGGTGGATCGTAAGAGCACATCAGGATGTTGCTTCATCTTGGGTTCTGCTTCGATATTTTAGATGAGCATGAAGCAGAAATCGGTTGCTTTGAGCACCGCGGAGGCCGAATACGTTGCAGCAAGTATGGCTTGTTGTGAAGTTGTTTGGTTGAGAAAGCTCTTCATTGAGCTGTTTGGACATGTGCTAGATACCACCGTTATCCTTTGCGATAACTAGAGTGGGATTCGTCTTTCTGAGAATCCAGTGTTCCATGATCGATCCAAGCATATTGATATTAGGTACCACTTTATCCTGGATATGGTACAACGAGGCGTCGTAAGGCTTGATCACATTGGGATTGATGAGCAGATTGCAGATATTCTCACGAAGCCCCTGGGGAAGGACAAATACTAAAACTTTTGTGAGAAGCTTGGAATCATGGAAAGACCCTATTGTGAGGGTCCTACTTGAGTTGGACAATGAGCTCTAGGAGATCTAGGGGGCTTGGGGATAGCTTCTTGGAGCTATAAGCACAACGGAGCTAGGCTTGCCGAACCTTGTTGTGCTTCTGCCCCACTGTTATGATTGAGTTTGTTCACCATCTCTTTTATCAATGCCCTGCATGCATCCTACCCATGGAGTTTCAGACTCATGGGAAGTACCTCTCATTTGGCCAATGAGGTGGGAAATGTGGATAGAGACCAATAGAAAGACCAATGGATGCATCGGAGATTTTCGTACTCTTTATGTCTAGGATGGGATATGTCCAACACCTTGATCTAGGATCAAGTCTAATGAGGTTCTTACATCTAAACTGACTTCGGGTTAGTGTGTGACTCTCCTGAGTCCAATTGAGGTTTTACCCTCTAAGCTGACTTTGGGTCAGCGGAGTGTGATCTCTTTGTGACTCACTCTCGTTTGTTTGCCCTCAGAGCCGACAAGGCATGTTACAACAGGATGACACATGATTGCAGGATGATGATGATGATAGTACATGATGGTATTGATGACAGGATGGCATACGTGGACAGATGGAGTTCTCCCTAGTTGAGAGGGAGTGTTAATTTTTGGCAACTAGGTCCAAACTCCATGTTTCACTGCTCGTATGATGATGATTATATTTTTGTTGGATTCCTCTTTCAGAGAGGTGCAATATTGATCTAAAGATCATCTCGTTTGGATGAGCATAACTTATATTTTGTTTTTATTTTCCACACATGTGCAATGTCGACCAAATTTGTAATGTAGGCTTACAAGACCAACAAATGTGTCACACACCCTCATTGATGGATATAAATAGGAGAGAGATGATGCTCATTTCATCATCATCTCATCACACACATTCTATGTGTGAATCTGAACTTGAAGAAGCTGTTGAAATTTTTGGACTGTTTTTAGGGCTTTCTGGACAATGTTGACCAGCATTGACTTTGGGTCAACACTTGTGCTTTGACTTCGTTTTCAGCACAAAAAATCTGATTTCTTGAGGCTGCATTTGAGGGCACAAAAATCGAGAAGCGTTGACTTTGATTGCTACCCGTTGATTGCAACTTTGACTACAACATTGACTTTTGCGTTGACCATTTGGGGTTGACTTGCGTTGACTTTTTGGAGTTGTCTTTGAGGGGTGTGTGGGACACTTGGAGAAAGGCTGATTTGGTTGTTGGAGAAGTTGGTTTGGCCAACTCAAGACTTTGCTAGCTAGGGAAATTGTTCTGTTGATCTATTTTTATGTTCTATCAGCACTTTACTTTCAAGTTCATGTGATTGCTAAATCTGAATTGGGCCTTAAAGAAGATTGAAGTAAAACTGCATTTAAGCATAGAACATACCATGGTTATCTAAATTTAACAGGGTGGCTAATGTTGTTCAAATCATCACAGATAATGGCTCTAACTATCTTCTTGCTGGTAAAATGTTAGAGGAAAAACACAAAACCATCTTTTGGACCCCATGTGCTGCACATTGCAAAGACCTCATGCTTGAGGATATTGGTAAAATGGATTGGATCAAGAACACTGTAGAGCATGCCAAATGCATAACAAAATATATCTACAATCACTCATGGATTTTGAACTTGATGAGGAAACACACAAGGGGCAAGGATATTGTTAGGCCTGCCATCACTAGATTTGCAACTCATTTTTTGACATTGCAATCTATGCTTTCTCAACATAGAAACTTGCAAAGGGTGTTTTCCAGTGATGAATGGAATGAATGTCAATGGGCTCACAAACAAGATGGCAAAGATTTGAGAAAGAAAGTTAATGAAGAAATATTTTAGAAAAAGGAAGTAGAGATTGTGAAGGTTGTTGAGCCACTGGTTAAGGTGTTGAGGTTGGTGGATGGGGAAAGATTGGCTATGGGCTTCATTTATGAGGCTGTGGATCAAGCAAAGGAGCAAATAAAGGCAACATACAAGGATAGAGTGGCTAAGTATGGGCTCATTTGGGAAATCATTGATCAGAGATGGAAGAATCAACTCCATTGCCCTATACATGCAGCTGGGTTTTTTCTGAACCCAAGGTATCATTATAAAGCTTTGGAGGCAAAGGCTTTGACTGGGGAGGTTAGAGATGGATTGATTGAGTGCCTTGAGTGCATGGTCCCTAAGGAGATTGACCAATTAAAGATACACCGACAAATCACTTGTTTCAACAGAGCCACAGGTACCTTTGGAAAGAACCTAACAAGGATTGCAAGGGAAGCAAATGAGCTAGGTAAACAAACAATTTAAATTTTCAAATTCGTATTTTGTTAAATTTTTTATAATTTGAATGTTAGATATGATTTGTTGAGCTAACTCATTACACAACTATATTTTTTGCAGCATAGTGGTAGGAGGCATTTGGTAGCCATTGTCCTCAATTGTAGAAGTTTGCAATCTGTATTTTGAGTCAAACTTGCAGTAGTTCTGGGTGTGAGCACAATTGGTCTGTCTTTGGGAGGATTCACACGAAGAAGAGAAACCATTTGGAACAAAAACGATTAAATGATTTAGTCTATGTCCAATACAACCTCCGGCTAAGACACAACCAATTTCTGAACAAAAGACTTGATAGTGATCCCATTGTGTTGGAAGATGTTGATCCAACATCACATTGGGTAGTGGAGAGTCTTCCAACAGAGTTTGGTTTTGATGAGGATATTGGTCTTGATTTGGATCTACAGATGGAGGCATTAGTTGAGCATAATCTTCAGTGAAATGCAGATCCACTAGTACCAGGTCCAACCCCAAGTCCTCCGGTTGCAGGCATTTCCTCTACTCATCCATAATGCAAGCGCATAGCTGATCTATCTTAGCATGCATCTGCTGCTCTTGCTAGTGCTGCTACTACTACAATTGCAGTTGGAGTTCGTGATGGGGAGGAGGAGCCATGGGTTTCCCCGTCTGACTCAGAGTCCGAGTCCGAGCCAGATGATGTTGGCTTCTCTAGCAGTAGCCAATAGTGACTAGTGACTAGTGATGTTTTGTTGTAGAGGCCATTTAGAGCCTCCTTGGTTATGTTTTTTTGTTTTGATCTCTATATATTACATGTATTGGACAGTGCACTAGGTGGCAATTTGATATAATGGATATATTGATGAGCCTACTTTGATCATATGTTGCCTTCTCTCTATATTATAATGTTTTGTGTTTGGAAACATGAATGAAAATCTTTAAAATTATGTTTTTTTTATAAAATAAATAAATATTTAATGTATTTTTTACAAAGACCTAGTCATTGAAATCAACTAGGTCGAGTCAATACTGAGTCAGAGTCGACCCTCGACCAGTTCAGAGTTCAAGTTGGAGTTATAAAACATTGATGTCAACCATGGGGGATGATTCACCATTTTTCGAGTAAAAAACTAGAACTTTTTTAAATTGTATTTTCAACTTATTTCCCTAGGGTTTTACTCAAATTTCAAGCGGGAGCACTCGTTGGATGCAAAATTTTATTCCTCATCTAAGGAGTACCCATGTTGCATACTTTCAATGGACCCTACTACACGAAAAATGAGAAATACATGAAATAACATGATCACAATCATGTTTTTTCATGTATTTCTAATTTTTCATGTAGTAGGGTCAATCGGAAGTATGCAACTTGGGTACTCCTTAGATGAGGAATTAAATTCCGCATTCAATGAGTGCTCCTGCTCGAAATTTGAGTAAAACCGTCGGGAGTTACGTTGAAAATATTAGTTGAAAAGTTGTTTTTTTGTTTTTCCCTCTAAAATTTGATGTCGTAATCTAATCTTGTTTTATTTTTTCCACTATAAATCTATAATATTCCTTAGGAGGCCCATTTTAGCCCTGAAAATTTCTCTAATGCTACTTGGGCTCTTGCGCAAAGATAATGGCCTAACTGAGGAATTTACAAATACAACATACCCTGTGGATTTGATCTAGTGGATTAAGCTCTAGATCTATCCTTGATTTGATTGGTTGATCTGGATCTCCTATGTGGCACCTCTGCACCTTCATTGGACTTGGCACACGAGTAGCTCACTCATTAGTTGACAAAATATCTTCCTCAATGTCTTGTATCGCTTTATGGTGTACCTTTGTCCCCTCCTTATCCTTGCTTTTAGAACTTCTCATTGAGCTAAATCCCTAACTCTAATCTTCAAAGTGGTGGATGACTGGGATTAGACCTCGCCTCACTTGGAATTAGTGGTTGAGATTTAAACATGATCACTAAAGTAAATACTTTAGTTTTCTTAAGTCTTTTTAGCTCAATAGCCAGCATAATTATTTATGCGCTTTTCCTAAGTTAGACTTAGTCTAAGTTACAAATTTTTTTTATTAAATACTTAAGTATCCTAAAGAGACCTTGGGAAACTTTTGCATGCCTAGACACTTAGGCCTCTATAGAGGTACCTGCATAAGCTACAAACATCAACAATGGTTGGATTAGGGGGGATAAATCCCTTAGAAGTTTTCAAATTTTTGCGATTTTTCTCTCTTATAATTATTCTATGGATGAATGAGTTGAGCGACTTTTCTTGGGTGGAACTATTATGTGTTGTGATCTATTTCCTATTGATTTTTCAAGGAAATCTGATCTTCTAAACTGATTTTTTTAACCAAGCTTACTTATGTTACATACATCATTAAGCAATTATGCATAGAAAATATCAACAATAATGCAATAATGACAGTAAGATCATAAAGAGACAACCAAGCACACATAGAGACAAAAATTTTCAACTGGGAAACTGAAACTCGAGAGAAAACCGAGCAATCTTTTCTAGGAGAAATTCTTTAATTCAGTGAATTTACAATCTGATATTTCTAGTGAAAATTGGTCAAATAGACCAAAAATATGACCTTCCTGTTGCTGACTAGAATTCAGTGAAGCCTAGTCAACAGGGCCGAAATTCGACCTCCTGCAATTGCCTCAAAATCTCGGTCAACCTGCCTCAAAGTTCGGTCAAACAACGCCTCAGAAATTTCGGTCAAAGAGTGGTCAATACTATTCAAACTTCTGCCTTCTCCTCTCTCTCCTTTGCACGTGTGAACAAAGAACACATGATTTTTGATGATCTGAATTGCTTGGCAAATAGAGGAGGTCGAATGTGTATATATAGTAGTCAAATCAAGTGGGTTTTGACCAAGGGTCACCCATTCAACTTGTGGCGTTGACCTGAATTTATGGAGCCTACATGAATTCAAAAATCATTTTTTTTTCTTTCAATTTGGCCAACTTGAATATCAACTGCAACTACTAAAAATCAACACTCCCTCTTAGTTAGGGAGGTATTCAACTTTGACCTTCTCAGATGTCCTCTTTGCTGACCAATTTCTTCATCCAAAGAAAAGATTGAATGAGCTCACTATGTTGATGTACCCATCCACTCCATGTTCTAATCTAGAACCATGGGGAAAGCATCCTGCGTCAATATCATGCAAAGGATCTAGTCATCTACTAGTCAAATTCCCTTTGCAAATGGATCTAGTCACCCACTAGCCAAAATATTTGGCGATATGGTCAAAAATTTCTGACTGGGGTCAATAAGACTTGTCCTAGATCACTAGCTTAACAAGTTGTCACTTAGAGCAATGCCAATACCTTTGACCAAAGAAAATGGTGAAACCTTGGGCCAATTATCATTCCTGTACGCCAATTGAATGGTAAAACACTTGCTCGATGTTCAAGGTGTTGAAAAGTAACTAGGTTCGGTCTTCATAATAACATATGTAATTGTGACTTTATGTAATTAATGAAAAGAAGAAAAATAAAATTATTATTGTTATGCTTGACTCATGGGTTTCATGGGCAAGGAATTTTATTTTTCTAATGGCTCCCATTGTGAGCCTTTAGGATTGAGTCATCAAGTCATAAAAGTCAAATTGAGTCTATGTCATGTATGAAGGACCCTTCTTGGGCATGTTATAATTTGTATGAATCATTATATAAGTTTAAATAGCCCTCCAATGCCAAGGAAAGTCTCCTCATGAAAGTCAGCTTCAAGATGAATTAAATAATCTTCTCAAGTGACATGTTGGTTCACGCCCAAGTCAAGTTGGCTTATATTAACAAGAAACAACTATAAATACAAGTGCTCGACATCATTTCAGAGCAAGAATTTTTGTGAACATTTAAGAGAAGGTAATCCGAGAAGAGGTGTAAAAGAGTTCAATCCAGGGGTCAATAACAACCCTACATCCAAGTGAAGGAGATCAAATGTGAAGGAAGATCGGAGATATCTCAGGACTGTTTTCTGGGCAAGGTCTGCAAATTATGCGAGGAAAGTTAAGAGCAGAATTGCAGAGATAAATTTCAGTTAAGGTCTGAAATAACATGATTGCAGTAAGTAGTGTGAAGTCATTCAAGGGAAGCCTCTCTCCAAGCAAGGAAGGAAGGAATAAAAGACGAGTTGATTGGGTTGTTTAAGGGTTGACATTTATCACAACAGCGAGAAGAAGGATCATTTGCTATGCGCGAAGATGAAACTATTACAATCATAATTGAGGTATGAATCAAGCAAGAGATCTGAAGTATAGCCGAAGTGCAAAAGTAGGCAAGCATGTGGACTGAGTGGGCACAAAGAGAAGTAGTGGAAGAGAACTTGTGTCTTGGTCTTGGAGTGGCAAATAGGTCAAGGGTCTTGGTCTTGGTAATCGTCAATTGGAATCTCTATAAGAAGAAGAATTTGTTCGGGGTTTCCTCTCAAAGAGTGAGAGGTTTTGGCCCTGACTGATAGCCTATACTCCGTGTCTCTTGTCTCTTTTTGGTTTATGCATTGGCACCTGTTTGATGAAGAAGAACACTAAGTAAAAGAAGATCCTAATCTAAAGAAGAAAAAAAGGCACTCACACGCAGTTACTAATAGAAGAGAAATCACATAATTGCTATGCCTTATATTCTCAACATGGTATCGGAGCTAAGGTAACTAAGTCAAGGAAGGGCATCTTATCAAGAGGCTCACAAGGATCAAATTTCAAGGAAGGCATCAAAGCGAAGATCATCTTAAAGTCAAAGGAAACATCATAACCCTAGATCTAATAAGTCTACAAAGAAGTATTGGGATCATTATCAAGACAAGAAGGCCAAAACCCTACATCTACTCAAATTGATGATATTTGCAAATCAAGTTAAAGTGTTTTGAAGACTATTCATCCAAAGGAAGCTAGATCAAAATGCGGTGTCATCTCACTATCTGTGGGATCAAGGATGATTCTTGAAGAAAACTACCTTCATCAAGGATAAGTTTTCTATCCTCTATATCATCATCAACATCAAGGAAGAAACAAGGAGAAAGGAGCATCCTATCAAGTCCTTACGCTGCCCTGGGAAGGGTCTGCATAAGCTTGAAGGCCTTCTGCAACTTCAGTGCTGCCCTCTCCTGGATCTGCATTCTCCTGCTGTCAAGATGCCCTTTTTAGGTCTGCTGCTTCTTTTGCCACCTTGCAGACAAATATTTATTTAGCTAATTGCTGGAGATTCAGCTTGATCTACTATCGCTCTGATCCCATGTGAAAATTCTACTTCAGTGTATTGGTTTATTTCTCCTGCTTGTTTTAGATTAATACAAGTTATTTTCAGAAATTAGATTCAGAAAATACCGAAAATAAACACAACTACAACCTACACATGCAGACCATTTACTGAATAATATGCTCATGCAACAAAGTGTCACATGGATTTTTGGACATAAGTCCCCGGAAAAACCCAACGCAGGAAAACTGGTGCAACATATATGAGGGTTTATTATTAAGTAGTTCTAAGTACAGTAAATCTGGGTTCCAGATCCAGAAAACCTGACAAAGGATAAAAGAAATCAAATCTGCAGCGAACCTGAAGTTCTAGTGCCAAATATTTGATAGATTCATACCCTCAAATGGGATTTACAAGACTCAGTCCGGATTTGGCCCTAGAAACCCTCAACGTTGCCCTTGAAGCCCCAGCGTCAGCCCTGCTAGCCTCAGAATGCCATTGCACTGCCCAAAGAGGGACTCTGTAACCTCTGGAAGGGTGACGCAGGCCTTATGCTGGCCTGGAAGCCCTTTTGCGTAAATCTAAAACCATCTGGATCCTCAGCGCTGGCTTGCGTAGCACCTGTGTAGCGACTGTGCCGCTGCGCAACAACTGCGTAGCTGCTGCTCTGCTTCCCTGCACTATCCTTGTTGCTGCTCCTTTGCCTCTTACTGACTCTTGGCCCTGGAATCAGATCATTCCCTTGGCCAATACTACCCGTCACTGCAAGAAATTCCTTTGGAAATTCTTAGCAAAACCGCCCTAGAATTCCAGATCTATTCCTCAGTTCTGCAACTGTGTGTCTCTCCAACTGACCCTCAAGCCTTTCTCTTATAGTTTTCATTGAACCCTTCAACGATCGAGATTAAATCATCCATCAACGACTGGGATTAAAAGACTGCTTGATCCATGTGACTTATGACAATTTCAACACATATGTTAATTAATTCACTTTAATTATTTTATTTTCCTAAGTTTAGACTTAGGAAATCCATTAAAATAATTAATAATTTGAATCACTTGAACATCAACTGAACTTTCTCAAATCCCTTTTTGGGTTTTGGAGATCAAGTGTGTCGTAGCCCCTCCACAAAATTTCAGGGCTAGAGCACACCCGATGCTACACCAACTTATACAAAATCTCAACACATATTGCCATAGAAGTAGAGGAAGCTGAAAAGGAGTCCAAGAAAGAGGAAGTAAGAGATCTCTATTATTGAGATAGTCTTCCTCACCTAAGTTATTTTCAAGTTCCTAAGTCCTCTATTGTAAGATATGTCTATCATGATTCACTAAATGGGATGCTTCAAGGCATCATAGAAGCATTGGAAGCAAGAGCTTGAGACATCATCATAGAAAAGCATGAAAGATGGTTAGAATCTATGAAGTCAAGGATATAGTTCTTGGGAATCTCATTGGGAACATAAGTGGCAAGGTCATCTAGTACTAGGTCCATCATACATCAGTCAAAAGGAAGCATTTGCTAATAGGGATACTTTAGATCCTCAAGATTCTCTGATGGAATCTTCATTGAAAGGTTCACCGATGATGAGGAAAAGCAAGTGTTTCATCAGGAATTCCAAACTTGTGGAATTCGTGGGATGATGGTATAGTGACATAAAGGGGAAGCAGATCAAGGGATTGGAACTCTTTCAATCAAGGAAGCTACTGTAGGAAGTCTGGATGACCCAATGGAAAAATGAGATATGTATGCTTACATTTAATTTTGTGGAAGTCATGTCATATGGTTGCAGGGAACATGGATCAATGCTCTATCTTGAGAGCATAATCAAAAGAAAGGATCTCCCCCTCAAAGGAATGTAGGAATGCACGGGTCACACATTCACTAGATGAAATCAACATAATATGTTCTCATATGAAGTATGAGGTGCTTGACAACAATTGAGGAACTTTGAATGGAAGCTCCTAGGAATGAGATGTGTGAGAAAAGGAAGGAAGAGATCGTGGAATATGCAACTATGGTAAAGGCAATCAACATCTGAAAGACCAAGAAGATTTGACTAGATATCTTCATGAAATTTATGAAGACTCTGATAGAGTCTGAAAAAGAAAGAGACCCTTGACAATATATATCTTTGGGAGATATGTCGATATGTATGCGGGATGCTGATGCGAACTAGAAGATGTCATGATGAAAGACCATCACAAAGGTAATGTTGATTTTAATGTTCATTCCTTTATTGTTATATCTGGATGGGTTTATGCAGAGTTTCCAAGGGAAGAACTATGGATGTCTTCCACCACCAATCCTTAAGTAAACATGTCATGAAGAAAGCAGCATGGCATAAAGAAAGGCCATATATGGACTAATGGATCACTTTCCGATGATGACAGGTTGACTCATGGATGAAAATGATGGATGGTTGGTGCCCTATGTAGAAGTCCCAAACATGAAGACTCGTAGATAATGAAAAGATGTTCATGACATCGTGAGGAGGAGTTCTTCAAGCAGCTGGTTGTCCCATCATCTCCATCTGAGGAGCTGCTGTAGGTCCCTAATTAAGAGGGATCTTGGAAACAAGTTTCTTACTTGGAAGAATCTTGGAAATTCCTAAGCCAGGAGGGAGCTTAGATACATTCCTTCTGTAGGAATGAGTACATTCCTCATTGGAATAGATATGTCTTCCCTAATTAAGAGGGAGAGATAGACACATTATTCTTGTCTTAACTTGGGGAGACATAATGGAGGATTGGGTAAACATCTGGCATCCGATGCTCTTTGAGGATGTATTAGGGCATCCATGATAAGAGTAGTCGTAGAGGACTGATCTTTGAGCACTTAGAATCCAAGATAAGAATAGTCCTGGTGGAACACACCCTTTGAACCCGGGTGGGTTATGTTCCAAGAGAAACAATGATGAGGGTGTCTATAAATCATTGGTCTCACTAACATTACGTTCAGATCTCGTGGAGAGATAGAGCTGTTAGTCAAGGCCATGCTATGTGACAATGCTGGATGATATGATGCTATGCAGATGGGTTACCAATTTGATTCTTCTTATGAGAAATTCTTCAGATTGAGAATGATCAGTTACGATTATGAATACCTCCCTAGTTAAGAGGGAGTGTTGAAAAGTAACTTGGTTCGGTCTTCATAATAACATATGTAATTGTGATTTTATGTAATTGATGAGAAAACGAAAAATAAAATTATTATTGTTATTCTTGACTCATGGGTTTCGTGAGCAAGGAATTTTATTTTAGTAATGGCTCCCATTGTGAGCCTTTAGGATTGAGTCATCAAGTCATAAAAGTCAAATTGAGTCTATGTCATGTATGAAGGACCCTTCTTGGGCATGTTATAATTTGTATGAGTTAGTAGATAAGTGTAAATAGCCCTCCAAGACCAAGGAAAGTCTCCTCATGAAAGTCAGCTTCAAGATGAATTAAATAATCTCCTCAAATGACATGCTGGTTCTCACACAAGTCAAGTTGACTTATATTAACAGGAAACAACTATAAATACAAGTGCTCGACATCATTTCCGAGCAAGAATTTCGGTGAACATTTAAGAGAAGGTAATTTGAGAAGAGGTGTAAAAGAGTTCGATCTAAGGGTCAATAAAAACACTACATCCAAGCGAAGGAAGGAGAGCAAGTGTGAAGGAAGATCGAAGATATTTTAGGACTGTTTTCTGGGCAAGGTCTACCACTTATGCGAGGAAAGGTAAAAGTGGAATTGTAGAGATAAATTTCGGTTAAGGTATGCAATTACAAGACTACAGTAAGTAGTGCGAAGTCATTCAAAGGAAGCTTCTCTCCAAGCAAGGAAGGAAGGAATAAAAGACAAGTTGATTGGGTTGTCTAAGGATTGATATCTATCACAACAACGAGAAGAAGGATTGTCTGCTATGAGGGAAGCCGAAACTATTATAGTATAGAAGGACGAGTCAAGCAAGAGATCTGAAGTATAGCCAAAATATAGAAGAGGGCAAGCATGTGGACTGAGTGAGCACAAAGGAGAAGCATTGGAAGAGAACTTGTGTCTTGGTCTTGGAGTAGAAAATAGGTCAAGGGTCTTGGTATTCGTCCATTGGATTCTCTATAAGAAGAAGAATTTGTTCGGGTTTTCCTCTGAAAGAGTGAGAGGTTTTGGCCTTGGCTGATAGCCTATATTCTGTGTCCCTTGTCTCTTTATGGTTTATGCATTGGTAGCTGTTTGATGAAGAAGAACACTAATAACCTAAGTAAAAGAAGATCCTAATCTAAAGAAGAAAAAAAGCACTCACAAGAAGTTACTAATAGAAGAGAAATCACATAATTGCTATGCCCTAGATTTCTCAACAAAAGGCACTCACTCTACCCACTAGCCAAGTACATTTTGGAAATATGGTCAGAACCTTTTGACTGAGGGAGCACTTCGGGCCTTGATTCTCTTGAAGCCATTCTCCCTAGCCACATTACATGGCCCTTGGTCAATACCCTTGACCTGTCAACATCCTAACCTAGGGAGAATCTCTGCCGTTGATGCTACAACATCAACACTCCCTCTAATTGAGTGACGCATTCTCAACTGCTCCAAGCTTGCCCCTGAAGTAAACAAACTTCATCCTAGGACAAAGATTTTGTGAGAATGTTAGAAACCTCCTCGTCTATAGAAATGCACTAAAGCCATATTTCCCCCCTCTGTACCATGTCTCGGTACTTGATTTGAATGTGCTTCAACTTGTCATCACGTTCGTTTCCAACACTTGATCAAACAATCCTGCGAGTAGTTTTTGAAGCCACACTGCTTCACAATTCACCAAACTAGCTAAAATATACTTGGCCTCTGCGATATTGAATGCGACAAATATTTTCTTCCAACTCATCTAGGATATCATAATAGAACCCAAACTAAAGCAACATCTTGATGTGCTCTTCTTGTCTTCTGCACTCTCTGCCCAATCTGCATTTGTATATCTCTGTAATTGTACTTCATCATTTGAGATATATCTCAATCCATATCCAAATGTACCATGTCGGTACCTCAACACATGTGTCGCATACCTCGGCTCAATCATAAGCTGACCGACTTCCTTCACTAGATCCATCACCACAACTACTTTCTAGTCACCTTGACTAGGTGCTCCCTCTGACACTGGAACAAATCCTGCTATGGAAATCCTGATTGCTCCCTTTGCTACTGCTGCTTCCAAGTAATTGAAGCATATCTTCTGAGTTGCATGGTCCACTTATAGAAGCCACACTGCTCTTAGAGATCTCCTTTCTTTGAGCATCTATTCTGACAATCTTGTAGTCCATCATCTGAAGGATCTCAATAGTATACTTCCCTTGACCAAGGAAGTAATGCATCACATCTAGATCCTTCATCTCGAATTCAGAGGTCAACTCCCTCTAACACTAATGCAGGGCTTGATTGCTCCCTCTATCATGGAAGCAAATCCTCCTGCTACTATTGCTCCCTCTGTCACGTGAGTCATGCTTCCGTAAAAAATAAGTCATATAATAACAAGATCAGCCGAGACTCAACAGATACCATTAATCCAAGAATACCATGCCCGAGGTTCATACAAAGCTTTCTTCAATTTGCAAGCATGAGATTCCCTCTCACGTGCATCAAAGCCCCGAGGTAGCTCTATGTGCACTTCTTCCTCAATCAATCCATAGAGAAAAACAGTCTTTACGTCCATCTGATGTAATCTCCAATCCATAATAGAAGTAATATAAATAATAATTCTAATATAAGTGTACCTAGAAACTAGAGTAAATATCAATTCATGGTCCTCTCCCGCTTTTTGGGAGAACCCTCTTGCCATCAATCTCGCTTTATACTTACCTATGCTACAATCTACAATATGCTTGATCTTGTAGATCCACTTGGAAGTCTAGGCACAATTTCCTCCATCATGGCATCCTTCAAACTTGTTGGCTTGCCTGCTCCCTCTAAACTAGGAGCTTTTGTAGTCATCTGGCATGGTTCCTAGATGTTAGCACAATTTGTCCCTCGAACACATATCACTCTAGCTGAGTTTATGCTTGATCCTAGGAGAATAATCTTGCCAAAAACTTTGCTTCATTCTTCCCGATGCTTTCATCTGCTTCCAGAGCCTTGTCATCCTTCATGATGTGCCTGCAAACCTCATTAGGAGGCCATGGAAGAAACGCTTATAACTAAGAAAAAGATATGACGACAATAGGTTGACTAAAAATAATAATAATAAAGGAAGAAGGATATGAAGTACTTATCTTTTGATTTGAGGATTGTAGGGAATTTTTAGCTCCCTCTTGATGCTTTCCTTCTTGCAGAAATCGGTGAAATCCATCTGCAAACTCATCAAGCTAGAAATTGCTCATCCTCGTCCTCATCATCAAATACTAATGCATGTAGATTTCCTTTATTTGCATGGATTATATGAGCTAGGGTTTCATTCTCGAGTTATTTAACCACACCAAAGGCTCAACTACAAGCTAAGTCATTTCCATGCTATCAGGGAGATTAACCAAGTATGAACTCCATTGGTATTCAACATTCTAGGTCTTGTTCCAGGGTTTCACAAACCCCTAGGGTTAAGAGTTTAATACAAGTCATATCCTTCTAAGTGGGTTTACAAACTGAAGACTTTCAAATTTCATTTAAACACTTTGCAAGTCCAACAACCTTGTCAATTATCCTGTGAATCTCATCACTGCAATTTATTGCTTTCTTTGTGAAGAAACCTTTCTCATTAACTCCCTTTGGCTTTGGAGTAACTTCCTCAGCAACTTCAAATCATTGACCACTGAGCATTATGTATATAAGTCTTGACTACATAGGTTTTCCTTCTTCCCAAATGCTCATACAGGGACTTCATATTTTTTATCAACATCAATTAATAGATTGTTATTCTTCCTTGTCCCGACTCTACCAACCTTCGAAGTCTAGGTCTTGGTCATACTTTACTGAGTTTAGTTCAGTCTTACACTCCAAAAATACACGCTCAACATTCACCTTACAACAGAACAACTTCCTTAGACGTTCCTTAACTTTGACTTGAACTGACCTCCTAGTTCCCTCAATATAGATTTGTCTTCAGGGACGTGGATGCAAATAAACATCTTTCTGAAACAAGAGTCTTCAAGGTCCTTAAACAACTCAAATTATTTAATGAACTTCACAATTGTTAAAATATTGTGCTAGGGACTTCAAATTCACCATTGTTTCCAAAATTTCATCTGGTATCAATTTCAATTTCTGCAGTTTGAAACAAATGGGTGGGCATTTGCTTCAACTGTATTAGAAAATTGGTCTAACTAATTGAAATTTTGTCATCCATATCGTTGATAATGTCTTCACTATCATCTTGAGGCACTTTGCACCTCTTGGCCACCTTCTGAGGCTTCTCGACCTCTTTTTCTGTCATACTTGTTGAGATATCTATAGGGAAGTAGTTAGGATGATTTCTCTTTTCTTGATAACACCTTGTGATATCTTTTTACTTTTTCTCTTATAATTATGCTTGTTCTTATCATCAAACAACTATGAAAACAAGAAGAACAATAGTACACAATAACACCAAATATAGGCTGCAGGCTAGGACCAAAACCTCTCCACTTGAGAGGAAAACCTGTAAATCTCCTCTTCTTATACAGTCTTCAATTGAGGAATTCCAAGACCTTTAGACCAAGACCAATACCCTTCCAAGACCAAGTTCGACCTTTCCTGATGATGTGCTTGCTTTGTCCAAGTCAAACCCAATCAAATCTCTTCTAGCAACACAAGTTTAACCCCCAGCCACAGAATCTCAGCCTTTATTGCAGGTTTGAAATTTTTGACCCCCTGCAACTACTACTGCATCCACACGTGTGAGCGAAATTTAGCCTTCCAAGGGCTCTCAGGAACTTCGCTTGACTTGCTTCCTTGTCTAGGGTTAATAGGTGACCTACTAGACCCTTCTTCCAGTAGATTCAATCCTCTTCTAGTAATTAGAGAATTTCGACCTTGAGGCAACAAACACTAGCCTTCCTTCTTCGCACTCCGGTTATCCCCACTCCGGTTATCAGTTTTCCCTTATCACTCCATGCATTTAATGTTAAATCCAAGCATGATAAAAACACTAAAATATGGAAATGACTTTAATTTCTGAAAACACAAATTTGGAGATTTTACTACTGCTGGAAAATGCAGAAATAAAACACAGTAAAAATATAACAACCACACAGAAATGACAGTGATTTTTGGTCAATGTGACCCTAGAAAAACTCCCTACAACTCTTGGTAAAAACCAGTTTGAGAGCTCTTCTTTATTTATGAAAATCTTTTACAGAGAAACTAAAACACACAGGAAAAATTACAACATTCACAAAATCCAACTTATCTCGATTTTCCGTGCTAAACTTCCACCTCGAAATTTGTGCCAACAACAAAACAGAAAAACACAACAAAAAATTACAGCATTAAATGCTATAAGATTGCCTCGAGATTCGTGCCCAAAATTCACTGTACGACTGTACTGACTGTATAGACATGTACAACAGTCCCTCCTCGAAATTCGAGCCCAACTCAGCCTCAAAATTCGTGTTGTCAGCGCTTGTCCCTTCTCCCTCAAAATCTATGTTGTACCTTCCTCAGAATGCGTGCCAAATGCTGTTGTACAGATTTTTGCCTTGGTATGCGTGCCAATAAATGTCGCTGTACGGATTTGTTGTCTCGGGATGTGTGCCAAGTTGCTGTACGGATTTGCTGCTCTCCTTCACTTCCTTCCTGCTAAGAAATTTTCTCCTTGCTCTCTCTTGCCTTCTCTCTCAAATGGTCATGAAACACTGTATTGTCTTTTCTCTTCTTCTCTCCTTTTACCCAAAATTAGTTTTTGGGCAACCCTAAGATCTAATGGCTCAGATTCATTTAGATCAAGGGATGAGAATAAATGTGCATTTAATTCTGACTTTCTATTTTTTAACTCACCCACTTAAATAAAGACCCACTTAGCCTTCTATTTCCATAGTTACTTTTTCACGTTCTAATTCTTCATTGACTTTAATAAAGTCACCTTTAAATTAGAATGTAACTTTATCACTTATAAAGTCACTTTATTATTAGAGTGACTTTACCACTTATAAAGTCACTTTAGGAGAAGAAGTACAATAAAGTGGGCACTTCTCCCTAGGCAAAAGATCAAAGCCTTAAGGGACCACTTGTCCTCTGGTACCCAAAATTTAACACTCCCTCTTACCGAGGAAAGTGTTCCTCACCTCTCCCATCTCGTCTCTAAAGTAAACATGTTTTCCTCGTGGTAAGGCTTTGGTGAAGATGTCTGCTACCTGCTCATCTGTGGAAATGTACTCAAGCTTAAGTACTCCCTTTTGGACATAGTGTCGAATGAAGTGATACTTGATCCCAATATGCTTTGACCTGTTATGAAAAACTGGATTCGCCATGAGTTTTATGCAACTCTGATTATCGCAATAAATCATAGAAGGTCTCAATGCCAGACGAAATAGACCAAACAACATCTTGCGAAGCCATATGGCCTCACAACTAGCCAAACTAGCAGCCATATACTCTGCCTCAGCAGAGCTCAATGCAACTGATTGTTGTTTTCGGCTGAACCACGACACAACTATCGAACCGAACCCAAAACAACACCCTAAAGTACTCTTCCTGTCTGAAGCACATCCTACCCAATCTGAATCTGTGTACCCTGCCAGTCTCACTCCATCACCTTGTCTATAATCCAGACCAAAATCCATAGTACCATGCAAGTAACGAAGAATGTGTTTTGCAGCCACCTAGTGCACTCTCCTGGGCTCACACATGAACTAACTCATAGTGTTAACTGCAAAACATATATCTGGTCGAGTGTTGACCAAATACATCAATGAACCAATCAGCTATTTGTATAGTGTAGGATCCACCAACTTGGAATCAGAAGCACGAAGCTTCTTCCAGTTGGTGATCATAGGTGTAGACATGGGGGGCTTGCAGTCCTCCATGTGAATTTTGCTAAGAAGATCCACAATATACTTCCCCTGTCCCAGGAAGATATGCCTCTCCTCCTGCCACACCTCCAATCCCAGAAAATAATGCATCAAGCCGATATCTTTCATCTCAAACTCTGAAGCAAGATCTCTTTTGCAACCCTCAATGAGTCTCTTTGCTCCAGTTATGACCAAGTCATTAACATACAACACCAAGATGAGAGGCTCCTCACCCACCACAATGAAGTATAGGTTCGGATCAACCTCACCCTTAGTGAAACCCAACTGCTACAAGTATGTATCAATCCGAGAGTACCAAGCTCTAGGAGGTTGCTTCAGGCCATAGAGTGCCTTTTTCAATCTGCATACATGGGTCTCCTTCCCATGCACCTCAAAGCCCTGTGGCTGCTCAATGTAAACTTCCTCCTAAATTAAGCCATTAAGAAACGCAGTCTTCACATCCATCTGGTGGATCTTCCAACCCATCTCTACTGCAATCGATATAATGGAGCGGATAGATGTATACCAAGCCACGGGAGCGAAGGTCTCGTCATAGTCAACTCCCTCTACCTCTGAGAACCCTCTCGCCACAAACCGAGCCTTGAACTTCTCTATGTTGCCATCTGTAGCATGCTTTATCTTGTAGAGCCATCTAGAAGTAACAATTGATTTACCTTCAGGCCTAGGCACTACCTCCCAAACATCGTTCTTCATAATAGAAGAATACTCCTCCATCATGGTCTCTCTCTAGAGTGCAGACCTCCTGGTTGGCTGCCTCCTCATAACTAGAAGGCTCAGAGTCAATAATGCTTGTTACCAATGCCATGTAAGTACAAAACCGCTCAGGTAGTCTACTCTCTCTGACCTGTCTCTTTGGCCCAGCAACTGATGTGGCCTCGCGCAAGGTGTCTTGAAGCCACTTGGGCTTCCTCTTCCCTGAGCCTACTTCTTCTACCGGAGTGAAAGAATTGTTATCATCATTAGAAGCCTGAACTCCTAAAGGCCTGCCAACTGACCTCATACCTGTCCCTATGCCTGTAGAAGTCGAAGTACCATGCGAGTTGTCCATCAGTGGACTATCATGTGAACTTCTCTGTGGACTGCCCTGCATGCTGCTCGAAGATCCCCTCACCTGACTCTGAGAGCCACTGCTCACTGATGGACTTGACACTGTAATAGATGTACCTCTTGATCCCTGACCTCCTGCACCCTGTGCACTGGATCCCTGTGACTGACTCAGTTGCTGCTGAGGGTCTGGTGACTCTAGATAATGCAACTCCTGTGACCTCCTGAAAGCCCTCTCCTCCTCGAACTTTACATCCCGCCTGACAACCACTTTCCTCTTTGCAGAAATGTAAATCCGGTAAGCTTTCGAGGTCTCGCTATAACCCACAAAGATGCTCTTGTCTGCAGTAGGCTCTAGCTTGGTTCTCTTCTCCTTGGGGACATAAGAATATGTAAGGCACCCAAAGATACGAAAGTGCCCAACATTAGGCTTCTTCCTTGAGAAAGCTTCCTTAGGAGTCACATTCCTCAAGGCACGATGTGGACTCCTGTTCTGCAAGTAAACAACAGTGTTGCAGGCCTTTGCCCACAAAAATAAAGGTAACCCTTGATCGTGAAGCATGGCTTTGGCAGCCCCTACAATGGATCTGTTCTTCCTCTCTGACACCCCGTTCTGCTGGGGTTTGTAAGGAACCGTTAACTCCCTCTTAATGCCTGCCTCAACACAAAAATCCACAAACTCACCAAGAGTATACTCACCTCCATTGGCCGACCTGAGTACCTTGATCTTCCTACCTGTCTGGGTCTCCATAAGAGATTTGAACTCTTGAAACCACTTAAAGACCTCACTCTTGGTCTTCAAGAAATAAATCCAGGTCTTTCTGGAGTGGTCATCAATGAATAAAACATAATACTCATAGCCACTCAAGGATACATGAGACATTCGACCACTCACATCAGAATGAATCAAGTCAAGGATCCCTGTCGCTTTGCTGTCACTGCTGGGAAAAGGGGCTTTTGCAAACTTCCCCATAGCACATCCTCTGCATACATCAAGGTGATCATAACTGAAATCTGGCACACCAATGGTGATCTCCCGCAATGTCCTCAAGGCCCCATGATACATGTGACCCATCTTGCGATGCCAAATCTCACACAACTCTGAACTGCTAGATCTGCTGTCGGTCCTGTCTCTGGTACTACTACTCAATGGCATCAGGGGTTGGAATGAGAACTTGTACACCTTAGCATGGCGCACACCAATCACTCTAGTTGAAGCCGCTGGAGTTTCCTTAAGATATATGGTCACCTGTCTTCTCCTGAACAACACCTCATACCCTCTGTCCTCAAGTGCTGAAACGGATATCAGGTTCTTCTTCATTCCATGCACATATAGAACATCTAGCACTTTTAAGGGAGGTTTGGGTTCCATATCAAATGTCAATGTTCCCACACCGACTGCTCTAACAACGCTGTCATCACCAAGTACTACCTCCATATCAATATCACTCTCTGAAAGCTTTGCGAAGTACTCCCTGGCTCCTGTCATATGACGAGAAGCACCACTGTCAACATACTAGATGCTAGAAGATGCTCTACTAGTAGAGGAGAGTGCACACTCCCTCTGAACCTGTATGGTAGGTGATACTGCATTGGTGGCCTCACAAGCTATGAATCCAAACTCTCGATCAAAGCTCTCTGAGAAGCCCTCTATCTTTGCAGAAGCTGTTGTGGTTTTCTTTTTCCCTTTCTTGTTCTTCTTCTCTGGACACACAGTAGCATAGTGACCCATCTTTTGACAATTCAAATATTTGACTTTGGAATAGTATTTCTCTTTGTTCTGCTGCTTGCCTTTACCTTTTCCTTTCCCTCCACTAGTGGAAGCGCCCTTCTTTGCTTTGCCTTTCTTGCCTCTTGCCAACAATGCCACATTGTCATCCTCCTCCCCCTGTTTGGCTGCCCCTAGATGGTTCTTCCTGATCTCATTCTGAATGCAATCATCCCACAACCTTTTCCATTCGGGAAGGTTCTCACGTGCAACAATACCATCTACAAAGCTCTCCCAAGTCTTGGGAAGACCATTCAAAGCTATACTCACCAATTGAGTGGGTGCAATGGTCTCACCTACGATTGGCAACTCATCTCTCACCGAAGTGATCTTGGTGAGGTATGTTGTAGCATTGTTAGTCTTAGCCATTTTTATGGCCTTCAGTTTCTTTTTTAGGACCATCTTTCTATTCTCATTTGAGCTCTGGTAAAGTCTGGCCAAGGCAGTCCACATTTCATGTGCATGAGTCTTTCCTCTCACATGAGGAATGACATGATCTTTGACTCCATCCAAAATCAGTCTTTTGGCCTTAGCATTCTTTTTATTGAACTCTGCTAACTGTATTGGGTCAACAGGTACTGCTACTGGGTGCTGTGTGGTATGTACCATAATGCTCCAGACCTCTGCTTTCTCAAAGATGCTTTGGATTCTCTCTCTCCATGCACTGTATTTACTCTACCCATCTAACCTGTCTTCAGCCCTCAATCCCAATGACATGATTCACTGTCCTATAAAATTGAAATTTCAAATCTAGGTAAAGGTTTTTATTTTTTATTTTATTTCTGTGTAAAAATCAGCTTGCTGTAATTTTCACATTGCTGTCCCAAAATGCAATTTCCAGCCAACTAAGCTTCGATACCATGTAAAATTTCAATCCTATCAGTTTTCCCTTATCACTCCATGCATTTAATGTTAAATCCAAGCATGATAAAAACACTAAAATTTGGAAATGACTTTAATTTTTGAAAACAAAAATTTGGAGATTTTACTACTGCTGGAAAATGCAGAAATAAAACACAGTAAAAATATAATAGTCACACACAGAAAATGACAGTGATTTTTGGTCAATGTGACCCTGGAAAAACCCCTACAACTCTTGGAGAAAACCAGTTTGAGAACTCTTCTTTATTTCTGAAAATCTTTTACAGAGAAACTGAAATACACAACATTCACAAAATCCAACTTATCTCGATTTCTGTGCTAAACTTCCAACTCGAAATTTGTGCCAACAACAAAACAGGAAACACAGTACAGAATTACAACATTAAATTTTGTACGACTGCCTCGAGATTCATGCCTAGAATTCATTGTACGACCTAACGAACTGTATAGACTGTACGAAAATGTACAACAATGCTTCCTCCTCGAAATTTGAGCCCAACTCAGCCTTGAAATTCGTGTTGTCAGCTGCTGACCCTTCTCCCTCGAAATCTGTGCTGTACCTTTCTCAAAATTCGTGCCAAATGCTGCTATACAGATTTTTGTCTTTGTATGCATGCCAATAAATGCTACTGTACGGATTTGTGTCTTGGGATGTGTGCCAAGATGTTGTACGGATTTACTGCTCTCCTTCACTTCCTCCCTGCTTAGAAATTTTCTCCTTGTTCTCTCTTGCCTTGTCTCTCAAATGCTCATGAAAGACTGAATTGTCTTTTCTCTTCTTCTCTCCTTTTACCCTAAATGAATTTTTGGGCAACCCTAAGATCTAATGGCTCAATTCATTTAGATCAAAAGATGAGAGTAAATGTGCATTTAATTCTCACTTTCTATTTTTTAACTCACCCACTTAAATAAATACCCAGCCGTTTATTTCCATAGTCACTTTTTCACTTTCTAATTCTTCATTGACTTTAATAAAGTCACTTTTAAATTAGAATGTAACTTTATCACTTATAAAGTCACTTTAATATTAGACTGACTTTACCACTTATAAAGTCACTTTAGGAGAAGAAGTACAATAAAGTGGACACTTTTCCCTAGGCAAAAGATCAAAGCCTTAAGGTACCACTTATCCTCTGGTACCCAAAATTTAACACTATGTGAGAGAGAATTAGCCCAAAACTATCTTTCTTCGTTCGTCTTCTTTTTCGCTAGCTTTACTTGTGCTTCTCCTTCGCTTAGATGAGTGAGATGTGAATGTGTCCAAAAGAGGTCGAGTTCCCTCCTTTATATAGGCTTCTTAAGGTGGATGTGGCTCCTCAAAATAGGCTGACTTCTTAGCTGCCAGGCCGACTTGGACTTGAAGGGTATTTTGACACTTTTAGATACAAAAATAATTCATTTTACAAGTTACAATGTGCCAGATGGGGTCTTCAACTTATGACAATGACTCTTGACTTCTTGACCTAGGACAAACCCTAGAAGTAGTCAATGGGTGCTTGACCTCTAAAGTAAAATACCTTGAGCATGAAACCCATGCTAAAAAATAAAAATAATAACTTTTTTTTCATTTTACAATATACAAGAATCAAAATGTACATTTTATATTTATGAAGACCGAACCTAGTTACACATTTTTCAACACTCCCTCTTAATTAGGGAGGTATTCATAAATGGTACATATACATTCTCATTCTGAAGAGATCTCATAAGAAGAGTTGGATTGGTAACCCATCTATTTAGCATCATAACAACCAACATTGTCACATAGCAAGGCCTTGACTAACAACTCTATCTCTCCACAAGATCAGAGCACATTGTTGGCAAGAGCAATGATTTATAGATACCATCATCATTGTCTCTCAAGGCACATACCCTACCCGGGTGTTCGCAGAGTATGCCCTTCTAGGACTATTTTTTCTTGGATAGCTAGTCCTCAAAGAATATCGGTCCTCTACGACTACTGTTATCTTGGATGCCCTATCTCATCCTCAAAGAGTGTTAGATGCCAAATGCTTACCCAATCCTCCATTCTTTCTTCCCAAGCGAAGACAAGAATGATGTGCCTATCTCTCCCTCTCAACTAGGGAGGATATATCAACCAAACCGGGCTTGTCTCTCAAATAAACAAGCTTCTTGTTAGGAAGAAATTTTGTTAATATATCAACTACTTGCTCATCAGTGGAGATATACCGTAGCTGCAATACACCATCTTGTACTAGCTTTTGAATGTAGTGATACTTGTTTGTATGCTTTGTTTTTCCATGAAACACTGGGTCTTTAGAGAACCTTATACAATTGTTGTTATCATAACGTATCATTGTAGGGTTCATTGGTTCTTCAAACAAGGCAGACAACAACTTCCTAAACTAGAAAGCTTCTCTTTTTACTTCTCAGGCTGCAATATATTTAGCCTCAACGCTACTCAAAGCAACTGATTCTGGTTTTTTCTCATCCATGAGACTGTGGAGGATCCCAAACTAAAACATCCTCCTGTAGTGCTTCTTCCATCCTACTCACTACCCCCCTAGTCGGAATCTGCATATCCAATCAAGTGGAAATCATTCCTCCTATCATAATTTAGGCTGTAGTGGATTGTTCCTTGCAGATATCTCAGTATATGCTTGACTGCTATCCAATGATCATGCTTCGGCTCAACTTGGAACTGACTGAGAACATTCACTGCAAAACATATGTCTGGTCGAGTATTCACCAAGTACATCAGTGAGCCAATCAATTATCTATACCTGGTTGGATCCATTGGGCTCAATTTGTAACTCCTTAGCCTCTTCAAGTTTGTGATCATGGGGGTTGTCATAGGTTTGCAATCCATCATGTCAAACCTCTTTAGCATCTCGATCACATACTTTCCTTGACCTAGATAAATTTCATCAGGTCCCTGCCAAAATTCGAGTCCCAAATAGTAGTGCATCAACACTAGATCCTTCATGTCGAATTCTGTTGCTAGCTACTTTTTGCATTCTTGGATTTGATCTTCCACACCTGTCAAGAGAAGATCATCCACATATAGAAGAATGATTACAGGCACATCCTTCACAACCTTGATATGGAGATTCAGATCAACAAAATTATTTGTGAAGCCCAATCTTTGTAGGTGTGCATCCATCCTTGCATACCATGCCCTTAGTGCTTGATTAAGGCCATATAATTCCTTCTTCAACCTGCAAACATAAGCCTCTTTATCTTTGACTTCAAATCCCAAGGGTTGCTCTATATAGACTTCTTCATCAATCGTGCCATTCAAGAATGCAATGTTGACATCCATTTGATGAATATTCCATCCTATTGATGTTGCTAAAGAGACCGTTGTGTTGAGAATTTGGAGGGCTTAAGGTTAATACAAATTCTCTTCTTGATAATTATCTGTGAGCTTGCTTATGTCTTCTCTTAATTAATCTTTCATCAAGTCAATTATCAAAATGTACAGGACACAAATGTTAGGCAGAAGTAACACTTTTATTGTGGAAAGGTAAATCACAGATTTACCTTCCTTACTTTACACTTCAGAATTCCTAATAACCCTTATGTTTGTATTTTAGTCCTAAGACATTCGTTTATACCAATTGCTGTATGATCGCAATCCTGTACTTCTTGATATCTGCAATCCTCTTCTTGTATCTTTGTTACATATTCACATTCTATACTGTCATTTATCTGCACTGTAATCTCTTCTTTTTATCACGCTGTCTCCTTGTAAATGTCTGCACTATCTCCTTGTATATATCTGCACTGTCACCTTGTAGATATTCGCTTATCCAACGTTGTATATATCCATGTTGTATATATATATATATATATATATATATATATATCCATCGTCTTTGTTGTGGTAACTGTAAGTCATTCGTATGTGTATCCTTCGTCTCTGTTGTGTTAACCGTAAGTCTGCAAACTATAAAAGAATCCGCATTTAATTGTGTGCTGTCTGCATTGCTTGTCCATCCAAATGATCCATAGACCTGGCAAATATATAGTGGACAGTTCACACCTTTTTAGGCCAACCATCCAATATGGCTTAGGCCGTCTTCATCATGAGAGCCGACCATGACTTGTAGTTACTTTCCAAGCGGTGTTACTTTAGCAGAATGACTTCACTTGATTATAAAATTATATGAGGGCTGTCAAGGTCAAACTGAATCCTTCATGAATATGACACTAGATTGTATTTATTCCTAGAAGACATCTTCTATACATAAATACATAATTACATAGCCAACATGAAGACCGACCTAGTTACACTTTTGAACACTCCCTCTTAACTAAGGAGGTATTCATACAGGTACATAGTCACTTTCAAACTGAAGAATCTCATAAGAAGAATCGGATTGGTAATCGCATCTGTATAACATCATATCAACTAGCATTGTCCTAGTGCAAGGCCTTGACTAACAGCCCCATCTCTCAACGAGACAATGGGCTACAATGCTGGCGAGACACATGACCTATAGACCCCTTCGTCATTGTCTCTCCAAGGTACATACTCCACCCGGTGTTCCCAAAGTTTGACCTTCTTGGACTATTCTTCTCTTGGGTAGCTAGCCCTCAAAGAATATCGGTCCCCGCCTACTCTTACCTTGAATTCCCTAACACATTCTCAAAGAGTATCGAATGCCAGATGATTACCCAATCCTCCATTCTGTCTTCCCAAGACCAGAATGATGTGTCTATCTCTCCCTCTCAACTAGGGAGAACCTTATCCCACAAGGGCATGTACTCATTCCTATACAAGGAATGTACCTAAGCTCATTCTTAGGAATTACCAAGTTTCTTCCAAGTAAGAAACTTATCATCATGCTCCCTCTTAACCAGAGACTTCCAACAACAATGGTGAGACACACAGCTGCTCATGAAAAATTCCTGTCCTCGATGTCATGGATTTTCGATATTGAGGAATCTTCAACTTTTAGCTTCATAGGGCACAAATCATCCATCACTTTCATCCTGAGTCATATTATCTATCAAAAAGTGATTCATCAAACTTCCTTATCTGATCCACTATTGTGCCATGCTGCTTTCCTTCGAATCATCTTCCAGGATCATACATCTTTTCTCATGATTAGCAGCCCTGCACAAATTCATCCAGATAAACATTTACATATGAACTTTTAAAACAAAAGTTACCTCAGTGATGATCCTTCACCATGACAGCTTTCTGTAAGCATCGACATCCTTCATACAGATTGACACATCTCCTAATGATATGTTTTTCCAAGGGTATTCCGGACTTCCGTCAAAGTCTACATATCTTTTCAGGAGATCTCCTAGTCATATCTTCTTGGCCTCCGGATGATAACTGCCTCTTGACATGGTTGCATTTCATGATCTCTTCCTCTCTGCACATTCTTGATTCCCAGGAACATACAACTTTTCTAGTTTCTCTTTCATATACAACTACCTCATATTCGATGAGGACATATTATGTTGATTTCATTTGTCCATGCATTGATTTCATTTGTCTAAGTACAGAAGTCCATTACCTGCAACCATATGACATGACTTCACAACATCTAATGTCAACATATAAATATATACATACCTCATACCCTTTTTCCCTTGAGTCATCCTGTAGCAATTTCTCAAGAATGAAGAGCTTCATTCTCTTGGCATGCTCCATCAATATCCCAAAAATCTTTTTCCATGATGACCTTTGCTATTTGATGATTGCTTTCCATTAGTGATGTTATTAGAGAGGTTTTCCTGGAGCTGATTCACTGAATGCTTCTATCGAGATGCTTCTTAATGTACATAGAGAGACTATCTTAATCATAGTAGAGACCTCTTATTCCCTCTTTCCTTGATCTTCTTTTCTGCATCTTCAAAGAATATTTCTTTCAGCTTATCATATATTCCCTTGAGGTCTCCAATCCAACTATATGATGGGATCTTTCATACGAATCCTCTTCATGTATTACTATTCATAGGAGACCCTTTTCCATGACTTCACTTTCTTCGAGGATTATGTCTATCCTTCTTTTTCATGCAAGAAGTTTTGAAGACCCAACGAACTTATGGATCTTCTTGCAAACACAAAGTCATTTTACCAAATTTGATTATAGAATTAAAGATACTTACTTGACAAGTGAAGATGAAATCTTCAGCTTGATTACGTTGATGGTGGTTGAAGAAGATGTATTGGTGCTTTCTCGGATGATCTTCTACAAGGATAAGGATGAGATCCTTGCTGCAATGATAGGGAACTTGCCTTATTGCCTTCAAGATACTTTGACTTCTTTGAATGAATGTAGATCAGAAATGCTTCTCTAATCTCTATACTTTGGGATGCCTAGCCTTGTAGATCTCTTCTAGACTCATAACTGAGATTGTATCATGATTCCATTTTATGATTAGATCCCCTTTATTACGGCATCGAGACAGATGTATACTTTACTGTTCCTTCTTATATTCTTCATTGCTATCATTATTGTCACTGTCTAGTGTTATCCTAGTTACCAACGGTGTCACATCGGCATTATAATGACAGAGATAGCAACGAGATCCAAGATTGTAGCAGTACCAAAATCATGTGACACTTGGTAGCATTCTGTAATATCATTGAACCGTACTGCTATGCCACTGAGTTATTATGTCCTTGCAAACCGAACTTTTAAAAGGATCTGATTCCATTGGAGCTTTGTCATATATATTCTGTCCAGAATACAATGATATCAAGATTGTCTTCACTGTGATCCGCACTGTTTGTGCCGAGAATATCATTGCCATTCTTTCGATCTGAGATTCTGTGATTAGCCCGAGACTACTTATGGTGATCCAAACTATGGTCTGTGTCTTTGTTCTGTGATCTCTTCTGAAAAACTCAGAGAATCTGAACTCTGTGAACTGTTCCAAAGATCAGATTTTATCTTTGTTTTATCCATACAAAACAGAGATTTCACCGAACTGTTGTCTACACCTCATCACCGAAATTTCAGAGGAGATTCGAACTTGTGAATTTTTGTGATCCAAGCTGCAGTGAGATCGCCTAGATTGTGTGTTGTTTTTGACCGAGCTCCTTCTGGAGTGCCTCTTAGATGCCCTTCTTTGACTCTCACCTTAGCTCTGAAACCATGTTGAGAATTTGGAGGGATTAAGGTTAATACAATTTCTCTTCTTGATAATTACTTGTGAGCTTGCTTATGGCTTCTCTTAGTTAATCTTTCATCAAGTCAATTATCAAAATGTACAGGACACAAATGTTAGGCAGAAGTAACACGTTTATTGTGGGAAGGTTACTTTACACTTCAGAATTCATCATAACCCTTACGTTTTAGTCCTGAGACATTCGCTTATACCAACGCTGTATGATAACAATCCTGTACTTCTGGATATCTGCAATCCTCTTTCTGTATCTTTGTTACATATCCACATTCTATACTGTCATTTATCTGCACTTGCATCCTTCCTTCATTCGTACTGTGTCCTACCCTTATCCGCACTGTAATCTCTTCTTTTTATCGCACTGTCTCCTTGTATATATCCGCACTGTCACCTTGTAGATATTCGCTTATCCAACGCTGTATTATATTAGAGATATTCTCTTATACCAACGCAGTATGATAGCAATCCATGCTGCGGTGTCTGCAATGTATATATATATATATATATATATATATATATATATATATATATATATATATCCACTGTCTCTACTGTGGTAACCGTAAATCATTCATATGTGTATCATTTGTCTCTGCTGTGTTAACCGTAAGTCTGCAAACTATAAAAGAATCCGCATTTAATTGTGTGCTGTCTGCGTTGCTTGTCCATCCAAATGATCCATAGACCTGGCAAATATATAGTGGACATTTCACACCTTTTTAGGCCAACCATCCACTATGGTTTAGGCCGTCTTCATCATGAGAGACAACCATGACTTGTAGTTACTTTCCAAGTAGTGTTACTTCAACAGAATGTCTTCACTTGATTATAACATTATATGAGGGCTGTCAAGGTCAAACTGAATCCTTCATGAATATGACACTAGATTGTATTTATTCCTAGAAGACATCTTCTATACATAAATGCATGATTACATAGGCAACATGAAGACCGACCTAGTTACACTTTTCAACACATCGAACGTATAGTTGTATATCTTGTTGTTGGAGGAAACTTCTGTTCATAATCGATGCCTTCTTGTTGAGAGAAGCCCCTAGCCACATATATTGCCCTATACTTGTCAATACTTCCATTTTCCGCATGTTTAATCTTGTAAAGCCAAGGTACGTTCTTCAAATCTCCATTTTTCGTTATCAATTGATACTCTTCATTAATGGTATCCTTCCATTCTTGGTGATTGACAACTTCTTCAAAGGTGGATGGCTCCGCTTCTATTTGTTTCGTAATATATGTTGCATACCCATAATATCTTTTGAGCTTCTTGCTTTCTTTGAATGTGCCTTTAGCTGCTCCATGTTCCTCTACATCTAATAGAGTAGATTTCAACCAAATAGGTGTCTTTCTAGTTTTAGGTATGACCACAAGTTGCACAGGGTCACTGGGACCCTCATCTTCATGATTTAATTATCCTTCCTCCTTGGCACCTCCCTCTTCAAATATAGGAAGTTCTTCATCATCAGAGTCTAGAGGGAGATCCTTTGATTTCTTGAAAGCAATACTTTTATCAAATATCACATCTCGACTAAATTCTATTTGATGTCCTCCTTTTGTATAGATCCTATAGGCCTTAGAAGAATTACTGTAGCCAACAATTGTTCCCTTCATGCCTGAAGGATCCAATTTCTTTCTCTTGTCCTTCGGTATATGAATATAGACAGGACAACCAAAAATTTGAAAATGGTCCATGCATGGTTTCTTCCCAGTGAATGCTTCTTCGGGAGTCATGTTACCTAATGACCTGTGGGGACTTAGATTTTGTATGTATACAGTTGTTTTAGTTCACCCCACAAAAAATTCGGTAAATCTTGATCATGTAGCATGGATTTTACACATTCTTCAATGGATTGATTCTTTCGTTCTACAACTCCATTTTGTTCGGGATTATATGGGACTATAAGCTCCCTCTTAATCCTAGACCCTTTACAGAAGGCTATACTTTCCTTTGATGTGTATTCTCCTCCATTATCAGACTTTAAAATCTTGATTCTCCTTTCTGTAAGGTTCTCTACTTCAACTTTGAATTCTTGAAATTTGATGAATACTTCATCCTTGGATTTCATTAAATAAACCCAAGTTTTCCTTGAATGGTCATCAATGAATGTTGCACAATATAGATGACCTCTAAGAGACTTTGGAGTCATACGACCACAGACATCAGAATGAATGAGATCCAAAATTTCTTTTGACCTTGAAGCACTGCTTCTAATTAGTCTCTTGGTGTTTTTACCCAATGCACATCTCTTGCATACTCCATGATATTCTTTTAGTTCGGGGATGCCATTCACTATTGAATTTAGGGTTGGTAAGATTTTGTAGTGAAGATGGCCAAATCTTCTATGCCAAAGTTCACAAGGGCTAACTTCAATGTGAACCAAATCTTGAGCGAGGGGAGTTAACAATCTGTAATGTCTTTGTTGGGTATGTGTTATATTCTTTCCACGAATAATCGCATGCCATGGTTGATGAAATGGCATCCTTGTACAAAAATGAGGCATGGGATCTGATGGAGTTGCCGACTGGAAGGAAGCCCATCGGGAGCAAATGGGTGTTTAAGAAGAAGATGAATGTAGAAGGCAAGGTGGAGAAATACCAAAGTAACAAAAATCGCGATCGGGATTAAATCGCCGAGGGGAAAAAATCGGAAAAAATCGTAAAAATCGGGAAAAAATCGTAAAAATCGGGAAAAAATCGTAACATACAAAAATATTCATTTTTTTTCAATTTTTTTAATATCTAAAGCATCTACAGCATAAAATAAATGTATTGACACATAAATATGAAAAAAAAAAACTAATATATAAGATGTTTAATATCATGTCTAGTGCTACATCACACATAAAACTGAATCCTGTTCTGAATACTAAGTCCTGAGTCTCAAGAGTCAACTCAGCCTCAAAATATCAACAAAAAATATAATAATGTATCTCATATCATGAGTCATAATGTCATATACAAAGGAATGTCAATGCACCATAAAACCTATACTATTGATTTCCTCTGCCCCTCTTGCGAGAAAATACAACAGCTTTGCCTTTCTCTCTAGATGAAGAAGCTGGCGGGACTGGCAATGGGCTCTGTCGTGCTCTAGAAGAAAAAAATGAAGCACCAGAACCGGAACGGGAACCTGAACCACCAGGAGCTAAAGGAGGCAGACCACGTCCTCTACCGGTAGTAGTGGTAGGTGGTGTCACCTCCTCCTCCTGCTCCTCCTCCTCCTCCTGCTGCTGCTGCTGCTCCTCCTCGTCCTCGTCCTCCTCCTCCCCCTCCACTACCTCCTGCTCTATCCAATCAGGGGCTGACTCCATGACAGGCCTCTCAGCCTCAACCCTCCATTCAGCAGTGGTGTCAATCGCATCTAAAGAGATGGCCTCCATATTAGGGGTCCTCTCAAGTTGTCTCACCCACAATCTAAGATTGTAGTAGACGTAAACCATGTCATTGAGCCGCTGACCCTCCAACCTGTACAAGGGTCATAAATTAATAAATTAAATATTTAAAAAAAATTATTTAATGAATTCAAAAAATCAGTTGAAACTTGAGAATCGAGATATGTTAAGTTTTTTACCTGTTGCGCCTTTTGGAGTGTATTTTTTCAAATACACTCCAGTTGCGCTCGCATCCTGAAGCGCTACATGTTTGGTTGAGTATTCTAATGGCAAGTTTTTGGAGTTTTGGTAATCTGCCACCATAGCTCCTCCACCATGCATCTACAAGTTACAAGTTACAACAAATAAGATAAATTGATAAAGTTACAAACATAAGAAAATTTTTAAAATAATGAAAATCTTACCTGGCATTTTAACAGTCCTATCCTGGACTGCCATGTCGAAGCTCAAGGTGCCACCTGCCATTCTGTATACTTCCATCTCTTTGGATATCTCTGAACGTTCTGATGGAGTTGGCACCATCTTCTGAACACAACTGAAAAAGCCATCCATGACCTCAGCATCAAATAGAAAACCACATGAATAAGCAAATGCGAGGTTCAGGAAGAGCCCTGCGGCATGAATGGGACGATGGAGTGTGTTGTTCCATCGATCATCAATCACTTCCCATAAAAGAAGTTGTCTCTGAAACCCATCATCACCCTTATCATCATAATAGTTGCGAACAGCTTCTTTGGCCCTATCCATGGCCTCATACAAGTAGTCCATTGCGGGCTTCTCTCCATCCACCAATCTAAGAACCTTTACCAAAGGTTCACTAATGCTACACACCTCTTCCACTCCAGCTCAGAAACTTTCCTGATATGACACCAACCTGCAGATGGCCTGTCCCTCTGATTTGCGGCTGATAGTCAAAGCACGCCACTCATCTGAAACAAACATTCTCTTCAATTCCCACTTAGAATTCAAGAGGGATTGAAGAGAGATGAAAGAAGTGGCAAATCGTGTAATAGCAGGCCGCACCAACTCCCTATTGTTGGTGAATGTCCTCATCAAATGAAGCACAGATCCATGGTTATATATAAATTTTGTGATTCTCTTTGATGATTCTACAATTTCACTGACAAAATCAAGCTTTCCGATGTCCTCCAACATCAAATCAAGGCAATGTGCCGCACAAGGTGTCCAAAATATGCTCGGATACCTCTCCATAAGCATCTTTCCAGCAGAAACATAGTTTGTAGCGTTGTCCGTTATGATTTGGACAACATTTTGGGGCCCAACCTCCGTAATGAACACATCTAATAAATCACATAATAATCTTGCATCTTTCACATGTGCAGATGCATCAACAGATTTCATAAACATTGTCCCTTTGGGACAGCTGACCAAGAAGTTAATAAGGGTCCTACCCCTTTGATCAGTCCAACCATCTGACATCATAGTGCATCCTGTGATTTCCCATGATGCCCTTAACTCTTCCAATCTCTTGGTGTAGTCAGCTTTCTCATTTTGCAGAATGCGCCCTTTCAGGTCATTCTCTGAAGGGGCTTTGTATCCTGGGCCAACAACAGCGATAGCATCAATCGCAGACTGATAAAATGGATTGGTCCTGGCAACACTGAAAGGAATATCACTCCAAAGAAACAGTTTTCCCAACAACTTATCAGCTTCTTCCTTCTCCTTTCTTTTAAGATAGGAGGAGATAGATGGCTGTGCCCCGGGAGTGGTTCTAGGAACAAAAAATGAGGCAGCAGCGATGGGGCTACCTGTAGAAGAGGCTGATGCTGAAGAGCCACTACCACTCTCACGCTCAACCACAAACCCTGATATTTGACTTTTCAGAGCTGCTCTGCTGAGTTTAGTGGTTTCTATTTCTCCCAATGAGTTCATGGCTCTTTTGATTATTTTTGGATTGGTGTTTTTGCAAGGGCCTACTTCATGCCCAGGAATTTGTGCCAAGTGGTATTTCAACCTGTATACCCCTCCTGTCATGTGTTGACCACATAATTTGCAAGTCAAGTTTGAACGGTCAAAACCCCCATCAGGTTCACCAAATTCCCATAAAGGATCTAATTTCCTTGGCATGTTGGAAACTTTGAAGTTTGAACTTTGAATGTTGAAATTTGAACCTAGGGCACAAGAAAAATTGCCAGTTAAAAAATAAAATAAAAAAATTACAATTTTACATACGACATTTTGATTTTTTTCACCAAAAAAAAATCCTCAACTCAATCCAAAAATAATTGGAAAAAATACATGTTGAAAGTTGAAACACAAACAAAAATAATGAGAAGAAGCTAAGAGCACAAGAAGAAATAGAAAAAACAAAATTTTACAAACAATTTTTTTCATTTTTGACCAAAATAAACCCTCTCCTCTCAATAAAACAAAAAAAACCAAAAAAACACAACCAAATGCAATCACAAGTGATGAAAAACACATGGGTAATAGAAACCCATGGAAGAACAAGAAAAAAACAAAAAAAAATGGGTTAAATTTGATGACCATACCTGGAAAAACGTTGTGCCGGAAACACTTGGTCCAAATTTGATTTTTCTTCGCTTGGATTGCAAGAAATTCGAAGTTTTGTCCAATCTTGGGCTTTAAATCCCCTCCTTCCCTCCTTGGCTCTTTCTTCTTCTCTCCTTGGCTCTCATACACAATGCTGTCCAACGAAAAATGACAAAAAAAAACCAAAAAACCGCATATAAACCCGCTGTCCGCCGGCTCCACGATTAATACCGATCGACTCGCGATTTTTTCGAAAAAATCGCGATTAAATCGCGATGGCGATTTTTTCAAAAAATCGCCCAAAACATCGCCGATATAATCGCCGAGCTGAAAAAAGCGCGATTTTTTGAAAAAATCGCGATAACATCGCGATTTTTGTTACTGCGAAAATACAAAGCAGGATTGGTATAGTAAGCATAAGTG